>JAPZEB010000016.1:16970894-16996205 GCA_029783705.1 Chaetodon striatus
TTATGATTCAAAGATGGTGATGTGCTGCATACTAACTGTCACTATTTCTCTCTGACACACATGCACGCACACACACAGACACACACACACACACACACACACACACACACACAGAAACACACACACACACACACACACACACACACACACACACTTTTATTAGATCATCTTGTTTAAACCCTTAAGACAAAACCCTACTGTTCAAACACACTCCAATTCCTAACCTGTGACCCAATTGTTACAAAAAACTTGACTCAAAGTAAAAACGCAGAAAAACACAATTAAGCAAATTAAAATTTACAACATATTTTTTTTAAATCACACTTAATTTGTGTGAATATGAAATTTATTTTTAAGGGAACCTATGACTGTTGGTAAGTGCTGAAAATACACCTAAAGTATATACCTACCCAAGCTATTCTTAGTTGTTCATTGATGCTCTTACTGGACCTACTTTAGCAACCTGAAATAAACGTGCACACTTGACCTCAATATTTAAGTCCACTACAGCTGTGAAGGAAGGAAAAAGCACAGTTTTGGATAAATTATTTTTTGATTGGCATGTTAGCGGTTGAGAAATTGGACTTTTAAGGAATGTGATAACTACTAAAAGCCCTGAATCAATACAGAATAAATATCTTAATAATTAGGCTGCAAGATATGGACAGAACTTATTGCAGATGTCATAAAGCTTGAAATATCAACTCCGTAAGTGCACGTATTCATTAAATTTGATGAGGTCGAAAATCATTTCAGTAAGTCTACAATTTCTTACTGTGGATTCATTTTCCGGCTGCATTAGAGCAACTCAATGGCATTTCAATGTCTGCTGCTGACCATCTAATTTACGAATGATGACCTAATGAAAGTCTGTCTGCCAGACACTTCCAGTTCTCACCATTTTAGCAACTGATAGTGTATTTCAAACTGAGAACTGCCCATTCTGCTGCCTTACAAAAAAATCCAATGTTAAATACCATTATTGAAGCATATTTTCATCTTCCAATAGATGTGTTTAAAGAAGACCTATTCTTTGGAAAGGGATTTTGAAGTACCAAAGCTACAGTATATCCTTTATCTTAAAGTAGTTTAAGAAGATCTGAGTGAGATTAAATAAGGCAAAAAATATATGTATGCAAAGAAATAACACTTTCATCATATATATCGCTGGCATGTAAATACTATAACAGGGACAGTAAATCTGGTTTTTGTTTTAACCAAAGCCTGCAGCTGTTGATTTCACTGATTAAAACCCCTCAGATATAGCTAAATCACTGAGGACATTTTTTTACCCCAAAACTAATTTGATCTGTAGATGCCCACTCCGCAGCCGACGTCTGACTTTTTAACGTGCTCTGATGGAATATAATAACATGCAATTCAATCATCCCTAAGTATATGGACAGCATTTATCTTAAAAGAATTATGAATTGCACCTGAAGGTTTGCCGTCTTTATCCTGCAAAGTAGATCCCATTTTTCACAAATTGAGCTCGTATGAATGAGGGATTAGTGCAGGATATACATTTATTAGCCATCATTTAAAACGCTATAATGCATGTATGTGTATGCACATATGCCTGTAAGTGATTTGTGAATCAGACTGTGTACCTGTCTCGATGTGTGCTTGAGCACGCATGTACAAATGTGCGCGGCCCGTCTGCCAGGTGCCCCATTTTTCTCCATTTCTGTCTCTATCCATCTGTCAGTCTATAAAATTTTATAACGTTCACCACAATGCCTCACTGTCCAAATCACACACGCCCTATGTTACAAATCAGCTGCAGACTGTTCGACCCAATAAATTACTGTGTTCAGTTATGGGCCTAGATTTACAGATTTATGACAACAATGAACACTTATACTAAACTGTTAACTGAATCAATGTGTCACCTGTTTTGGATCAAAGTGTCTGACTGACACGGACTACTTCTAACTTTTCTAAAACTCTATGTCAAGTTGCTTCACGTTGCAATTTGAAAAAGTTTTTCTTCAAAAATAAAACTTACTAAAAAGCTTTCAGCACTGCTTGCTTTGTCATAATTACTTGGTAACATTACTTCTATTGAACTGATGTCAGCGTTTAATCAGTGTCTAATTTTGTCAGTAGGAAAAATTAAAAAATTTGAAGATGAATGTAATTTTGTATTTCAATTTAACAAGTGCCGCTGGTTTAATTTAATTTTGAAAACAATGAAAAGTACAGTACAGAAAGAACCAGCATTTACAGACTTTTCTTTTACAAAAGTTAGCACTCTTTTTTGGCAAAAACGACAAGCACATGCAAAGATGTAAAACAGATACATTCGTACTGTATCCCCTCTTTATCTGAAGATCTTTAATGCACTTCTTGAAACAGTGTGAAAGCTTGTCACCTTTCCTGTGTGATATATTTATGCATCTGACACTCTGTTGCCATGACACCAGTGTGATGACATCAGGGAGGTGCATTACCCATTGAATTTCGATGTCCTTTTATTTTCCTTGGACCGTGAACTCGACCAGTGAGGCTGTTTGCCATCGCTGTCGGCATAACGCTCTCAGGATGAGCTTCACCACATCTGAGAACATCAGGTCCTCTCGTAGAAAAATGGTTGATAGATAAAACCAAATAAAGGGACAGCGAGTGCCCCGAGTGGAACACATCAGTTAAGCTGAGGTCTTTTTCAAGAGTGATGGTAAAAAGGACTGTGAAATTGACTGTTACTAAGGGGTATTGGCTCCAATAATGCAGGCTTTTTATTGGACCGAGGAGGCAACAACAAGACGCTGTAAACCAAAGCTTTACTGAACCAGTAAGTCTTCGTTCCACCCACTGACCACTTTACCTTCCTTACAGATAATTCTGTGCTGTCACACCACAGGGGGCACTGTGCGGCTCTTGTTTACTCACTATTTCTATGTTATTTTTGTGTGTGTTTTCTTCTTTTTTCAACAGTTTTTCCACTTTTAACTCACTGCCTAGGTGATAGGACTGTTGCTGCTGGTGTACACAGGATGCTTGATCTTTTTCTTTTGAAGGTGCATCTGCATTTTAGTGCATATGTGAACAAAATGCATTGTTGTAATTAGAACACTTCATCAAAAACTTGAGGCATCATTACCTAAATCAATGGTATACTATGCAGGATTTTCCTGGAAACACTGTATAGACTCATACAAAAGTGACTGCCTTCAATTATCACTTTTGACCCACTAGAAGTGTGTGGAAGCCTTCCCCTTTTGCTGTGGTAGGTATGTTTCTGGGCACAGTGGCATGTGAAGTCCCAGCTTCACATGCCACTGTGCCCAGAAACATACCTTCCCCTTTTGCTGTGGTAGGTATGCTTCTGGGCACAGTGGTATGTGAAGCTGGGACTTCATAATAAGGTAACAACAAGTTGCCAATATGGCCATTAAAATTCCACATTTCTGGCCAAACATAACAACCTCAAAGCCTTTTAACAGCCTGCATTTGGACAGTAAAAAACAATTCAAGTGAGATAACTGGAAAATAAACTCAATGAAGACGCAGTCGATTCAAAAGAGCAACTAATCACAGGTTTAGTGGCAGAGGCAAAAGGAGGTAAAGAAGTCAGTGCACCAAGTGTCAAATCGCCAAGCCTAAAATCCACCGTCTGGCTCACGATTGTGGTGTGAAGCGAATCTCCAGCCTGTTCTATGAGTAGACCTGTAGTCTGCTGAAGGTCTTCCCGCAGAATGTGATCTGTGATGCCATCACCTCATTAGCTGAGCACGCTGAGAGAAAGTTTTCTTGGCAATGGATCATACAATCCATGATATTCAACATACTATTAATTTCCCACCAGGCATTTTCGACATTGATATTTTCATTTGCCGTACACTTACATGCGAAACTGATAAAAAGCTGTCAAAAAGAAGCTACAGTTTTTCACCAACAAAGCAAGGGAGTTGCAATTTAAGGTTATATAAAGGCCCCAGATGACCCCACTGAAACACAAGTTTAATCCTTCGCTTTCAAAATACTGCACCACTGTAAAATTTCTCAAGGGTCATATTTCCATTGTATCTTTGACTGCCCTCTTATTCTGGGTCAAAGTCTGTAAAGAAATTGATGTTATTTTTATTTTTAAGAAAAAAATACCTCTTGAACCTATGTTTTGCATTCTTGGGATGCAATCAATAGCACCGAACCTTAGCCCCTCTTCACTGAAGCTTCCTAAGGTGCTTCATTTTAGTGCAAGGAGGTGTGCTCTTCTTCAGTGGATTTCAGATACTGTCCCTACGGTCTCATATTGGATCCTGAGCACCGTGCAGCTCATACCTTTAGAAGCTATAAGCTTCTGGCTCAAGGACCAGTCGTTCAATTTTTTTCACATTTGGGACCCTTTTGTGGACTATATTGGAAATGATGGGGCCCTGGTTCTCAGGAGTGGACTGTACGGACTAGCATTGACTGAGGTCTCAAAACACATCTCCATGTAGGTTTATGTGCTCAATACGTCATTATCTCTTATACATAAATGATTACCCCTGAGAACTGTGATGCTGGGAGAATGTGGGAGAATGTGTTCTGTGTTAGGTAGGGAATAAGCTGGAAAGGATGATGTATATGAAGAGACGTACATCTGCCATGCCCTTGTCATGATCACGATCCTCATCTCAATAACTATAACCTTAAAAAAAATAAATAAGGGATGCTACAAAAGTTGTGGACACAACACTGAAAAACCATCTACTTATCTGTATTCCTTTACTTTGGCTGTACTTACCTGTACATCATATGTGCCATTCATCATAACTGTCCTGTGCTGTTGAATATGCATATCTGGTCTTGTCTTCCCCAACTCTTTGGCTTGGTTCCTCCCCTGTCCTGCCTGTGCATCTGCGAGCACAAACACATGGAGGGGTCAGGCTTGTAGAAGCAGATAAACAGAGATAAGGTCGAACTGCTGGAAGCACAAAAATCTAAGAACATGTCCGACTTCTGGGAAGAAGGAAAACTTTTAGATGAATAATCAACAGGTTGTTGTTGCAAGAAACAAGAAGCACACTGAGAAACACATTTAATGAAATAAAAGTCACTTAAAAAATGTGGCTTTGCACTGTAAGTGAGTTTGTATGCTAATACAGTCACGCCATTTCAAGCTAATTTACACAACAAGCATCAACACAAGTTAAACACATTAAGCAGAGCTGGAGTTACCTAGAGGTGTGTGTTGGGGAGCCATGTTGTGGAGGGCCAGGATGTGTGTGTCGAGGGCAGCGTCCTGCCGTGTGCGGTTGTGCAGACCCAGGTGATACTTCCTAAAGTGCTTCACCAGGTCGGCGGGGTCGTTTCCATAGTAACCGTAACCGCACACGTTGCACTTGAAGTCCTGGAGTTTAGGAGAGGGGCTGGAGGAGAGCGGAGGGGTGTCAGTTGTCGACTCCTCCCCTCCTTCCTGTCTGGAGAGGAGGTGGGGAGCGGAGAGGAGAGGAGCAGTGAGATGATCTGCCACCCCTCGGTCTCTTTCGCTCCTCTCTCCTTCT
Organism: Chaetodon striatus; assembly: GCA_029783705.1. NCBI lineage: Eukaryota > Metazoa > Chordata > Actinopteri > Chaetodontiformes > Chaetodontidae > Chaetodon > Chaetodon striatus. The sequence continues at coordinate 16,976,387 of JAPZEB010000016.1, forward strand.
TCTAACCCCTTCTCCCCATCCTCAGGCTCCGACTGGCTCTCGGGTCTGTCGGTCGACGCCGCTCCTCCTTGTTTGGCCCTCCCCCCTCCTACTCCTCCTCCTCTACTCCCCCCTCTCTCCTCACTGCAGTCGCGCTAACCGACAGATGAGGGAGAGACAGATGAGGATACGCACTCGCTCTCTCCCTCCTCCTCCTCCTGCTCCTCATCTCCTCTGACCCGGTCGGAGGATTCAGGTTCAGAGGGTCGGTTTATTCGATCGGCCTCTGCTCCTACTCTGCCCTCCTCCTCTCCCTCATCTTCTTCTTCTCCTGCTGGCCTCCTCCCCTCTTCTTCCTCCTCCTCCTCCTCACCTCCCACACTCCGGATAGGGGGATTCTTCTTCCTCACCATCTCTGAAAAATGAACAGAGACAGAAGAAGTTAGTCTTTAGTTTTACTGTTGGATTGATATGTTAACTAAAGCACGCAGGCTGTGTACTGTTTATGCATACATGAAAGAACCGGGGGATAAAAATATCAAGCAGATTTTCATAATCCCTTGAAATCAAGACACTAAAAGATACAAGGTGTTTGCAGGACTCAAGCAAAATACTGTGGATTACATGCACACACACGCACGCACACAAATGCAATTTTCTGACAATGATGTATGTGTACAGAATAGCTTTGATTCAATTTGCAAACTTCTTTGAACGTTGAAATCTGTGACGATCCTCAACCACAAAACCTCGTCAAAGAAAAACAGCCCCGGCAAATCAGAAACATCTCAGCTGCGAGAGATTTTTCAGGGGTGTGTGTTTCTGGGATGCTCGATGCATCCTTAAGTGCAACTTTTTGCCTCTTTTTTTTTCCTCCCTTCCTCCTTAAACCAGGGAGTGAATCTTTTTATCGTTATGGAAACCATCCGTGAGAATCTTCAACGCATGACCACATCAAAACCCAAACCATATCAGAGAGGCTGGGAGGGAGGGGTGGTAGGGAGAGGGTGAGGCAGAAATGGGGGAGACAGAGAGACAGAGAGAGAGACGGGGAGAATGGCCAACAGACAACCACATCAAACCACACACCCCATATCAGAAAGATGGATGAGGGAGGCGGCAGACTGCAATTCATCCCCTCAAGCACTCCAAATTTTTCTTTCTTTCTTGCATCTCTTTCTGCGAGCCTTTCATTCATTTTCTGGCTCCCAAATTCTCTTTTTCTCATCTCTCAGTGTCTCTCCCGCTCTATCGGTGTCACCTTCTGTCCTTCGCTTTCCTTTCTCCTCTTTGTTCTCTTTTTTTTTTTCTTATTTCAGATCCCATTTTACTTTCACCCCCCCTCCCCTCTCATCTCCTTTTCTCTTCCTCAGCCTCTCTGGCCACCATTACAATCAACGTAAAATACCTCTATCAAACAAAAAAAGCACTTATCAAGGCGTTTTCCTTGCATTTCAGTTATTTTTTATTCTCTATTGCCCTCTTTCACATGCAAGAATAATTGCTACAATAATTTGAGTAATTCTATCATTAAAATGTTCTTCTTTCTGTTCCTGCCCTCACCCTCCCTCCCTCCGCCGTCCCCCTTTCCCCCCACCATCCCTCCCCTCCCTGCCTTATAATCACTATACAAAGCCATCAAATAACCAACCATGTGTTTTATGTTAAACCATAATGTTTCTTTTGTTTGAAAAGAGAACAATTGTGGTCGTTCTGTTCACAACAGTCATGACAAGAGAGATACTGCGTGTGTGTCTTTCTGAGCACGTGCGCGTGCGAGCGAGCGTGTTTATTTGTGGTCGCTCAGTTCATATTCAGTCGTAAACACAGTCAACCCATTGACCCATATGCCGTGTTTGTATGTGCGTGTGTGTTCGGTAATAAACACAGTCGAACCCAACAGACGCCTGATAGACGCCAAAAACTGATCACTTTTAGATCAATGCAATATGAGGGTGGAAAAGATGCTCAATGTGTGTTTGATGACATGTGTGGAAGCGAGATAGCATGCGTGCGACCCCGTGACTAACTCTGTGTTAGTGTGAGAGATAAATGCTTGTTGTTATTTGCTGATAGCGAACTGCAAACAGTTAAAGCATGGGAGAATCAACACACTTCTTAAGGGGAGGGAAGTACAAGGGGAATGTAGTTGAAAACACATAATCACATGACAACAAACAAACACATGCAGATAACATAAACATATTAAAAAGGACCATATTTTAACAACCCTGTAATGTAATCTAGTGTATTAGGAAGCAAAGGGAAAATAAAACACACACACAAACACAGAAGAAGAGAAAAAAAGACAGACAGAGGGCCGCGTTCTTTGTTGAATCCAATTTTCTCTGTATAGCCTTTCTAGTATTTTACCATTTTTTTCTTTCCCCTCTTTCTCTACCATACAACTATTAAAATAAAGCAATTTATGTCTGCGAGGGCCCACGCCTAGACCAGCCCTGGCACTCACTGTGTGTGTCTGCATGTGTGTGTGTGTGTGTGTGTGTGTGAGAGAGAGTGAGTGAGAGCAGGGAGCAGAGGAAAATCTCATCTGATGTTCACCACACCCAGTCAGAATTCATCATTCACTCACACACACACACACACACACACACACACACACACACACACACACACACACACACAGTGGAAAACTACAGATCGTTGTGGTAAAGCAATGAAGCTGAAATCCCGACCTAAGAAGCACTGACTGACCTAACTGTGTTTCCATCTGCCCCGTGCGATTTCAGCTGCGGCTCTAAAAAGTTCATCAAAGCGATAATAAGAAATTGATGAGTGGTTTTTGGTGAACATAACAGAGCAGGAATCAATAACAACGATATTGTCATCTATTATTTATCTATATTGGCATAGCATGTTTATTTGCATACTTCTGACGCACTACTTGCATGCTCCAGGATGTGGGCAAGAAGATGAGGTGTGTGTTAAAAGGCTGTGCCATATGTGTCTGTTTCTGGGTGTGTGTGTGTCGCATTACAGCCTTTGTCTGCTTCAGGCTGTATACACAGACTGGAACCATTACTATCAACTACAATTAGGTACAACCCACCACAACATACCGCATAACAACTACTGCTACTAGCTACAATTAGCCCCTATACACCACAATGGCCTCAATACCACAGAGAGGATAAATGTGACAGTTAATCATTTCCATCAACTACAATTAGCTCCAACGCTAGTGAGGCTTTTATCTCTGAAATTGCCAATAATCACCTCAAGACATCCGTTGAAGGATGTACAGAGAGGGGCGTGGGATGTTTCTGTTGTATGTGTCAGATATCTGGATGAGGAAGAGAACCATGGAGAACTCTGATTATATCATCTGTGAAATATTTTGGTTTTTTTTTTTTTTTTTTTTTTTTAAAAGCAGTTTACAAAGTAAAACATAAATTATGATAAGAGCTTTGTAGAACATTTTGGGAAAGATTAAGTGCACATATAAGGACCATATGTTGGGGAGACTTGAGGAGGGATTAGAGAGACAATAAATAAATAAATAATAAAAATAAAAATAAAATAAAATAGCCGTCAATGAGGTTTTCCGCCACAAAATCAGGGCGTAAGGGTCTTACATATTTCACCCACTTCACTCAGAATTTAATGAACACATTTGGTTTTGGGGCTTTTTATGTGTATTCATACATAATGACATTTTGTGTCCTACATTTTCTGTAGGACTGTTTGGTTTTTGTTGTTATATTGCCTTTTGAGTATCCTGTTTCTGCTTTTGTTTTGCTGATCAAAACATTGTGTTAACTGTCTTTAAATGTGCCATATAACTGGAGTTTATTGGGTTTATTATTTTTTCTGTACTATTTCATTGTTGTCTATAATTTGTTAGTTATACTTCATTGATCCTTACAGAATATTACTTTAATATATTCACACTTATGCTTTAAAAGTAAATGAAACTATTTGTTCTTTATTAAAAGAACTGTTAATTGATTACACTAAAATAAATCATGCAGGGTGAATGTAATTTAGGTGTGTGTGTGTGTTGGTACCTTGACCCAAGGGGGGTCACCTCTGCTCTTCCCCGAGTCTTGCTCCTGGCAGATGTACCCCCGCTGCAGCCGAATGGTACCGTCCAGCTGGTCCTGGACCTTCAGGTCGGTCGAGATCAAAAACATTTTCGGGGGGCGGCGCTTCCTGATTTGCTCGTGAGACCCTGACATCCTATGCTTGTCTTTAAATGTTGCTGGCTCACAAAAAAAATAAATCCTTCATTTTCCTGTACAATTAAGCCGCATAAATATTTACAAACAAACAACGAGGGTCGAGGTGAGTCCGTCCACCTCCGGTGACGTTAGCGACAGGTAACGGCAGTTAGCTACCTAACTTTCTCCACTTAACAGTACTCCATCGGTGAAAACCGTTAAAACAGCTAAACAGCGCTACATTTCTTCCGTTTTCGCGACTCACAGACTACGCAGTTAACTTTACTGAGACCTGTAGGCGTTCATGAGACACTCACCAACTTCATCTCCTCCGACCGTCAACATTTCCCCTCACATTTAAAGGAGCTACGCTTCGACAACAAACCGCACCGTGAAGCAGGAAGCAGAGTGACTGACGCCGGCGGGAGCCAATAGCAAGTGAGAAAAGTTCAGCGGGGAGTGCTCTTAGCCAATCAGAGCGCATGTGGGCGTTTCCGGGACCGGGGGAAATTCCAGAGTTCTTGACAGGCAAGATAGGTAACACTTAATATGCATGAAAGAATCTGGTCCACAAGCAAACACATCAGTTGTGTGTGTTTTATTAGTTTATAAATAGAATAGAAAAATATTTCCCTATGCTTGTCATTTTTTTACATTCACACTTCACTTCATCCCTCACAGAAACAAAAAGAAAAGGAGAAATACTCAATAAACATTCAGTTGTAATGCAGAACTCCATTTAAAAAAATAGGACATTTAAGAAAGTGCAATGTCAGATGTGCATGATGCGACTTTTCATGGCAGAACACATTATCATGCCAGGGTGCGGATGTGTTACAGTGTCAGTTTGGGGCAGGAGTGAATATAGAAACCATGATTTGACTCTCTCCGGTTCCAGCGGTGAGCAATCAGACATCAACCATAGTTTCTTACCTTTTGTAGTCATGACAACATATAGCAGAGTGTACTATACATGTTAGTGTGCTGAGAGAGTGTTGAACTTTGAGTGAGTCTGAATCATTTTCACCAGGCTTAATAGGCAAAAATAATCCACATTTTCATCATTAAACTACAGATTCAAGAGCAAACACATTTTATACAACACAAATTTTGTGTTTCTTCTTCTTTCCCATGTTGTGAATCATCCCGTGGCCCCTCGCCACCTCTTGGAGAGGCAGAAAAGACCAAGCAGTAACAAAAGTCTGTTTCAAGTACACATCTTTCCTACATTCAGCGGCACAGTGTTTTGTACCAACATATTCTGACACATAACATTTAAACAAACAAAAAAAAAAAGGTCTAAATCATAAATGCTGTTTTGTAACAGTGGAAAAAAGTAAATAACCTACACTAAAACATTATTTTGCTTATTTCAAGGCATAAGCTACGTCTATAATATCCTTCATAAAACAATAAATCTTTGGTACATCTAAGATGGATACCATATATTTTCCAATAAATTAACCGTACATGAACGCTGTCGGACAGCGCGTGTGATTCAGCCATGTTAAGTGTACCGTAATAAAGAGCATAATTCAGATTATATGTTCTCAGAATAATACAGTGAGAAGGAGTGTGCGATGGGGGACTTGACCCGCCCACCTGTAGGTTCACAGGATAACCCAGATACAGTACAGACACAGATACAGTGAGCAACATGCCTCGCCATGAAATGGTCCATGAGTAGAAAGCTCTCTGCTTTCAGTCGCCACTTGTAGTCTTCATTTAACCGGTCGGGATTTTATTTTGTGTCTCATCCGAAAGACAAAGGCAGCTCCGTCGTAGATACACCTCAGTTTCAGTGTTAACTCAGTGCAGAGGGTGATGGTGATGGTGATCTCCAGCTTGAGGTCAGAAGTGAGGAGACGACTGGTCCGTGTTGACAAAGTAGGTGGTGAGTTGTCCCTTGCCCTTGACGTTGACTACTCCTCTGAGGGTGACGCTGTATCCCACGCTCTCCACCATCTGGGCCGTCTCCTCTATCACCTGGGAGCAGAGAGCACACGTCACATGTAGCGTTTCATGTTTGACTCTTTGCATCCGGGCACAAGCCACCTCCACACCTCCTACTGACCTGTATCTTGTCCTCCACTCCTGTGCTATCCATCCTGCTGGCCACGTTCACAGAGTTCCCCCAGATGTCATACTGAGGTTTGTGAGCGCCGATCACTCCTGCAATCACTGGGCCGTGGTTTATTCCTGCGGATAACAACCAGACGAGATTATTAAGTGCTCATTATTTTAATTTTTTGATATAGTTTTAGAGACAGGAAGCCCAGCTTGAAGTTTTGTCCCAGTATAAATGGATCCAGTGGTTGAAATGTAAAATGCTTGTCAGTATTAATCCAGAATACACTCACCGATCCTGAGTTTGAAGTTGTTAAAAGAGTGTGTGTTTATAAGCTCCAGTTTGCCCATCAGAGCGATGGCAAACTCCACCATGGAGCGCACATGGCTGTAGGACATCTCAACTTTCTGTAGGGGGAGCCAGAGATCATGTTAATGTCAGGCAGGGTATCTTCAATACAGCAATTTGCTTTTCAAATATTTTTTAATTCCCTTTAGAGTGGGTGAAAACACTTCACACAAAATTAGTTATTAAAGACATCTGTATCTGGAGTTAATAAACAGAGCACACCTTTTGTTCATCTCCCTGAGGTGCATGTGTCAGCCCTGCAGCAGCCATGTACGTACTGCCGATCGTCTTTATCTTCTCCACTGAGCAGAATTTGGGCTTTGAGAGAAGCTGCGCGAGAGAGAGGAAGCAGGACTACAGTTAGACACACAGAGCAAACGTAACACTGGCGGGGTATAATCACATCTTCTTCCTCATACCTCGTCAAAGTCTGATATGATCTCGTTGAGGAAGCGCAAACACTCCAGACCGTCCCTGTTGGCGCTGCTCTCGCTGTAAAACTCTTTGAACTGAGGCACCGAGGCGAACATCACGCACACACAGTCATAGGACTGACTGTACAGGTCCTGAAACACAGTTATTAACAGTAGAGCGACTTAATGCTGAGATATCATGTGTTGTGAACGTTATGACGGCAGAATTAAAATCTGAGCGGCTACTTTTTGTACATGAATGTCCTAAAATCACGTCTGAGGAACTGTTTTTATCCCTCAGCGATCAGACTGTTGAACTGTTGAACCGTAGCACACGTGAACTCACCCAGTCTTGTTCCCTGCACTTCATTGGCCTGTCTAGCAGCTTCTATTTTAGGTTTATTTATTTATCTATTTATTATTGAATAATTTTACTGCACTGAGAACTTTTAACTTTTAACGTAGCTGGTTTTAGACGTGAAACAGTGTTTTGTTTTTATGTTACATCATAAAAATCATAAAAATGAGGATAAAAGGAATCTGTTAATTAATTTAGAATTATGTTGCAATAATACTTTATAATTTATAATATTTTTAATAATTTAATATTTAATTTTTTTTTTTTTACAAAGCATCACGATCTTTAAAAAACAAAAAGAAACACTTAACGTTTAGTTTACATTTTATCCTGTTAGATAATATCACAGGCAGGAGGGACAGAAAGTGACGAAGCAGCGTTCAAAGTAAGTTATTAATAACTCACAGAAACATTACATTAATAAGTTCACCTCACACCTTCTCTCCCTCTCTGTCTCCCCCCAAACACACACCTTGCAGAGTGTTGCAGCACTGGATCTACTACTGATGCTACTGAATATAACAGCTGGTTTGGCGTTCACTTCCTGCAGAAGTGTCCCCACTCTGTCACTCCACCCTCTTTACAATTTCATTTGGGCGTTCTTGATTTAGTCATCTCGACTTTTCTTCTTCCTCTTCTTCTTCAGTTTCTGTTTCCCTGTTTAGACCTGCTATTAACGTGTGTTACGGTGATCCAAACACAAGTGACACTTGACCTTGACCTAACTGTGTTAGCATAGGTAACAGAAGGGCAGGCTTCACCTGGTTGCGAATAGTTTTGCCCATGAAGAAGGAGGCGACGTGGAGCGGCAGGACGTTCTGAAGGAGGAGCTTGTTGACGTTCTCCATGGTCTCCATGTCCTCCTTTTCAGTCTGGAAGCAATGATCCAACAGGAAGTCGACACGGCAGCTCAGCTCGTCCTGACAGAGACAGACATGTAAGTACATTTTCATCCAAGTGAATTTCTCTTCCTCTCATTAAGTGATACAAATCCATGTAAACACACACACCTGTCTGGCCAGTATGAGGCATATGATGTAAAAGATGACGAGCCAAACCCCGGACATGATCTGAGGGTCCTTCAGCACTCCCGGCCTGCAGAGAAACACACATAGACATATTTAGAGCCAAACACTCCTATGATCTGGACGATCTACACTACCATCGCTCTTTTTTTTCCTTTCCATTACATAATCCCTCAGACAAGAGTGTCTTGTGTCTCTCAGTCAATGGGGCCTGCACCCCCGGGCGGGCCTCTTGCTATGGAAAGCTCTTGAATAAATGACGGTGATCTGAAACTCCAGACAAGGATTCACAATCTAGACTCTGAGTAGCCGACAAAAGGCAGGAAATTTAACACCTTGGCTGAGCAAGACGCACAATGTGATGACTATAGATAGCGGTGAGTGAATGTGGACGAGTGGAAAGTGAACTTTAGCAGGATTACTGAGGGTCTGTGTGACTGTGAGGACAGCGAGCAAGCTTGAGTGCTTTCATGCATCTTATTTGTGACAGTTTGTCTATTAAAACAATGAACATAGACAGACTGTTACATACTGTGCTTGTTTCATAATGGCTGACCAATACAATTTTATGATTGAACAGCCTCAGTTCTTCATCTATGCTCTCGTCAAAGCCCCCACACTCCATTGACAAAAACAGTCATTTTACCTCACAAAACACAGAAGCTGCTGGTCTACTGCTGCCTTGACCATTTAGTTTGTCTTGTTTTGCTACCTTGGTGAGTCCAAACTAACCCACACAATAACACACACATCACAACTGATGGAAGCAGAGGTAGACCTGTGTTCAGCTTTGTCAAATCACTGCTTTTCTCAGTGGAGTCTGGCTTTAACCCTTAGAAACCTGGAGCGACGTCACTTCTCTTGTGATGCTTTCAGGCTCCTTTTGCAAGTATTTAAACATTTGAAGCCTGAGCAAGTTTGTGTGATTTCTTTAAAAAACACTGGGAAAAAGGCAGTGAGCAACTTGGTGAGAAATGTCGCAAAAACTGCAAAAAAAAGTTAATGAAAATTTATAAAAATTGTTGAAAATGAGGGAAAAAAGAAAGCTAGAGAGACACTATGTTTATAATTACTATACAATATATACTAATTATTATTACATTTTAAAATTATGTTACAGAATTATAATTTTAGGCACTCTTTCCAGGTCATTTGTTTTTTTTATTTTATTGATTTATTTATTATATTTCTCTCTTTTTTTCTGGGTCATTTCTTCTTTTGTTGCTCATTGCTGCCTTCACTTGTTTTTAATAGAAATCAAGCCAATTCGCCCAGGTTTTAAGGGGTTGAAGAGAGTTATATAACAGTTTCACTTACCCTTCTGACGGCAAAGTAAAGCAGTGAAAATATTCTAAATAAAGTGCACACTTTAAGTTATATAGCTTTTTTTTTAGTTGGGACTTTTGTAGGTGGCTATAATATGTTTTGCAGCTGCCCCTGTCTACAGCAGTACATCGCTTAGTCTACATGGTGGTACTTATGCGTGCTGACAGCCATCTACTTAAAAAACCTGTAAAACAACAGTACATTAAGCTGTTACATTTGCTTTTCTTGACTTTGCCTTTGCAAAATGTTTGTTGTTCAAAGTGCTTATAACATACTTTTATAGCCCCAAATGGAACTAAGAAAGTTTGAGTGGTCATTTTTAAGATGTTTGCTGTCAATAAATTAACACAACACACACGTTTGAAGTCCATCTGCAATACAATATACAGCAGGTTGGCAATGAACGCTGTTTAATCCAGTTTGTTCTGAGTAGAAACCTGTAGGGCTGCAACATCAATTATTTTCATACGTGATTAATCCACTGACTATTTTCCAACTTAATCGGGTTACTGTTTAGTAACACCCATCACAATGTCTAAGAGGCCAGGTTGACGCCTTAAAATGTCTCACCATGTTCAAAAGATTGTGCAAAACCTTATGATATTCAATTTATAATGATTCTGTCCTCAAAATGAAAAAAAAGCTGTCAGTGTAATGTGAGTCAAGGTTCATTATCATAACATAATCTGGCACAAAAAACCAACATCAACAGCAATCAGAGCTTCTCTGCCGCTGCTCCATTTTCCAAACAGTGTTCAGGCACATAAAGCTACGTATAACATATATGATTCCACTCCAGTGTCACTCACATGGTGTCGTTGTAAAGCAACATGAGGCAGTAGGACCTCGGGGCGTAAACGTGGAGGAAGAGGGCCAGGTAAACCACCACGGCCAGGGTGAGCAGCAGCGCCTTCAGAGACAAGCACGTCCTGACGAACACAATCACTCCCAGCATGGCCAGCAAGCAGCAATACAGGTAATACTGGATGTTTGATGAGAGGAGGAGAAAAAATATGTATGTTATGACTAGTCAGGCGCAATAAAAGCTTGTACTGAAGCTCTCAACATTCAAACTCATCAAGTGTCAGGTTTACAAACTACCTTATTGAAGGTAGAGAAAACTATATGATACAGTTTCCCTTTAAAAATAAAAAAGAATGACATATAAATAATGTTTTACTCATTAACAGTAAAGAAACAATGCTTCATGCTTCACCTGGACACTAATAAAGCCTAACAATTTTTTTGTTTTTTGATAAAGAAATGCATGAACGAATGAATCACACACACATTTCTACCTTTGGTTTTTCATGCTTGGTGTTTTCTATGTGTATGTATCTATGTACATTTTGTTTTACTTCAGCATTTACGGATGACATTTTAGATGTTCAAGTTTTTAAATGTTCAGCTCTTTAAAAGTTAAGTGTTAGCAGGATTTATCAGGAAAGTCAAGAAAAAAAAACAGGAATTAAAAGACACATGTCAAAGGTGAAAGACGGATAAACAACATAGTAAGCCGTTAATATGGATGTACTTACAGGCACGGTGTAGAGTCTGAGACCCTCTAGCTCTGTCTGGTTGGTGATCGCCGTGCAGTTGTTTCCTGGGAGGAAGAACTGGGAGACAACGACAGAAATGGGAATGACAGGAAGTGGGGAAAGAAAGAAAACGATGACAGAATATCTGGGAGGCAGAAGAAAAACTCACAAAGTTGAGGATGGCCATGAGCAGGGTGATGAGCACACAGAGAGTGACGACAAACACTCGTAGCACCGCCCTGGTGGAGACGCCGCGGGACAGCCCCGATATCCACTGGACACTCAGCGGCATCTTGGAACGCCACTTCTGCAAAACAAACATACATTCAAACATTTAACACAGATATAAAATGATACTAAAATGGTATTAAAATTATGCTAATCAGTGACACTGAGTCAATTTTTTTTTGTCTGAAATTGTCGCACTATTCAAGTCAGTAGGTCAATAAATATGACTTCACATTGTGTCGATCATGTTTGCACACTGAGTCCAAAACTTTTCATCTGTCATTTAAATTTTCAGATGCGTTTTTCACACGTGTCAGAAGCCTTAGAGACGTTTGACCAAGAATCAGTGGAGAAAATGTGGCTGCAAGACACAGCCGTGACAAGATGGCAGAACAGGACGCAAAGAATAACTTCATAACTTAGATAGCTCATGTTCAACAGGTGAAATAGTGATATTCAGGTAGATGATGATGAAGACGAGGAGGATGTGGACGCACACAGCTGTGTTAATTTACCTCCAAGTATCCAGTGAAAGCGATGGACAGAAGCAGCACCAGCACAGGGAAGGTCACACCGTACGACACAGCCATCTCAAAGTTTCTGGGAGGGGTGGAAACAAATCATTTACACTGTTAGGTGAGCAAATAAAGATGCATGTACGTGAGCTGGTGAAGGAGAGATTACTTTTACTTTGATTTAATTCAGGATATGAGTGTAATCAAGTGACAATCAAGTGTGAATCTGACCAAAGTCCGACTCACTTCTCAGAGACAAGCATCTGGACAGCGAAGAGGGTGACGAAGATCAAAGCAATGCAGCTCATTGAATGGTGTAAACCCTTCACCTCTGAGAGGCGGAACTGGAACGCAAACACATCACGTTAGACCAACACTTTAGAAATAATTGATCTGCAAACACAGGGACACAGGAACACAAACAAATTGTACATCCTGGATTCATACTGTTTATGTCTTCTTACAGGAGACCATAGAGTGAACCTACCTTTCTCTCCAGGCTCAGGTCGTTGAACAGCAGGGTCAAACAGTTCAGCTTCTTTAGCCTCCTCCTTAATGGAAAATAAAAAGTACAAATCAAAAAAGGGATGGACAAGAAACTGACAGGTTTAATCCCAAAATAAGACGAACAGACTGGGAGAATTATCACAAAACTTTATCTGTGTTTACGGAGATCAATGTGGCCTAATGCTTCAGAACTCATTTAAGTTTGTCATAGTAAGAAGTTGTTAAAAGCACTCTCTGTTTTTAGGGACAATCTTTACAATCTCTACAATCTGTGTCACATCTGTTTCCTCCTGGCATATTTCTTTTTTTTAATTTTTTTTATTCAAACTTTTATTTAGAACAATACTGGAGCACAATTCTTACATCACATCGTAGCTGCAAAGTGTTCTGTTTTTGTTTGAAGGTAGGGTAACACAACTTTTAAATACAGGTACATACATATTTCAACCCATGAGAAAACTAAGACAGAAATTAATTATTAAAAAAACACTAATAGCAAATAATTAGAAATAATTACAAAAATATATAATTTTATAAAATAAAAAAATTAGTAAGAATCTAAATTTAAGACATTTTAAGACTTTTTAAGGCCTTATATTAAGAAAACCGAATTCAATACACTTCAAGACTCTTTAAGGAGCTGTAGACACCTTCTAAAAACAATTTACAACACATGAAAACTTACCCTGCACTGTCCAGCGGATCCAGCGAACCCCTAACACCATTATCCACGACCAAACTGGGACAAAACAAGAACACGACAGAAACAGCTTTAACCAAAACAATATCCTGCATTACAGATTCAGCTAGTGAGTTTTAGGAGGGGGACACGACCCTCCTTCAGAGCCTCAATCTAAGAAATAAAATAATGTGGTGAAAGAGCTCCTCTTTAGCTACCTGCTACACTCATGTAATAACCAAAGAGAAAACAGATGAAACGTGTTGCAGGCTTTCTTCTCATCCTACCTAAGTAAACAAAGCTATATTTTGCTTTTTTCCCTCTCAAGTGCTTTTCATATATCTGAGAACTTACCAGCTGTTGTTCTGGCAAAGTGGTCTTTCCTGGAGCAAACACACACACACACACACACACACACACACACAAAGTCAACAAATTGCATGACCTACAATAACAACAAGCCGAGAAAATGATTGATGTCATCTCTGTCTACTGGGAGCAGTGCAAACACATACTGCAGACAGCTGTGACTGGTTCATGGCAGAGTTAGTGGGGATGATTGGCTTCTTGGAGGACTTGGCGTCAGGGTTACTCAGGTCTGCGAAGGGGTGGATGCTCCGCCAGGACTGCAGGTACTGAGACATCCGGACTGACGCCCGCTGCCTGTTCTCTCCTGATGTGAGTGTGTTTCCCTGAAATCAAGATGGAGGTTAGGTTATTGTACGTTACTTTGTTCCCCTCTGCATACTTACCTGAAGTTAACAAAACAGAGAGTACCATCACAGACATTTTCATTTCATTCAGGACCTTGCTCAATCCTAAAAGTGTCCTTCAAGTGCACACACTGCATACAAACACATATACACCTACCTATTTAGGTCTCCTGGAGACGCTAGATGACTTTTGTGGGTCAATCACGAGATAGGTTGTTCGTCCTTGGAGAAGAGGATCCCGACTCCCCCCGTCTCCAATCTCCACTTCATACGCTCCGTTCAAGTGCTGCAGAGTCTCCTCTGTGATGTGGACTCGCCTATTAATAATAACAGTATTAGTAACGGAACATATAACGTATTTAAGCTTTATTATCGCTGAGTAGATCTGAAGATTTTCTCACTCAGGTAGACCTCCAGACTCCATGTGGTTGGCTAACGTAACGTCGTGTGACCACACGTCGTACTGCCACTTCTGCAAGCCGATCACACCGCAGAGCACGTTGCCGGTGTGGACACCGACACGCATGCTGATCTCAACCCCCGTCGCCTCTCGTAGTTTACTACAGGGGAGACAAAAGTATGAGTAAAGTCAGAATAACTGTCTTGAAACAAAGTCCCGCTAGCTTGTGGCTTAAGTTATTTATTCAACATTTTTGGTATGAGCTGTAAAGATAGCACCAAAAAGGCAAAAACTTACTTAAAAATATGTTAATATATGATTATGAAAAACAAGTTAAAATCTGTCTTTTTATTTTGGAACAACTATGAAACTAGTAAAACGTTTTGTGCGTAGCATCTGTTAGTGAAATATACTGGTTCAAGTATCCTAATGGAGAGAGTCCAGCTAGTGAGAGGACAATTTTGGTGAAGATGAAAAGGCAAAAACAACATGATGACAAGGAATATGGTGCAGATCACTGCGTAACACAGGAAACATATACACAAAATATGTTTCTATATTATCCCATTTTGTTCACATACATTAAAGCAATCAGTTTTAAATGTCATAAAAAGCCAAAATAAATGCAACATAAAGCCAAAGACCTCGTAGAACATCTGAATTTTAATAATATTATGGTCAATTTGCATATGATGGTGCTGTATGTACCCTCTGTGTGCTTTGACTCTATATTTTGGTTTCAGTTGTAGAGGACAGAGTAGTGAAACAAGCGTGCCATGAGATCCATGAGGAAGTTATACAGAGTACTGTAACAGCAGATGCAAATTAGGAGTGCTGAGAAGCTTTTATGGCTTTAAAAACAGAAACTAGGTGGGAGGCACCTCAACACCATATTAGACAGAAAGAGAGCACAACACACATTTATTTTATATTAAAATCTTAAATTACAGAAGACAGACGTTGGGTAAAAACTGACCTGATGGCAGTGCACATGTCCAGCCCCATCTGAACACAGTTCCTGGCGTGAGTGGGAATGGGGTCAGGTAGACCGGACACACAGTAGTAGCAGTCCCCCAGGATCTTAATGCGAAGACACCCGTTCTTCTACAGATAGAGAGAATCACAGAGAGGAAGTCAGACACATGATTGGCTGGTTCAAGACACAAAACTGTCCTTTGCAAAGAAATAAAAGTGTAATAAAAGCTCAATATTTGGGGCTGGATGTGGCGGTGTTTTAACCTTGGCGATGTCGTCAAATCTGCCAAAGAGCTTGTTGAGCACAGCGACCAGCTCCTCTGGTGAGCAGGTACTCGCCAGCTTCGTGAAGCCCACGATGTCTGCGTACAGGATGCTACACAAAGCCACACAGAAAGAAGGCACAAATAGTAGGGACATATTCAGACAATAACAGCTTTCAGTGACTCAGCGCTGCACAACACATACAGTAAATATAACAGTAAATATATAAATGCCTCTTATTTATCCTCAGCACAATTGCAGGATGACAAGAGATGCCACTTTTCCTCTGTTTGAATGTCTTTTGAGCTGTCAATTTGGAGTGTGGGACTTTTACTTTGCACTCTCTACTACTACTTTTTTCATGTTTCACTGTCACCTCTTTTTTCTCATGAGAGTAGATGGGAGTTGTTTGGGGTCGTTACATTTCTGTCTGAGAGGGTGCACATAGGGTCAGACTTTGAAAACCTCTGATATAGGTGACATAGGATTGTAAAGCTTGAAAGTGTCGACACACTTAAGTCCACGGCTTTTTGCCGCTACACGCAAGACTTGAGCGAAGGCTTTTAGAGCAGGGGTCTCAAACTGATCTGTGAAAGGGCTGATGAGGCTGCGGGTTTTTGTGCCATGATGGCAGGAGCGCACCTACTACAACGACTCAACTGTGTGAAGACAGCTCAGATGATTGAATTGGTCCAGTCAGGTGTACTCCTGCTCGCCTGGAACAAAAAGCTGCAGCTACACCAGCCCTTTCACAGAGACCTGTTCGAGACCCCTGCTTTAGACTGTATCTATTTAGTGTAGTTTGGTTGAGTATGTATGTGACAAAATTATCAATAGTGACTAGTATTAAAGCAGGGCAAAATTAGGTCCATGTTCCTATGCTGTCTGTACTTCGTGTACCAAACCAGGGCTGAAGTATTTACACTTTTAAAGGCAACCTTAACAAACACGAGTCCATAACTGCACAATAACATAAAAAAGTACAAGGAGAAAGGAGAGACACAAGTTATGGTTCAGCTGCAGCGCTCGAACAAACTCAACATCACCTTGTAAAAGTTGTAATAGTATGATCACCTGACATCTCTGTGCTTCCGTATATACAGGCTGTGAAAGTTGTGGGCTTTGGATTCATTCTCCTCATCACCCGTGGGTTTGACGAGCCTCTTTATCACCTCCGTTTTCAGCTCAATGGCGATGTACCGCGGCAATATCGACAGGAGGAGCTGCTCCTGTTGCCGAGGACACAGAGAGAACAGGCGGGTTAAAAATTGCGCGTAAAGACATTGTGTGATGTTTTGAGACGCTGAACGCTGGGTCAATGGATTTCTGTCTTGCAGAGGTGACACTCTGTTCACAAAGGCACAAAGGCTGTAAATGTAATAGGGCGGCCATCGAAGGCCCCTTTGAGGCGACGCCATGCTTACTTAGTGGACCGTGTTTCATCTATTTGTTTACTCGCTGTGAATGGTGTCCATTTGGGTTTGCCTATTCTATTGCAGACAGGCTTCAGACAAGTAAATGATTAATCTATTGGCCTAATAGCCAGAAAAGCATACAGTAACCAACCCCAGGCTGTCCAGCTAAAGAGCCCTTTAATGAGAGTGTAATGATTTTAAATGCAGAGCAACTGAAACAAGCAGATTGGATTTCTGAAGCAAAAAAAACAAACATTTAAATTCAATCTATACTGTCTAATAAGTTTAAAGTGTGTGTTTTAACCTGCTGATATTTCCTGATTTCCTTCCGGGAGCGTATGGCGCTGAACTCTTCTCTCTTCTGATTGGATATCCTGAGATCGTGCTCGGTCATCCACAGATGGAAAATCCCGACGCAGTTCACGCACACAAACAGCACTGCATTTGCCACCAGCTGAGTGGGAAGTCAGAGGAGAGGAAAGAAGGTTATTGACTTCATTAATTGTCTCCATTGTGTCCGCCAGCTCAATAAGAGCAAAGTACTTGAACCCCTTTTGTAATATGTCAATCAATGAATGCTCCAGAATGTAAACAAGGTCATTATTACTTTGAATTTGTGTACATTTTACATGTGTTTTATAACTAACTGAAACCACACTCTGCTATTTACTCAAAGACAAACAACAGGATATGTAAACCAGGTCTAGGACTTCTCAGGTAGCCAATAAACATTAATGCAGATCATTTGCATTTTTTCCAGTGAAACTGTAAAACACTGCTTGTCACAAACCACACGTCCGTATCATGCAGACCTGAGCTTCACATGACATTTGACGGGCGCCTCTCATTTGCAAATATTTGTCTATATTTACACTTGACGCTAGTATTATGTGTGGGTATTTGTTTTGAAACCAACTAAACTGCATTCATACTGGCACAAATGTAGCTGTGCTTATAAATTGTGTTAGTTAGTGAGCTTCAGAGGTGCCTGTAGGCAGATTTTTGTACCTTTGAACGGAGCTATGCTAGCTCTTTCACCCTGTTTCCAGTCTTTATGCCTTGTTACGTTGCCCCACACATGGCTCTAGCTTCATATTTAGCTCACAGACATAAACGTGAATAAACAAATCTTTACCTGCACAGCTAGGTCTGGTGTCTCTGGGCTTGTGACGGGGACGTAGACACTAATAATGATGATGTGCGACAGACTGGTCCCAATCCCAACCATGAGGGCCCAGGCCATAGATAGAGGCAGCACTGTGTACACACTCACAGAGAGGAAGAGGAAAAACGCCACCTGAGAAGGTAAAGAGAAATACGCAGAGACAGATGTCAAGATTTAGCGGAACAGTTACAGAATAAAATAAAACCCAAATTCGCTTTTTGCTTCCTTCTCACCTGTTCCCACGTGGTGACAGGTCCCCCCGTGAAGATGAAAACGATGGCAACGATGTACAGCGTTCCCCAGACGAAGAGGGCCAGGGCTCCTCCGCAGCGCCTCACCGTGGCCAGCCAGGGCAGGCAGACGAGCAGGATGGCACTCAGGCAGAGAACCACACACAACGCCGACAGAGCGCCGATGTGCTCGTCCATTTCCTGTGCGGAGATGGGTGAAAATTACACGCTGAAAACCTGCAAACCCGCAAAATTTACAGGCAGAAATATCCTCAAAGGTTTTCAGTGCAGTGTCAGAAAGAAACGTCATCACAGGCACAAACAGAGCCGTGTTGATATGCATTTGCATTGTCCTATTTTGACTCGGCTGCTTACTATATCCAACAAGCACCTGTCTGCTCTGCACTACGGACTAAAATCAAAATGCCTTTATTCATCAGCCATGAAAGCCTTTAAAGCTTTAAACAGCTGGTGCAATGTTTTGTTTAATCTGCTACTGCCACGTGAAGTAAAGGTATTTCAATTTTTGCAGTGAGACGACATGACAATTGATTCTCCTCTCGTTGCTGGTGTCAACACACTCTCTCAAAGACTTTAAATGCAACACCCTGACAACGCACTTCATTAGTAGTGTGTGCGGCAGGTTAGTTTGTGCCCCACTGATCCATGAAATCCATGACATGTGGAAGAAAGGGGTGAATAACTAAATATGTCTTAACAAATTGAATATCTGCATTAAATACTGGCGATAATTCCACCAATAAAGGATAAAACTTTTGGTCTTTTATACTTTTATGATGCTAGAAAACAAACAAGCCTGTGCTGCTTGAAGATCCCGATGGACCAAGAAACAAAAGTTTAATTTCTGTTCATCATTAACAAACAAAAAGCACCAGTTCCTGTGCTAAATAGTAGTGTGACTGTATAATATTCTGTACACCAAACATCCCGTTATGCAACTCTGAAGAGTTTTAAGATAAATGTTTTGTTACATCCTGTCAGACTGATGAGCACTGTTAATAGTTAGACATTTCTATCGCCCATTAAAGTTAATGATGTGTCTTTTTAATTGCAGGATGACGCAGATGACCTATATAGGTTCTTGTTTGCTACTGTTGTGTGGTGATGTGAAGTCATGTAGGCTTTCTGATTGAAGCACAAGAATGTTCCGGTGTTTTGGAAGAACAGGTTTAAGGCTCTGTTTCTGTTTCCTTCTCCTCCATGGAAGATGGCTGTTAAACTTTGTTCAGCAAAGTGCTCGTGTTGATGCACTGGTTTAGATATTTTTAATATCTCTAACAGTGTTGAACTGTAACGTATCAGCCACTGTCCTCACACTCAATCACCTCTGGTTGATTGCTAGAAAAATAATCATCGATTCTTTTGATAATCAATTTGCAGGAAAGCCCAATCAGTCTTCGTTCAGCATTGGCAGTATAAAAACAAAGTGCAGCAAAATGCTGAGCAATGGGGGGTGTGAGCAAGTAACAGA
>JAPZEB010000016.1:17076487-17094728 GCA_029783705.1 Chaetodon striatus
AACATTTCCTCATTTCAGATAAGACAGAAAAAGAAATCACCTTATTTAAGAAAAAGAGAGGTTTTTTTTCAAGTTACATTTTATTGGTTTTTTTTTAAGTACATTTCCGTTTGTTGAGAGATAACTACAGCAGAGGAAAAGAGACTGTCCCTGTCGACCCTTCAGGATTAAGGACAGTGATACACAGGTTAAAAATGAGTTGAAATATCATTTCAGTTGTGCCACTGCTCCTGTGAGAGGGTTACACTGAGGGCAGGAAAGAGCTGTTGTGACCCAACAGATACATGCTTTGGATGGTAAGGCTGACACATTGATGACATGTTGCCTGTCGGAGCGGGAAAAAATGCTGTCAGGAAAGACAGCCACAAGTCAGACTTAAGTCAGCTGGTGCTCCCTGCATCCCCTATGCACAATGCGTCTTCAAACTAAAAGGAAAGGATCATTTAGAAAGCGAGGGGTAGGGTGTGCAATTTCTCGTTACGCAAAATTAACAGCTTTATCCCTTTCTGTATTACGAGTTCACTAGAGTAAAATTGGGCCTCCTAATTATTTTGTCGGGTAGATAAACTTGTTTGTCACATCCAGAACTTTCCTCTAAGAAGAGAGACATAATTAATGTCAAATATTGTCAAGTAACAATAACATTTAAAGGAATATGAAAGTTCAAGCTCATTAGCTTTCTAAGCAAGGGTTAAATAAGAAAATTGACACCACTCTCATGTCTGTAGGGCATATAGCAAGCTATGACCATTAATCCCTTAAACTAGCTTAGCATAAAGCCTGGAAAATGGGGGTATTAGCGAGCCTGTCTCTTTCCAAAGGCTGCCAAACGGCACCTCCATAACTCAGTTACAGTAACATTGTATCATCTGTATGAAAACATATTGTGTTTTTCACTATTAAAGACTAAATATTGAGTTTTAGATGTGCTAGTAGGCAGATATTGCTAAATTTGGTAAAAAGCCAGGCCAGCTGTTTCGACCTGTTTTCAGTCTTTGTGCTAAACTTAGCTAACTGGCTGCAGGCTTATACTGATTAACCACAGTTTAAGCTTAGTATTTGAGTCACAGAACTATGCATAGGCGAGGCTACATGTATCTGAAAAAATTAATTTCTCATCTTTGTTTGAAGAACCCAGAATGTCATTTAACGATACTTTGATGACATTACCAGGCTCCTCAAAGAAGACAAATAAGGCTGCTAGCCAGTGGCTACCTGGATGAGAAACCATGCATTAGCATTAGCATTACATTTGAGTCACAGAACTACGCATACATTTATCTGACAAAGAATTACTCACAGACAATTGGAAAAACCTTGAATGCCGTTTAACCGAGAATGTCGTTTTTAAAATGTTGTTCAGAAACAGAGCAGTAGCATTAGCATTTGCATTATATTCGAATCACAGAACTACGCATACATTTATTTGAAAAAACAATGACTTGCAGATGTTTGAGAACTCCAGTTTCTTATTTAACAAGACTATGGAGGCATTGCTAGATTTCTAAAATACTCCTCAAAACATTTTTGTTTGATGAAAAAAATCCATAAGGCTATGATAAATAAGATTTTTATTTTAGCTGCAACTCAGTTACCTAATCCAAAAAAAGAAGCTAGTCGGTGGCCACCTGGATCACAAACAGAGCATGAGCATTAGTGTTATGTTTTAGTCACAGAGCTACATTGATCCCAAATAATGACTTGCAGATTTTTGAAAAATCCAGAATCTTATTTACAAAGACTATAAAGAAAGTGTCTTTATAAACATCTAGTTATAATAAATAGACTTTTATTTTAGCTGCAACTCAGTTTCCTAATCCAGAAAAAGAAGCTAGCTAGTGGTTACCTGGATTGGAAACAGAGTCACAACTTCTTTTTAGCATTCAGCGTGGAGATTGTATTTTTCATCCAGATAGTAAGAAGACTCTTAGGATTCAGGTAGTGTCTTAGACACTCAGGTAGAGTTCAGGAAGAGTTATTATCTTGTAGAGAACCAAATATTTAGCTATGTTGCTATGTGGATGATCTTAAATGCTTAGCTCTGTGACTGAAATGTAACGATAGTACATGAAAGGTACAAACTTGTCCTAATATGTATGGTAAATATGCAGCTAGCAGCTAGTTAGCTTAGTTTAGCATCACTAGAAACGGGAACCCAGCCTGTTTCTGTCTACCAGCACCTCAAAAAACTCCAGGAAGTACCTGCTCTTGGCCAAGAAAAAGTCCAGCACGCATAATCTGAAAAACAACATGTCATTTTTATATTTTGGTCAAACTATTTCTACAAACATAAAATTGTAACAACAGAGCTCTATCTTCAGCTTGTGTTAGGCTGCAGTTTTGTTGATAGCAACGTCTTTACTGACAGTTGAAGTGAGTCCAGCAGTGTTATGTATTCTGTGTGTGAAAGCAGACTTGAACGCTGCCAAAGATCCTGGCAGATCAGTGCATGGTGCCAGTAAATCACCCTGTACCTTTCTCTGGAAACAAGCCGAAAAGCAGATTGCTTTGCTGTCAAGCATGAAACTGTCTTCCATCATAAGAATTCTCCCCTTGAACCTGCTCTTCATTGATCCCACTTCATTAGTCCTGAGGTGAGTTTTCTCAGAAACTCAGAATTTCACATCTTTTGTTTGCACCAAACTAAGCCTCAGATCAATTAGAAGACTGAAGCAGCTCGGGACAAACTTGACAGACTGCCAAGGCGGCCAAAAATGCTGCTTTCAAGTTCAGTTACGTCATGTGACTTACTGAAAGGAACCAAACTTGCTTTACTTGCAGACTGCGGTGTCAGTGAGGCCAAAAACATTAACAGTCACTTGCAGACCATTAGCAGCTGATTGGGCTGCTGGGAAAGAAGAGGTCTCTGAATTGAAGGACGTCAGTGTTTAATTGCTGGCTGCTCATTTCACACACTGATCCAGTTGTGCCTTACTGGAATCAGCTGATGGTTGCTCCAGGATTAGAGCTGATGGGTCTATTTTACTCTCAAGTTAGACGTCAGGGTTTTTCAGTCCTGCTGTGTTCAGTCAGTATAACAATTTTCTACACAAAATATACAGTTTGTTGCTTCTTCTTGACAGAGAACAATACAAATCTGTCACGTAAAGGGCTCAGAGTCATCAAAGTGTGTGTTGAGGAACAGTGTTTGGCTTCCCCCGTGCCATGAGCGCTCAGAGCTCCTGCCCATTTGCCGGCAAAAGTCCACAGGTCATGCGAAACATGTCATCGAAATCCACCGACAAACGAGCAGGGAGCTCCCAGTGCTCAAGGTGCTGTTCATCGGCACAAATTGCCGACACTGCCATGACACAGAGTTGGTTGAAAATCGGCATTTTCCCTCTACGCAACCTGGCCTCACTCCCAACTCCTCAAATACCGGGGCTTGGTCATTGGTCCTTGGCATCAGACTCAGACGCACCGAGGCACACTTTAGTGGCAATACGAGATGCAGCACTGGGCAGCGGCATTTTTGGATGCTGTTGGCAATTATTTTAGTGTAATGAGTGAGAAAGTCTGTTTTAGGTGGGTGGGAATGGAAGTGTGGGTCAGGCAGGTCAAACAAACTCTGGATTTCCACCCAGAAGACCTTTGATCGTGTCCAGTATGAAACCAAAAATCAAAGGAGCCATTTTAATACAAAGTAGTGTACTAGTATGTGTAACATATGATGTTTTTTTTTATTTGGGCTCTAAGTTTATTTTGAAGAGACTGTGTGTATTTAGCATGCATAAATTGTTCACTTCCTGTGAAAACTGAAATGTATTTGACAAGAAAAAGTGCATGAGCATGAATTAACACGCAGCCCTTGAGCGTCCAAAACTGATGCTGGAGGGGTACATACCAAGTCATATTTCAGAATTTAGGGCCACTGACCAAGCGTCCGTAGTTAGGAGTGAGAATGTGTTGCTTTACAATAGAGGAGGAGTCTTTTTCAACACTCAACCAACAATCAACTGTCAACATTTATGAACTTTTAAGATCTGTCAAGATTTGTGAGGCATTTATCTCCCTGATGACTTGGAAGTGGGAAAATGAGCAAGAGAAGTTAAATTAGTAACTGACATGACATCATTAATGTCAGGTTACTTTTAGAGTGTAAGAGGTTACAGATTACTAGTTACCCACTATTTTAAAGTTAAGCATTGTTGAGTGGTTGAGTGGTGGCTGCCAAATGTCCAGATACAGGCTATGCCAAAAGAAGGTGCCACACCAAAGTCTGTGACCCGTCAGAATCAGTGACCCAGCTCCTTAAACCTAACCCTAACCACTCAACAATTCCCAAAACTCAACATTTTATTTTTATGGAGTCTGGCACTGGATCAAAGATTTTGGTGTTTTCATGGCATTCCTGCACATTGAAAAGATGCAAAGCAACAGAATTAATATTTTATTCTACACATAAACTTTATATGAAAAAGAATATATTCAGATGTAGCCTCTTTGTGAACAACATTTTGATTAGTAACTGCAATTTAATTTAATATTGTTCTCGCTGTGTTTTTAATAATTTCATTTTTGGGTTTTTTTTTTTGGTTTTTTTTCTAAATATGTCTTAAAAAACATTAACATTAATCCAACATATTATCAGCAGAGATAAATTAGTCTATTTGTTTAAAAAAAAAAGTTAATTTACAGAACCAAACATTAACGATCGGCAAGCCATTACTTATAAATCATTGTGCAGTCATGTTACCGAGCTAACACAAAATCACCGTGCAACACCTGTTCATAACAGTGAGGTGAACTAGTTAGCTAACGGTTATGCTGTATACTATTGAAACATACTGGCCAATTAGCTGTACTGTTATTTCAAGTGTACAGACATTCGTGTGCTCCTTTAAATTTACAAGCAAGAGATTCTGAAATACCTTCCACCTCAGAAACAAACTGTGGGCTATAGATATATGAATCTGCCAATAATTATTACTTGAATAGCTCAGTATTTCATGTACCATAAAAGGGTTTGTTTAGAAATGAAATGATAATTTAGGCCTCCCTACACATAATTGAAGGCCCAGATTATTATACAGTTCAATTTCATACAATATATGTAGTAGTCCTGGCTCTTGTAAAGCAATCAGTGGAAACCTGACGCAAAGGGAGTGTTTAAAGTATACAGTGGGAACACAAACATCACAGTAAGAGGAGGCAAAATAGTTGCTGACAGGAAACATAAATCAAAAGTGGACCAAAATATTTGTTCAGAGGAGGTGGAAAAGAAAATTCCAAATATGAGATTTTAGAGACTTTGTATTTTATTGTAGCTACTTAAATGAATCGTTCAACATTTTGGGAAGTATGCTTATCGAACTCTCAGCAAGAAAACCAGTAAGCATATTTCCCCAAATGACTAAGACAATATTTCAGAGTGGAAGCAAGATACAACAGAGCTTAGAGACATCCAACTGGGTGCTGTACAGCAGAGCAGATCGACCAGCCGGCTGACATCTGGTGAAAGAGTCTTGGCAGCCCATAAGGAGGAGCCGCACACCCACCCACACTGACCTTAACACTTCTCAACATGACGTTCAGTTGGGAACGCTTAAAGGTGTTTCAGTAGAAAGCACTGGTGATGATACAGCAAGCAGAGAGAGGAAAACAGATTGAAGGATAAAACATAACCTTCAATGTTAGATTTCAAAAACACAAGGGCATCTGGGAGATTTTTTTTTTTTTACTGTCTGGAAGGATTTTGCAGATTGATTTTCTGTGTTAGCCTTCACTCATTTCAGTAAGAAATAACTTAAAGCCGAAGGAACGGATGTGTTGCTTTGACACATTTCTTATGACAACTCGATGTAAAAAAATCTCACCTTTACCCCTACTGATACATTCATGTAAAAATAAGATAACACAAGCAGAACTCTTTGGAGACGTACAAAGAAGGCATACAGTGTGAGAAAATGAAGCACTTACAGTTTCCTCACTGAAATTATGAACTGCATGGGAAAGGCATTAATGAATTTAAAAAAGAAACAGCAGAAATCACAGCAGGAATAAACCAAGGCATTCATTAAGGACTGTGTATCGTACTAAGGGTTAAAAAGAGATGGAAAAATTCAATAAAATCATATGAAAAAAACAAAAAAAAAAGACAGAATTCTGAGAAATAAAAAGGTGCATGGAAATACAGATCTACACAAAGCATCCCAGGTGCCTAAGGTACATTTAATTGCTAACAATGCTAGAAGTCTCTTTCTGTTCCTTGTCGGTGTTTAAATGACAATAATTTAATATATTATAGCAAATACAGCCAAATATATAGTTTAATGTGGCTGACAAAAACCAAACACAGATGAATATATTTGGTCCAGCACTAATTTCATAAGAATATGTAGTTTGAATGAGAATCTACTGGTGTATTCAGTCAAGAAGACAATTCTCCTGCCAACATACATGACTTTTGATGTTCTTTGAAACACCTTTAAAAAGAATTTTACTGTCTCTGATTTCTCTTGGCTTAAAAAAACATGAAAAACTGACTTGACATCTTGAGTGAAAACATGTATGAAACAGTAACACAAACCACATCGGGCAGAAAATGGCGATTTAAATCCTTAGGTCCTGACACACCAAGCTGACAGGCAGCCGTCGGTCAATGTCAGGCCATCAGTTTGCGTCTGCCGTCCTAGTTTTTGCGGTCTGTCCCACATGGGTGGCACCGGTCGGCCCTTGCTGCCTGTTTTTTGGCTGATTCAGTATACTGACTCAGAGTTGGAGCTTTTCAGTGAAGGAAATCACTCTGGCAGGTCAGCTCAGTGCAGCAGTAGAGAAACGGAAGTGAGGAAAGTAAACAAACGCCTAGAGTCCTAAGGGTGAGAGTTAAAAACAAACTTGTTCTATTAGGTAAGCTTCTTTTTTTTTTTTTTTTTAGCCGTTGAGCTCTTAAGCGGAGATGGTTCATAACTGTTTGTGTTATTGTTCACTAGCACACAGTAAATATCCTTTGTTTTTTCAACATTGGGTTGTATTGTTAATGTGCTAACTGGCTAATTTCCCTTTTCAAATGGCAAATACAGACTACCACTGGCTGCTGGTGTGGAGAGTTGTTTCCTCTCACACATGCGCAGAATGCACTTGCTGGTTGGCTGTTAACTGTAGTCTTTGTGGTGTGTTCAAGTGCCTTTGTCGCCATTACTTCTTTGATGTCGGTTTGGTGGGTCTAGGCCTTAAAGCATTTCTGCCACACCCTAAACAGTAAGTTCACAGCAGGTGTTTTTATCCAATGTGATAAAGTTTGAATATACTTTACTGGTTCTAATCACCCTTGTCATTTCATGAGTCTTGTTTGTTGTAACCTTTGTGGAGAGAAGATTTTATTGTAGGACTGTTGCATGAGGACCCGATTAGACAGAGAGCTTTTTGCTGGTTGCTGCATCTATTTATTTATTTCTTTACTTGGTAGGCAACCACCAAAACATCTTGACTTAACCGTTGTTTGTGCTGTGAATCAAACTCGCTAATCTGTACCTTAAGGGAAATGGACCGTGTGAGTACATGAGACCCTCAGAAAAAGGAGAAATCACAGGAAGTACCACCTGCTAGTCTCGCAGCTTCGCCTGGATGATGGTCAGTTCAGGGCTTATTTCAGGATGAGTCAGGGACATTTTGATAATCTGCTATCAATTGTCAGGCCTACAGTTGGTAAAAGGTAGTTGAGGTGACAATTTATTCAGATATGTTTTGCAGCTTGCCAAGGGTGACGATGAAAGTGAGCATTACCACAACCCATGTACGCCACCACTTGTTGTCATTGCCACCACAGAAGGCCCAACTCTCAATTCATCCTATTGGACAGTGAGGAAAAACGACATTGACATTGACATGGGGCACTTTTTTCAACTCGAGGCATTCAGGGTTCTCTTGCAAAAACATGAGCTCAGCAACACAAAAGCAGCGAGCAAAACGCTTCACTCTTATGGAAAACCATTACAAAAAGTCACCCCAAGGTGCTAAAACTCGCTCTGTCTGATTGGGGCCTTCGGCTAAATTACTCTAACCCACATGCACCTAATAAAATTGGCAACTGAGTGTATGTCTTTCCCATTTGCTTGCATTTACACCATCTAAACCTACCCTGCACAACCCGGTCTCACTCTGAAGTTGTCGAAATCCGGCGCTTGGTCAGTGTCTTGCGGCGTCAGACACTGACGAAAAAGCTGTCCTTTAAAGTCTGCATGATATGCGGCCGGTCTGCGTTTTAGTTTACCAGCACTCGGCAGCGTCAGGGGGGAACGCGGTGGGACAAGAATTAAAGTTAAGATGGCGAAGGTCCAAGTAGGGTGGGTGGATGGGTCCGACAAACACTGACTTTCATTCAGGAGAGCGGTGTTCGCGTCCCATAAGATTCTAAAGCCAAACCCTGTTCTTTTTCCCAAAATCTAACCACATGTTTTTGTTGGATACGTTAGTTGTTGGAGGGAAAAAATTCGTATTGTTGTCCTGACGTAGTGCACTTTGAAAGAGACTGTATGTAAACGGTAAATTTCCTGCAAAACCGAAGTGTATTTTGAAAGACGACAATGCATGTAACAGGCAGAACTTGACACGGCGTCCCTAACCTTCAACACCTAACACACCAGGGTACTTTTCACGTCAAATCTGGACGTGGAAAGTCCATTACCAAATGTCGATTTGTGACGAGGTCAGAGTGAGAATATGTTGCCCTGCAAGGTTTCATTTACAGTTGGCTTCTTATGGTATCACATAGCTACCTTATCCATCTAAAATGTGTAGTTTCTACGTGTAAATTAGGATTTTTAAACTGCAGAAAATTCCAGACTAACTTTGCTGAACACATCACCCTGTAGTACTGGAGTGTATTAAAAAGAAAATTAAGGTTTGATGAGATATTACACTTGCGCACACACATAAAAAAAGGCATATAAACCACTTGCTCAGAGTAAATTTCACCTTGTAGTTTCTCCGTACCTGTATCTGTGTTGGGTCGAGTTAATATCTGCCAGTTTGACTTTCTTTGCATGATTATATTGTCCGTGCATTGTGGATAATGTGGTTCTTTTGTGGAGTCCATGGTCCGGTCCCTCTCTGTTGCTTTCAAGAAATAAATTATCTCCACTGTGTGTAACTGCACCCTTCAGAAGTCCAAAATGAGGCTCCACAGTTAAGGTGGACTTGGCTGTTAAGGTGCTTTCTAGCTCCAACACTCCTATTAGTCCACCTTAACAAGTCTCCGGTTCAAGGCAGACAGGAGTTGTTACGCTAGTCCAAGTCCACCTCGTTCAGTTCAGCTGTACACGTTGTCTCTTCTTGCGTAAGGAGTCGGTTAGGAACTGGATGGGTGATGATGTTTTATTATAGTGCGGTATTTAACTGAATGATAGTGGATATAACCATGTAGTCAATGTCATTGAGCTCACTGGAGGCCTAAATTGCTTCGAAGAGAAATAAATAATGATATAATGTGGTCTCTGGCAACAAAATCTCTGCTCCAGGAAGGAAATCTGTCTTTCCTTGTTAAATTTAGGACCTCCAGAACTCCTCCATTGACCTCTGGTGGTGGAATGTGGAGCAAAACGTCAGCAGAAAAGAAACACGACTCTTGTTAACCAGGGACGTTGAATCTAAGGGTGCCAACTAAACTTTTTTCGGATGATATGTGGTAGGAGGGTGTTCAAGGGTGGACATCAACATAAAAGTGATCATTTCATATGTGATCATGTAATTGCATATTGGAGGAGAGGAGAAGGTTAGAAGAAGTGGGAGGCGAGGTGAAGGACGAGATGACGGGAGAAAGAAAGATTAGTCCAGAGTGTCATTGTGTTTTGGCGGGGAACCAAAATGGATCCTCTTTCTAAGGCCTTTCTAAGACTTTCAGGGAGGGATTTTCCAACAAAACAAAACAAAGGAACTGAATCATGGGAGCCCTCACAGTTAAATGAGCATTTGTGATCCTTCCTCTCAGAGAAATTAAACAGAAACGGGCACAACCCTTCAGCTCTCCACCCACGTTCAAAGTGTTCTTCTCCGCCTTCTACCTTCATTGATAGTCCTCAAACATTTCCCTCTGTATCCAGTCTGAACAAAGAACAACAGAGGGCTACCAACAGTTTCAGTCAGACGGCTGACACCTCAGTCCGTCAGCCACTCTCCTCTGAATCCTTCCTGGATCCCTCCCCTTTTCACCTTCAGTCCCAAAACTGTTCCCAGATCAACACAGACAGCGGCGGTCACTCTTGGTCACTTCCTCCGAGGAGTGCACCACATTGGGGACAAACCCGCTCTTCACACCCTCCCAGCCCTCCTGGATTGTGATATCGCCGGACCGCACCAGGGCGAAGATGTCTCTGGTCAGCTCGGTGAAGGCGTGCTCCACGTTGATGGCGTCGCGGGCCGACGTCTCGACGTAGCGCATCCCGTACGCCCCTGCCAGCTTCTCTGCCTCCTGGCGGGTAACCTGGAAGATCAAGATGAAATGAGGTGAAAGTCAGCCTTTGTGGAATGAGTCCTTTTACCTGGAAATGAGTTAGCACTTCAGCAATCCCAGTTTCCTCATCTTGAAGTCATTGGGTTTTTGTTTAGACGCTTGAAATAAGGTCTACGGTTAGCACAAGCTTAAGAGACTTCCACGTTTTGTTCTATGACATAAAATTCGTCAGTATATACCCCACTCGTGAATTCTGAAGCTTTTCATGTATCTTAAAAAACATGGTTGCTAACAAGTGGCTAAATGAGACGACAGAGTCTCATCACACCAAACACGGCTTTATAGCTTCGTTGTTGTAGCGACGTTGATAGCCTAGCGTTACCTTTTTACATCTAGCAATTGGTGGTGAACAAAAAGTGCAAGTATCATAAACTTTTTTTTTTTTTTTTTGCCACAGAGGTTATTTTCTGTAATAATCCAATCTTATAGGACCCATGTAGAGGGAACCAGGGCAATGTTAACGTTCATGTTGGCCTACAAATAAACGCCATCCCTGCAGCACTCTATAGGTTTCAAAAGGACCTTCAACACATGGTGGATATATGTGCTATCATTATCAATGTCGGACTGTGTTTCGCTGATCTTAGCTTTGCCTGCTGGCGATGTAGTCAACTAACAAACAAAAACCTGTTGTTCAGTCCTCTTAAGTCTACAGCTCACGTTTTGGAGATTAGACTAGAACGTAAGACGAGACTACATTTAAGACACCATTTAAGTCATTGAAAAACCTGTTGTTGGGATATTTAACCCTTATTTGTCAACTACTAGATGTCTGCTATATCTCCGAGACAGAATCAGGTTTGGTTTCTTGGATTTTTCTCAAACGAAGTGCAGTTTGGGGCTGAAATATCACAGAAAAGGAGTTTTCTGATTCCTGTGTGCAGGTGCTCCCTTTTATTGTATTTTCGCTGATCTTTGTATCCAGCACTTATCCCACTGAGGTTTTGTGGATGACAACTCTTTCCAGCGGCTGGGAGATTTATGACATGGTTCCTTAAAATTGACCATAGGGATTAAATGGAGTGAGCAGGTAACAGAGTCAGCCTACTGTAAAACAAATCAAGCTGGAGGCTATTTGCCTAAACAATGTCCTTTGAGGTAGGAACCTGCAGTAGAGAGGATACCTTCATGCAAAATATTGGTCTGTTTTATTCCTAAGTACAAGAAGCACAAGACAGCAAATATGTTTTGGTCCTTCAAACACTGAATGCAGTAAAGCATTGTACTGTCAAAGTTGCTTGATACTAGAGGGATTACGAGACAATGGGCCCCTGGGCACAAACATGCGGAAAGCTCCACCACCTCTCCTGAAAAGGAGCAAGACTTTATACAGACTTTATAGTTGTTTAGCCTCTTTTTGTTGCTGTTTTCCATCTCTTTGTAGCCGTTACACATCTCTTTGTGGTTTTGTGTCCCTTAATAGTCATTTTGCATCTTCCTGTAGTTGCTTTTCATCTCTTTGAAGTCATGTTGAGTTTCTTTGTTGTCTTTTTTTCTGTTTATTGTCATTTTGTGTCTCTATGTAGTTGCTTTGTGTTTCCTTGTAGTTTATTTGTGTCTCTTTGTAGTCACTTTGTGTTTCTTTATGGTCGGTTTGGGTCTTCTTGGAGTTAATCTGCATCTCTTTTAAGTCATGTTGAGTTTCTTTGTAATAGTTTTGTTTCTTTATAGTTGTTTTATTTTTACGTTGCCCATTTGTGTTTCTTTACAGTCATTTTGAGTCTCTCCATAGTTGCTTTACATCTCTTCACAGTTGCTTTGGGTTTCTTTGTAGTCATTTTGTGTCATAGTTATTTTGTGTCTCTTTGCAGCTGTTTTGCATCTCCTTGTAGTCGTTTTTCGTCTCTTTGTTGTCATTTGAGTCTCTTTGTAGTTGCTTTGCGTCTCGGTGTAGTTGATTTGGGTCTCTTTGTAGTTATTGTGTGACTCTTTGAAGTCACATTGAGTCTCTTTGTAGTTGCTTTTCATCTTTTTTAAGTCATGTTGAGTCCCTTTAGTTGCTTTGTAATTCGTTGTAGCCAGTTTGTGTCTCTTTGTGTTTCTTTGTAGTTGCTTTTCATCTTCTTAAAGTCATGTTGAGTCACTTAGTGGTTGCTCTGCTTTTTTTTGTCAACAGTTTGTGTCTCTGTGCGGTTTCTTTGTGTCTCTTTGCAGTCATTTTGCGTTTTTTTGTGGTTGCTCTATGTCATTCTGATGTCATGTTAAGTCTCTGTGGTTGCTTTGTGTTTTGTTTTTGTGTTGCTTTAAACTAATTTTGAGTCTCTTTGCAGTTGCTTTGCGTCTCTTTGTGGTCATTTTGTGTCTCTTTGTGGTCATTTTTAGTTCCTTCCTTGTCTGTACGTGTCTTCTTTTGGTGCCCGTGCCTGGTAGACCCATTCAGTAATCCATCCATAGATAGTGTTGCACTCTTTAAAATTGTTTGGCAATTTAACAGCGGGAATTAACAAAGATTTCAAGAGTAGCACTCACAACTCTAAGATGTGTTACTACACGTTATGAGATGTGATAAGTGCCTAGTAAATGAGCTCTCTAGTTCAACATTAATGGATGACATCAAAAAGATCGAGATCAGACTGGAGCGGCAGAGACAGGAAATCTTACATCATTTTCTGGTTCATTTCATTTTAATCCTGCGGCTACAGCATTGTATCCGAGTGTAGACACTCACTGTTGTGCAGTGTTTTGCAGTGTCATCCTGTAAAGTCTACATTTCAGTAGTGATATTTTTGCCTCCTGTCTGCAAGCTGCCCCAAGACAATTGAACAAACAGCGACGACTTGCCTCTGATCCAAATGTGTGCTGATCTAAATATGAACACAAGGTTATTTTTAACTCTGCAGACTTTAATTAAGTTGCACATTACATAACATTCAAAACAGCCACTACCCCCAGCAACACATTGCAACTCAACAAAGCCTTGTGAATATTGTTGTGTTCACTTTTATACTTTATACACACCTGGCGCTTTGACTCCAGGTCACACTTGTGGCCCACCAATAGGAAGACGATGCTGTGGGGCTGGACGTGGCTGCGAGCCTCCTCCAGCCAGTCGTGGACGTTCTGGAAGGAGCGGCGGTTGGTGATGTCGAACAGGAGGAGCCCACCCACAGAGTTACGGTAGTAGGCCCTGGTGATGGACCTGCAGAGGTTGCAAAAATTGACGAGAAGGTCAGATGCAGTTAATTTGTTACAATACAATAAACTGACTGCTGAGCTTTCCATTCGCACATGGCACATAGGCCTGTGCAGTTTACAGTGATCAAGATTTACCACTCATTAAAACAATGAGTCCTTGATTTCAGACACAGGTAGACACAATCAGAATACTCATTTTTTTTAACCATCTGCCACCAGTTTTACTGGCTGAAGTGACCGCTATCACTGGCAGATTTCATAAGCTGCAGCTAGCTAGCTAACCCAGCTAACGTTAGCTCCGTGAGTTAGTTAAAAATGTTGTTTCCATCAGACTTTTTAAAGGTTCTGGCTCACTTGTTTTAAAACATACATCTTTAAAAGAGGGGTCTAAATATGCACAAAATGTATCTGCTCATTTTTAGACATCTCCTTCACAAAGTCTACGAAAAAAGTTTATTTGGGCTCTCTGGGATCACGTGATGGTGCAATTCCACTTTTGGCCACTATGTAAGATTGGCTTCAAAGTCCAGCGTCCTTCCTGGGGGACTCAGCCCTTGTTGGCTTTGTTTTGTGGCATTGGAAGTCATCAGTGAATGAAATTGCTCTGATTGGTAGATTAGCTCAATGCACAAGAAGAGAAACAGAAGTGAGGAAAGTAAACAAACAGCTAAAATCAAGACGCCTTGAGATAAATAGAAACTTGTCATATTTGGTAAGCTTTTTTTTGCCATTAAGCTCTTTGGCAGAAACGGTTCGTAACTTCGTAACGTTTAATGTTTCCTCTCACTCAGCTGCAGAACGTACAAGCTAGTTGGTCGTTGGTTGTAGTCTTAGCAGTGTGTTCAAGTGCAACTTTTTGGCTGAGACACAGGCAGCGTAGAGCCACGCTTCGTCGCCACTAGTTCTTTGATATCAGTTCAGTGAGTCTGGGCGTTAAACTTCAGGACAGACCTGCTAATGTCACACACACTGAGCATATCGTAGCATCCAGGACCAGCATCAGTGGGCAAATACAACACATTGCACATTTTCTTGTTAATGCTGTTTTCTTAGCTTAACTCTTTTGTTTTTGGTTTTGGAAAGGCGAAGACTTTCACCTCTGTTCAGGATCCATGAGCCGTGTTCACTGAAAGGGATAATAAGACATGATAGATCCAGGGGGAACTAATCAGAGAGAGAAAGCGATGACAGGAGGTGTGAAAGAAAGCAAAGAAGCAGAAGTGATGAAGGTGTCGGGCGGAGGAGCTGAGAAGTTGGAAACAAAATTAGAAGATGTTGTAGACAGCTGTGTGTGAACGTTTACACCTAAAATGATGTAATGTGGATCGTTTTGCTAAATATTGTGACCAGTTTATTTATTTTGATGATTTAAATAGCAAAATAAATGGATTTCATGCTGGTACAAATGGTTAATTTATTTTATATTTCAACTATTTTAGAACAAGGAAGGTGGTTTTTAAATAAAAATGTTCCTTGGAGGGCAAAATAACTTCAAATAGCAGTCATAAAATGTCATGATAATTACAATTCTTATGATAATTGGCCATTTTACAGTTTGTTAGAAGGTAATGAGCTCATTTCCTATTGAGTGAACAGTATTTGATTTTAATTAATTTTACTTTGAATGCATTTTCTAGATGCAAATGTCTAATGCTGAATATAAAACATATATGTTAGCACTGCCAACAGGAAATACAATAAATAACCGTGATACGTACAACCATATCATCATCACCCTTTAAAAGTTTAAACTAGAACTGTGGCGTTTGATTTTACAAAGCGAACACTGCAGCCTCGTCGGGGAGGAGAACTGCTGCTAGATTTTGACAAGATGTGACACCCTGCGTGCACACAAACACACACCAACCCCCTTATGATGCGTCTATCTTCCCAGAGTGTCCTCGCAGAGTGAACGTCAACATAAATATAACGAGGAGGAAAATTACAGACTCGAGGTAGAGACGGAAAGAGAGACGTGTCATGAAAGAGGAAGAGGGGAGGATTAGTCGACAGAGAAGATACAGTAAGAGAGGAGGAGTAGGAGGCAGAAATTCAGAACCAGCTAGTGATTCATTTGCTTCGCCACACACATACAGATATAGTATATTTATATATTTATGGAAGAGAGGACCACACAGATGAAACAACAGTGACTAAGATGAGATCTGAGGTGGATTCGAATCAGAAGGGAGGCTGTGCACTCATTCGTAGGAGAAAAAAATAAACTACTGTGTCACAAAATCCCAAAAATAGGTTGAAATATCAGTGGATCTTAAATGTTTTCCTCAAAATGGCTGCAGCACATGAGTCAATACCACATTCAAGATTTATGGACACGCAGGACGGACGACTTACAGCAAATTTAGGTTTAAATCCTTGTGCTTTCAATGACAGGATTGACTAATACCAGAATTACACTCTGTTCCCATCTTTACTCTGACACTGTGTCCACTCTGACCGATTTCTGTGGGGGAGGGGGATTCAGTTTTCCCTAACCAATCAATAGCGACCCACCTATCTGCCTGAATCTTACACCATTTTCAGTCCACTCTGATGCGTAGTCATGGCAACACACCTGTTTTGCTCGGGGTTAAAGGGTAGAGCAAAATGAAGTAAAACAAACTACTGTGTGATGTTTGGCAATATTGAGAAGACAAGCCGATTTAGAACAGCCTCTGTAGCAGCATCTGTCTTGTCTATGGCGTTTGCCATTGTCGCTATTACTCCTTAATGGTTCTGGTACACAGCCCGACAACAGCTTGACAGCACTGTTAAGCCTGATTTATGGGAGGGTGCTCGACACTTTTGATAAGTGTCGCTTGACTGAAACTAAACAGACGTGCGGCGCTTTGAATTCATGCTTTCGAGAAAGGTTTTAAGTCGTCTCCATGGTAACCAGACATCCCCTTTGTTTTTTTTATGCGGTCCAAGTCTATGTCTGTAAGTTTAGTGAAGCGTAATCTGTACATACAGCAGTTTCAACTCACACACATATCCCGCTATTTGTGTGTGTTCAGTTATTTATCCATATCTATT
This sequence comes from Chaetodon striatus, assembly GCA_029783705.1. Taxonomy (NCBI): domain Eukaryota; kingdom Metazoa; phylum Chordata; class Actinopteri; order Chaetodontiformes; family Chaetodontidae; genus Chaetodon; species Chaetodon striatus. The sequence continues at coordinate 17,093,109 of JAPZEB010000016.1, forward strand.
TTGATTGATCTGCTCCCAGTCTGTCTGTCATTCCCATCACTTAAATCGTCAGTGAATCAGTAAATGCGAACACTGTTGATTTCTTCCTGTGGCGCTAACATAAAAAAAATTTGGTTCAGTAAATGTCTGCTGTCAGTCAGCCTGGTGAAGACAGTTTGACCGCCATCTGTCCTCTCAGCTTCCCAGGAGCTGCTGCTGACAGACGGCTACCTCTGTGGACACAGACGCTGAATGCTGGTTGACGTCAAAGTTGATTGAAAACTTCTGTCTCTATGGCGACATCGGTAAAATTACCGATCACGCTGCCTGACAAAATACGTTGTTCGAGGAATAAAAATTTTCAGGTGTGCGACGTCAAAGAAAAATGCCATGCGACACTTTTCTGTTGAAGATACGTCATTTTTGTCAAGCGACACTCGTACAATGTGTCCAGCGCCCCGTTATTAATCAGGATTTAGTCCCGCCCATGGTGCTGATTGGATAGTTTATTTTTAAACTAGGAAAGAGGTTTCATGTCGCAGTGCCAGACGAATCAGTCAACTCAGTGAAGTGGACAGATCCAAAGGTCTGGACCTGAGCAAATTATAGATCATAGGTTGGCTTTATTCTGTATTTCTGTTATCGTCCATAACTCTCAGGAAAAGAGTCCGTCTGTCTAAACCAGGGGTGTCAAACATATGGCCCGCAGGCCAGAACCGTCCCACAAAAGGGTCCAAGCTGGACCACTGAATCACTTTGCTAAGTCAAAATTGCAGAGAAGTCAGTAACTCCAATTTTTCAATTAAATTTACTGCTATTCTTATTTGTTCAAAGGAACCAGTTCCTATTTTTGGTATGCTCACGGCACCTTTCAGCACCTTTACACTAATAGAGAGGGAAAAATTTTAAGGCTTTGTTATTTACAGGTTTTTATGCAATGGCTTTTCTAGTCTGGCCCACTTGAGATCAAATTGAGCTGTATGTGGCCCATGAACCACAATGAGTTTGACACCCCTAGTCTTTTCTTTCAAGCTTGCCGAGCCTGTCTGAGGTTCATAAATCTTGAAAAGTAACCCCTAAATATAAAGTTATAATGACTTATAAAAGGCTAATGAATTTCCTGAAACAGCTGGGCACTGTAGTTTTTATCAAATGTTATCCAAACTGGAGTAAACAGTGCATTTCTTGGGGACTATTTTCAGTGGCGGATTGACACACAATTCAAGCGTTAAATAGTATTCACAGCAGCAGCATGTCAGCCATTAACCATTTGGCTTATTTAATGCCAGAAAATACAAAATGATACTGGTACGAGTGATGCCTTTGAAAAAAAGCTTTTCTCCATTTTTGTTTAGTTCTGTCCGATCAACACTTCAAAACCCCAAATTACCAGAAAGAAACACGAAACTTCTCCTCAAAATGTTCGATTGATGTTTGTAGTCTGGCTGAATTTATTTTCTAATTTCTCCTCCGGTCTCAGACGTAAGGGGGGGAGTTGTCGCGGTTGCCATGGAGACACTAATCATGCTGACAGGTGAGACCAGTCCCCTTCTGTCAGAATGATGAGTGTGTGTGTGTGTGTGTGTGTGTGTGTGTGTGTGTGTGTGTGTGTGTGTGTGTGTGTGTGTGTGTGTGAGTGTG
>JAPZEB010000016.1:17153105-17173086 GCA_029783705.1 Chaetodon striatus
AAAAATACAAAAACTCATGTTTCTATTAAAGTCATATGGACGTACTGCATTGAGGATGTAGTGTGTGAAGTGCACATCACATGCCACCAGAGGTCAGTCTGGTGGAACTGGCAGCGGAGCTCAGAAACAATGCGACTGCGAGTGGTGGGGATAACGATACAGGACTGTAAGCAGCCTGTCACCAACAAAAGAGAGACTGCAGGGAATAACAGCATATTTTTACCTCTAACTTGGTGAATTATGGGTCAATTTCAACCAAACCAGAGTTGGTGATTGTTGGAACAGTTGACTTACTAACTGAACAATTAACAAAATGTTTTAGGGTGAGTTATTAGGGCTATTATGCTAGTCTTAGTTTGTGAAAAAGAGATCATTTGAATTCAGAAGGTGTGAGGTTGTATTTCTCTCCTAATAAGTAAAAAATGGTGGAAGAATATTACCTCTCTTGAAATTTCGTAAGGTTATATTGTTTATATTATTTATTAGACTGAAAAAGCTGAGAAAGTTTGAGGGTTTTGGGGTGGGGGTATTTAGTGCTGCACAGAAGCACCACCATATACTGTATACACCAGTGAAATTTCAGAAAGGTATTAAAGTATGAAATAGTAGATATTGCCCAAGCCTAATAACTGAAAATTAATCCCAAGGACAAGGAGTACATCTGTAACTTGTTCACGTACAGCACTGTGTTGTATTTCCCACAGTAAGCTGGTTGTGGATGCTATCAGAGTTTAAGCTAACGTTGGCAGCTCTTGTCCTCTAACTGTATTTTGGAAAGTTTATACTCCAGAAACCACAGCTAACGTTACCCTTAATAGTTTTTTATTTTTTTTAATTTTTTTTTAGCCAAATACATCATTTAGTCGTCAGCTAGCCTGGTTTACAGGACTGTGGGTATGAAGACTGTCATTGGCTGCTTATCGTAGATGGGAACAAGCATCCTGCTTGTTATGACTTTAATGATTCCCTTTGCTACGTGAAACTAGTCCCACGTAGCCAGACCTATCTCCACACTTTGGTTTAGTGCTCTGCATGAAACAACAACCTTTTGAGTGAGTAATCTACACAGCAAAATGTCTCTTCCACCACTATTTTTCAAGGCCACTGTCACTGCATCAAGGGTTTAGCGCCACCCAAGATGATTGGGATCACTTTTAAAGAAATACAAACAACCCAAAGTGTTTTTTTCCTTGAGTGCAGAATTATGACCAGTGCTAGCACAGTGCGAGATAGGTCTGGCTATGTAAAACTAGTTGTCAACCCATAAGCCTTTTCCTTTGTACGTTAAAAATGATAATAAAAAGTAATATAAGCAGCATGTTCCTTTATTTCTCTGGTTTCTCCGTGGGTCATGAACTGGTGATGATGCTCACTTTAACATGTCACCTGTATGCTTTAGCCTACGTCTCTCAGCACGATATAATGTATGTAGGGCTCAATTTACAAGACTGTTGTTTTAAAACAAGTGTGCTAGAAACAGAAAAAAGTCAGGCGATCATAACCAACTCATGGGACTTACATTAGCTTAATTACAGCTGATAAAATCTGCTAAATCTGGAGGAAAATTAAAAGGGTGCTTTTGTTTCATCTGTCTGAAACAGAAGGCTTGACGAGCGTAGCAACAGTAACTAAGGGGGTGTGCGGCTTAACAAACTGTCAGTTGAAAAATATTCTTCTCTACATCCCAGTGAGAGAGGGCTGATGTTTTATAATGTTTGACGTGGTCACGTCTTCTATAAAATCCACGGTGCGTCATCATCCCTCGCTGTACAGTTGTGGGAAGTCACGTTCTGACAGTGATTGGAGGGCAAACTGTAGTGCAGCTCCTAATGTTCCATGAAATGGTGAAAGCCCACTTTTCCCACCCCTGAAAGCGTCTCTTCATACCCCTCTTATTTTCTTTTTCTCGCTGTTATGGGGTAGTCTTGTTTTTACAGCATTCCCTCTGTTTGCTCAGCAGTAGCACACTTCTCCTTAAAGGGTAGCGCCTGTGAGAAGTCGTTTTACTCCTTCCACTAGTCTCTCTTCAAATGCCAGCTTTAATTAGGAGTGCTGTAATTAGCTCGGCTGCTGCCACCCCTCCATACAATTGCTCTTGAAACATTACAATTAACTGTTTCACTGCATTTGATCTCCAGTTAAAAATTATCTAGTAATATAAAGGTAATGGAATTTCAGACTCTAAACACAACCTGTTCAAGGGTATATATCTTTATGAATAAATAACAAAAGATTTATAAACAACTTTTCTTGTTAAGCATACCAACATACTGAATGTTTGCCCGACTTCCAATGGCTCATGGCTCTTTATCAGGCGACAGGTCAAACACTTATTCATGGTGGCACACCCATATGTACATAAGATGACGCTCATTATGTTGATAAATATGGACACAGGGAATAATAGTGTAGCAAAGCAGGAGGAGGAGATGACTCCAGAGGTATTTGTTAACACTATAAATTACTATTTGAAAGTTTATTTTTGGTAATCTCCTCAGTGATACTCCACATACAATCACAGGAGTCTTCTGGAAAATCTAATAATATCATAGGTTTACGTTAAGTTTTAAGAATTTCAACTTGTTTCTGAGAGCATGCAAATTTTCTCCCCCACTTTACTTTGACAATACTTCAGCAAACTGAATCGCAGTGTATTTTAACAATAACTTCTGGATGGAAAACCCTACATCATGTACATTAATGCAAACGCTGCCTCAGTCGGTTAGTTTTTTAGCCACCTAAAGAAGATCCCACCTAAAAAAAATCAGTCAGTTTCAGTGTAAGCTATATTTCGGGTGCTTTCAGACCTAGAGTTGTCTTGCTTTGGTCCGAATCAGGGACTAATTTTGTTACAAAGCTATATCATGTATCACAAACTGCACCAGAGTTAATTTGTAACTTGACCGAGATCACCTCTTCAAGAAGGTCTTAATCCGGTTGTTTTGGTGCGTGCCCGAGTGCGATTGTTGACTGTGTTTATGCCTGCCCAAACAAACCGCAATTAAGGGGCAAATGAACTTGAGTTCGATTGAACAGAACCAAACAGGGCAGATGTGAAAGCACCCTTAGAATATTTCACTTCTTTACCCTTTGTCAGACAGTCTTTTCCGACAGGGAACAGAGGCCATTATCTCAAAGCCAACAGACTTCATCGACAGTTAGTCATTTTATGTCACAGAACAGAGGAGTTGATGATCTACCGCTTCCTCAGTTGGCTACTGTTTAAGGTAAAGCAGTGAAAATATTCTAAATGTAGTGTACACTTAAGCTATTATTGATTCTTTTAGCTGGCTAAAATTCATTCATTTATCGGCTAAACATTAGTATCGACTGCAATTCCCCTTGTTGACAGTCATTGGCTATCAGGCAGTAAGAATATAATCACTGATTGTTGTAGACTTGTTTGTCTGTTGTGTCACATCTGCTTTGCGCAAGCTAAAATGCCGGGCTTGAGACTAACAGCCAAAAAATGAAATTAATAAGCAGGTACAAAAAGAATACACTGACTGTTGGCCAATGGGCTGTGATCTATCTGTTGTGTGACGACATGGCGAACAGCAGGCGGCGTCTTGTCGTCCCAGGGACAATAGAAAACAAAAAGAGATCTTCCCTGTGACGCATTCAGGACAAAAGGAGGCATTAACTCACTATTCCTGCATTGAAGGACACACCCCGTTGTTTCCCTGGTAATGCTACACTGTGAACAATGCTACTGCGACTATACAGCTACTGTTAGCTGTTAGCAGCTGGTGCCCGCAACTGAGAGCTCATGGAGGTGACACCAGGTTACATTATGATGTGTTTAAGCTCTGTTTAGTAAATGAAGGTAAACTGTAACTGTCTCGTGTTGTGTTCAATGTCATCTTGTAAAATGTAGTTTTTGGCAAGAAGCTTGAATAAATACAGATATTTGAAGGAGAAATTTGTTCATGTTTTCACAGCAATTTAAAACAGGATTTCGAAATCAGTGTATTCCTAGTCTGTACTCGTGAGCCTTGGCCATCGTTGCCATGGAGATAACCTAGACATGAATTCATTATAAAATGAATTTGAATAGGGAACAAAACACTGCACCGTAGTTGTTGAATTAATCCAAAAGTGACTGACTTTGTAAGTTGTCGAATGTTTTATCACATTTCTGCAAAGTGGAATCTTGAGCTTTCAGCGGTGCACACACAAACAGAGTTTTTTTTTATTGAATGTTTCTTGCTGAAAAGCTTTGGAGTCACAGTTAACTTTTACTGTCTTGTAAAGACTTCAATGCACGCAGTGTTGAATTCTTTACTTTGTTTCTTAACACAGTTGCTCTTCTTCAGTGGTGCTGTTTCATGCCAATCCAAGTCTTGGAAGTTTTCCCAGTGCTATTTATTCAACATTGTCTATCCAGAAAAATAATTTTAATCATAGAGCTCCGTAACCGTTTTACCGTTCAGGACAAAAACATTAATTCAATAACCTCTAGATGAGACAGTCGACCAAATCCCCCTGAGGTCGGCTCTGTTTTTGATGCTGGATGATGTGCTACTACAGGACTCTTTGCTCTTTTTGTCAATAGTGTACAAGTCAGGAGAAAACTATACTGTGTGTGTGTGTGTGTGTGTGTGTGTGTGCATAAGTGTTTCAAATGATGACTCATGTTGCTTGGCTGCATCATTGACCTCACAGACACACACTCATCCACCAGCAAGACACAACTGCTCCCATGAGAGCCGGAGCCCACACACTATCAGCCTTGTCACCTTGTAGGTACAGATTCCTACACCTCACACACACGCGCACACACACACTCATAAACGTTTAAACATAGACGGTTCTTTAATCCTATCATTTCAGCACCCACCCAGCTCCTCTTTGTGGCTGTTTCTTTCACACTTAGATTGGATTCAGAGGCTAAATGGTTTGATTGCGTAAGAGGAGGAGGAGAAATACTACGTAGGAGAAAAGGAGGATGAGGATGAGGGGAAGGGGAAGGGAGGAAGAACAAGATGAAGGGAGGAGAATCCCAGGCAGGAAAGCAGTTTTTGTGTGTGTGTTCTCATGTGTCTGTATCTGTCCACACGTCTGTTTCCTTGTGTGCGTTCCTCCGCTTGCATAAGAGCTGCTTTCATTCAGCACAGCTCGATCACGACTCATTCTTCTTGTGTGAGTCATCACCTTTCAGTGGAGCTCGGTTTGCAGTCAGTTCTGTTGGATTTTTGTGCATGTGCAAGTAAAGTCGAACACAGCAGCCAAAAAAATGAATTCCCACGTGTAGTCCCTGACCCCCCCTTTGGAGATAACCCGTCTGTATTCCCTGTAAACAGTTGTTAGGATATGTTGTGACTTTATAAAGATGTATTTTGAGCTCTTTTTAAGCAGAAGCCCCAGGATGCCTCCTCCCTGCTGGCTCTGTGTACACGTTGGCAGGTCCAAAGAGGGCTGAACGGGAACTGTTTCAACTTCCCAGATATCATGTAATGTGACGTCAGTAAGCTGCACACAGCACACTCATGTTTACCAACCGGGCTGCGCTGTGATTTTTTTATTTTTTATTTTTGTACCAAAGGGAGGAGAGATGAAAAAGATCTCAAGGAGTGCAGCTTTTTCTGGGCAGATTACGTACTTCTGTTTCAGCCTTGAGTTGCCATTCATTACTTCCTTTGGGTGGAAAAATAAGAACTTTTTAGGATTTTTTTCGAGGCAAAAAGTGAAACTTTAATCTAATATGTAAAGGGGTCAGTTTGCTGCGTCTGAGGTGATGTCAGATATTAATGAGGGTGTAATGAGGGGGTTTTAAAACTTCTGAAACTTTTGCCTTCAGATGTGGCAGGATGTAATGTTGTACAAACCAGTTGTAATGAGCCAAATTTAGCATTTTGATGGAGTAATTTTCTGTTTCAGCCTTCATCACAGATAGTTATCAGTATTATAAATCTTTTAGTTTACGCTGGGAATACACTGTACGATTTGAGCCCATTTGGAAATGTTGTGTTATGAGTCCATCATATGTGATGTGAAGCCAAAGTTTATGACCTCAGTGCTCAAGCTGTTGGTGTAAAATAGAAAATAAAACGGTCTGTCAGCCCCTGCAGACTGTTCTGACTTTTGATAACTGTCAGAAAAGATTTATTTGAATGCTCAGGGGCAGATAAAAGTTTGTGTGCTGGCAGAGGTGCTGCTCACAATAATGCAGACAGAGGTCCCAAAAAGAGCTTCATAGTTCTTCTCTGCAAAGACGAGTTAGTCCAAGTTGTGATTTCCCATCTCTCTTAGTCTCTCTTTCTCTTTCTGGCTCTCTAGATCCCGCACCAGGGCCGCTACAAAGTCCCTTCTTTTTGCTGCTTGTGAATTTTTACACAGAACCAAATGATGGCAGCATCGTTCCACTCCAGTGTGTCATTATAGTCGGCGTCCCAGCATTGCAGAATCAAAGGAGGCGTGATGGGTGTGATGTAACACCGTAGAGTCTACCTCTAGTGTGACATAAAACACACCGGTTGGCAGCACTTTATAAGCAATAACAATGGCATTAAATGGCAATAACCATAATTTACCATCCCTGTTATATGACAGCTGATCTTGTCCTCTGCTTGGAGGATAAGGAGCTCCTGAATGTCATTGTTTTCCTAATACACAAGCATTTATGGCCACTGTTCTTCTTCGAGCTAGCTGCTAACAGCTACTTTTTAAATCATGCGCCGGTGGGTTGCACACATAACACATTGTCAGAATGTCATTCCCATCTTGCCCATGGTCCCGACCTGCTGGCTGTCCTGTTTTATATGGACACCATTTTGCGAATTAAAGGTGAGACCACTCTGTCCCCCCATTTTACGATTGTACCTTTTATGCATAACGGCCAAGTGGCATTGGGGCACAGTAATCCTGCCTTGAACAGACAGTGTAAAAGGGGCTTCTCTCTCTGACCCACACACACACAGGTTAGCAAGTTAGTAGCACCAACATATTAGATGGGTATACACTGAACGAATTGAGTGAAAAAAAAGGCACTGACCTCAGGGAATCGACTTCAGCTCTGCTTGAACTGTACAAGAGCTGGACAATGGCTGACCAGAATTTCTGACATGTCAGATACTTATCTGAACATCTGACAGTGGGTTGGGAGCAGTTGATTGGGCCTTGATTGGTCCTGGACAAACGATGCCTGACAAAACTGAAATTCGGTCTGACTCGAGTGTCTCAAAAATTGGGTCAGAAACAGGCTCAGATCAGACCTTGTATGCCCAGCTTTACTTATATCAGAATTTCTTGTAAATGCCTATAAATGACAGCAGCCGCAGCAGCCCATGTCACCTAACCAGGTGTTCAACCAACCAATCAGCCACGACATATCGTTTCGCTTACAGTACCACAGGATACCCTGTATTGTGATTCATATGGTATCACCAGATTCTTGCCAATGCACAGCCATAATAACGACCCCAGTATTCCAGGAAAGGCTTTCGAGAAGATTTTGGAGCCTGGCTGCAGAGATTTGCTTTCATTGAGACACAAAAGTGTTCAAATTCACCCCAAAGGTGTTGGATGGGGTTGAGGTCAGGGCTCTGTGGAGACCAGTCAAATTCTTCCACACCAAACTGAGAAAACAATTTCCCCAAACTGCTGCCACATGGTTGCTGTTATCTAAAACAAAAAGCCATTGTTTGTTGTAGCGTTAAGCTGTGTTCAGGTAGGAAACTGCACTGCATGAAACAACACTGCTCCCTCATTCATTTCAATGAAACCGCTACGTTGACGCAGTGATGTTGCTGATGCAGGAGGATCCAGGTACACAAAACAAAGCAGGGTAGTCTGGCAAAAAAATTAACATTCAGAGCATTAATATCCTTCCTCCTAATGTTATAAACTGCTGTGCAGTGTTGTGGTGTTTGACAAGCCTGTAAACTCAGGGATATGTTACTCAGAGCGTATTTCTTGGATTGTATTTCATCTTCTCACCTGTACCTGAAACAGCATGCCCCCACCAATGCAGAGCTGTTTTCTCCTTAACACCCACAATGGGACCAAAAGCCTTAGCTAAGTTGAGGTATTAGAATTAGCCCCAGAACAGAAGTGTATGGACAAAGGTGAACACGCTAAGTTGGCCATATAGTGTGTCTTTACTCAGGGCTGTACCATAACATTGGTTTTGCTCATAGCACTGGTGCTACACAGGTTGAGAATTTTGCAGCACAGGCCACAGCATTTTAGTAGAGTATGAAAGTATCAAGTACGTCCACCATTCAGATAAATATAGTACTGTATTAGATATTTATCCATCCATCCGTTTTTAATCTGCTGATCCGGGTCATGGGGGCAGCAGGCCGCGCAAAGCACCCCAGATGTCTCTCTCCCCAGCAACACTTTCCAGCTTCTCCTGGGGGACCTTAAGGTGTTCCCAGGCCAGATGAGATATGTAGCCCTTCAGCGTGTTCTGGGTCTGCCCCGGGGCCTCCTATCATCAAGGGGTGCCCGAAACACCTCTAACAGGAGGCGCCCAGGAGGCATCCTTATCAGATGCCCGAACCACCTCAACTGACCTCTTTTGATGCGAAAGAGCAGTGGCTCTACTCTGAGCTCCCTCCGGATGTCTGAACTCCATACCCTATCTCTAACACTGAGCTCAGCCACCCCACGGAGAGAACTTGGCCGCTTGTATCTGCAGTCTCATTCTTTCAGTCACTACCCAGAGCTCATGACCGTAGCTGAGGGTTGGGACGCAGATGGACCAGTACATTGAAAGCTTCGCCTTCACTTCACACTGCAGACTGGACTAACAGTGACAAACTGAGTGACGGCGGACTCCTGAATGGGTCCAACGCAGGAAGAATGTGCAAACAGTACATTGTGTGTGAAATAGCTTTATCATCAAAGTGCTGCATTTTATATTTTATAAACACATCTGTTGCCTGCGCCATCTCACCGATGCATGATAGACTACAACTACCAAATAGAATAGCGACGTGCTGTTGATTCATCTCACACACAAAGACGTGGCTCCATCTCTCATATGCAGCACAAAGAGTGGTAATTTCACTCATTGCACAGACCAATCTTTGCGTAGCACGTGTGACATTTATACCCTATCATAGAATTCCTGCGTGATTGAGAAAACAAGAAGCATAAAATACAGTCGCAGTGAAAAAGTCACTCACATGTCCGGTTTAAATGAGTCATTTTCAGCATAATTTTTGTTGTTTCATGTTGGTCTCAATTAGATCTTCATCCGGCCACAATTTGTTGTCAGAATGCGGCAACAGTGTACAGAGCTCCAGCCCCGGCCTCTCCTCACCATAGCATGACTGCACGGTTCAAAAAAAGAAAAGAAAACCACTTCAGGTCAGAACTGAGGCCATGGTGTTCGGTTACTAGGGAAACCACCAACTTGTGCACTTTTGAGAGAGAAAGACGTGGAAGGAGAGGAGTGGAGAAAAAGATGGTAAGGGAGGGAGGAAGACAGATGCTGGTAGCTCTATCTATAGCTATGTTGAGGTTGAGAGAGGCAGGGAGTAGCCAGGATCTACATGTATCAATAATACATGAGGTTGTTCTCCGATATGCTAACATGAATTATTTGACGAGCCGACCTGCTTCTCCGTCTCCCCCCCTCCCCCCATCTCTATCTCTGTACACTCTCCGCTCTATTCTTACACCTTTTCTCAAAATCTGAGTCGACTCTCAGAACAGCATCTTTTTCTTGGAACCGTCTTCGCCGAATAATCTAGGGCTCAGCGGGTTTCTGAGTCTCCCTCTCTGTCTCTCTCTGTGCCGAGCGTTTCTGCCCCTTTATAGATTTCCTCCTTTTTAACTATATCCATGCGTTTTGTGTGGGTTCCCTCTGCCTCCGCCTTTGTATTTGAGGCTGAGGGAGAAACGCAGGCTCTCGTCACATGGACTTTTGATGAGGAAGAGAGCAATCGGCGCATAAGACGAGGCAGAGGAAGGGCTTGTGAAGTTTATGAGCTCTTCCTCTTGCTATCTCTTTTCCTCTCTTTATCCGTGACCATCTTGTCTAAGTTTCTCTGTCTTAACCTAGGTTCATTTTTCGCTCAGGCAGGATGCTTAAGTCATCATATAGTTCTCAGTATATAAAGCATACTTTTCTTTGCCCTAAAACTTGAACTCATAGTCACGATAAGATAAAACTTTATTTATCCTGAGGGAAATTGCTGTGCAGCAGTTGCAGCACAAATTGGGAAGTGTTCAAATATTAAAGTCTAAGATGACAATAACAGTAAGGTGCAAATCCAAACGATATTCAGGTAAACAGGATGGATGGTTAAAGATAGAGATCCGTCTAAAGAGGGTTGGGTGTACAGTATCAAATCTGAAATATAAGTAGTGTAAAAGTTTAGATCAAAGATTCACAATGAGACAAGTTGAAACTTACAACTATGACTAGACGATACGGTTTATCATCTCCGTAGAAACTCGCTGCTCCTCTGTTCAACTTCCAGCTTTTTAGGCTTTTTATATAGCTGAATATAATGTGTAGCTTCTTAAATATGAATGAGGATAGTGATAGTGGGATACTTGCCACAGCTGCAAAAACAAGAGCATCGAGAATTTGGAGCCGTCCATGGCTTCTTCGACAGAATACCCAGGGGGCTTCTGCAAATTCATGCCATGAGCTTGAGACACAGGAAAGACAGCTGTTCCTCAGACAAATTCATGAGGTGATTGTCTTTTTACTCTTACCAAAACTCTGCCATTTTGGCCAGCTGACAGTTTGTGACTGACTTGAGCGGCAGACTTCACTACTAGCTAATTGGCTGTTGAAACAGGTGTCATGTGTTATATTTAAAGCCAGCCACTGGCAACTTGACAAGCTCAGTTGCAGGTGACACCATCAGCCACAACTGTAACCTCTTTTTGCAACATTATTAAGCGGTTTCGTCTTGTTTCGTCAAATCTTTGGTCTGAACTGGGCTCGAGTGCATGACTAGAACAGAATCTTCATGACTGTGTCCATGATACTGCACTTAATGTACCATTATTGCACATTATATCTCACGATATGTCGAGGCAGCATCTCATCAATTCTCTCTGCCAAGTTCTAGAGCTCCGAGGGCATTGTACCCACTTACCTCCAGAGCTGACAAAATGAATAGCTCGTTCACAATCAAATGACTATTATGACTTGCAAAATTCAGATGAAGGGCAGGAAGTAACAATTATCACGTACTGTAGAGGAACATGACAACATAAAAGTGTTGGATGAACCTGCAGGCAGCAGGTAGTGTCAGAAAATTGAAACTCATGTTTGATGTGATCCACACCAAATGGAGAAAACTTGACCGATTTGCCTGCTCTGGACTCACGACCTCCCAATGTTACTGAAGTTACACAGCAAGTCGATGAAAGCGTACAGAAGTCAAGTGTGCTATAACTATTCTATGTGTGTTTGGGTCCATGACTTTAACTGCTGCCTACCAGGGTCAACTGTTCCCAAAGGTCTACTGAAACACCAATAAAAACGTCCGTTGTGGCTAAAAACAGAGAGAACTTGTCACAGAACATTGTTATTGCATCCAACTGGAGGCATGTTTAACACAGCACTTTGACATTTATGTTTGAAATTATATGACTTAGCACTTCCAGACTGAAGATGGAGGATTTTGATCCAAATTTGCAGCTGTTTCTCAGTTAGGCCTTCTTTTGTTTTGCTTTTTTTTCTTACTTCTCCCCCTGACACACTGCTATTTCGGTGATTGAAATTGAAATTTTAATCCTAATTTAATTGATTGGCACAGCCATAAATAAAGCAAATCCCAGGCTTTCTGCAGTGTTGATGGTCTTTGCCTTCAGTTGCCTGCCCTCCATCTTGACAGTGATGTATGACGTCATATGCAAAGAAGCTATTGATTAGTCGATTGTCCGAGTGTTTATTGACAGTCCTCAGCCATGGTAGCAGCTCTGTGAGACTCTATTTACCCATAGTGATCCTCAGAGCTTAATGCTAATGTCAGCATGCTAACGTGCTAATGTTTAAGCAGGTAAAATGTTAACCATGTTCACCATCTTAGTTTTAGTGTGTTAGCAGGTCAACATTACCTTACTAATTAGCACTAAACAAAAAGTACAGTCGATACAGATGGGAATGTCATTAGTTTTCAGGTTCTCTGGTCAAGAAAATTAAGTGTTGGATAAAATTTCATGCCAATACATCAAGTAGTTGTTGAGATGTTGTTTTACTCGCTGTTTATAGCCGTGCTTTATGGTTTCAGGGTATTAGCTGTTAAAATAGAATCTGAGACATACAGTATTGTAGAAATAAAAACAATGGGATAATATATAACATGCATATGTAAAGAATATATTTGTGGTAGATGGTAGTTAAAAATGAACAAGTGTAAACAGGAATGTAGGAAGTGTATGGGTGATGTGAGTAACAGATGTATACACAGACGTAAACCTTTTGTAAAACAGAAGTAAAAGTATATGAAGGTAAAGTGACAGTGTCATAGTGATGAGGTCAAGAGTTTGATTTCTAATGTTTTTAAAAACACAGCATGATGGATTTTGTCAGGGATGAAGTTGTTGTCAAAGGTAAAGTAGTTAGTTTACTGAAGTTAACTTGCCCAGAGGCTCACGCTCACCTCTACCAAAACTGCTGCATTCACCCCAACCCGTACCTCAACTTTAACTTAGTAGTAACTCTAACCGTGACTCTAAAACCTCTTAATCGTAAAAAGTCTTAACCCTAAAATCAATGCCTGATCTTTCTTGGGCTAAATTTCTGTCCACAGATGGAAGCTGAATCCCCACATGTGACAGCGTGAACAAAGTTTTGTCCCCACAGCGAGAGCATGCACACAGAAAAACGGACAAGAACAAAATCAAATCCTTTATGCCTTTTTAAACAGTCCCAGAGCCTTTGGAAACGTGTCAGTGCAGCTGAATCCAACACACATGCCCGCAAGCATATTTGCGCTTGCAAACACACACACACATTCTCAGATGCTCCAACCAGCCAGTGAGGGCTGGTTCTCTGCCAGATCAGGAATTGGCAAACTGGCAAATCTCAGATCATTTTAAGTCAGTTGGACAGAGACGGCCTTAACGTTAAGATGCTTTTGGGAAGCCTGAGGCCTGAGTTCCCAAAACTGTGGATGGTGGCCAAGACTTATTCCACTGCACTGCACATGAGGGACAAAATGCAAGTTCGGGTCTGGTCTTAAGAGACGGAGTCAGAGTTAAATCTCAAGTTTTTAGAGTCCAGAGTTCAAGTCAGGCCTCTAGTCTCCCTCATGGTTTGACTTGGCAGCAATATCTCTGGAACTTTTTCTGCAAATGAATTAAATCCTATTCAGTTATAGATACAGGAAACACAACTCTGACTACCTCATAGCACAATAGTCAACAAACCTCATGTTTTAAATATCTTTCTCATGTGCACAATCTTTTCTTTTGTTGCATTCTTTGCAAATATAGAAACAATCAAGAAGATAAAGTAACTGAAGAAGTTTCAGGGCCAACAAAAGGCTCAGAGGCTTTTAGTATTAGCTGCAGTGTGTATGGAAGTAATTAGCAGCAGATGGAGAATTCCATTATTCACTACTTTAAGATTTAAGCTCAGCTCCTTACATCTCTTATGATATCAAACCGCTATAAAATATGATTTAGTAATGAGCAGAATTGTAATAAACACCACAACTACATCTCAGTAAGTTCATTACAGTAAGTGAAAGCAGCACAGCATCACTTGACTAATATTACGAGCTAACCTGTTTCATAACCTCCCTCACGACTTTGCAAAAGCCATCTGTTAGAAGAGGCCATGCTGTATGCCTATTTCACTTTTCAGTTCTATGGTGGCATTAGCTCAAGGTTGAGATGGCACTGTCTGACACCTGTGTAGATGTGTTTTCCAGGTGCTTATACAGTTGAATGTCGATGGAGTCTTGTCTCCCCACATTCTGTACACAATGCACTTCTTCCACTCAGCCCAAGGCCTTTGCAGTCCTACAATGCAAAGGATAAAGCTGAGAGCAGAGATTGCATAAACACTGCCGAGACCAACCAATAAAAGGATCTTAAAATCAATTCTGAAGCACACAAGAAGCCAATGCAAAGACTTTGAAAATGGTGTAATGAGTGCTATGTTTCTGGTCCTCGTCAGCACACGCAGCTGAGTTTTGTAATAACTGTATCTGAGCAGTGTTTTTCTGAGGAGGACCAGAAAGTAGAGCCTTACAGTAATCTTCAGGTAATAAAAGCATGCATTAGTGTTTCTGTATTGGCTTGGAAGGGAAATGGTTGCACTCTGGCAAAATGGTCCTTTAGATGATTAAACCCAGTTTTGGTTATACTTTTCACATGTGGTTCAAAACAAAGATTCGAAGCAAAGATAACTCCAACGTTTCTAGCTTGTTGACAGGGTTTTAGTGCTAGTTCTTCCAGTTTTGCTTTGAGTTTCTCTCTCTGAGCTTTAGGAACAATGACCAAGACCTCAGTTTTGTCCTGGTTCTTTGCCATTCAAGACTTGATATCTCAAATTCAGTTAAAAAGGGGGCATCAATGAAAAGCTGCTCTGCTGCTCCGTCTCTGATGCTGGTGCTCTGAATAACGGCATATTCCAACAGCGCTCTGGTGGAGTGAATATTAACAAATGCAACCCACATCACAATCGTCTGTTACTGCACTGAAAAGACTTCTACAACTGAAAACCGACAAAACACAAGTCCCCTTTATGGGACCTGAAAACATTTCAGAGAAAATACAGCAGTGTATTGGTTTTTAGGCAGAAAATTTTAAGCAAGCCTTAAAAAACACGAGAGCTGAAAGAAATAGTCCAATCCTGGTTCCTTCAACTAAAAAAAATTGCCAAACATTGAGTTGCTCTTCTGTGTCTCAACTCCAGTTGGTCTAACATGTGGCTGCTAGACTTATAGCTAATACATGACTTAAGTCACACATTTGACCAGTGTTGGCCAGTCTGTATTGGTTATAAAATTGATTCTACATTTATAATTCTATGGATAATGATCACCTACAAAGGAGCTTGCCCCACTTGATATTGATACTTCTGGATTATTTTGCCCCCTGGTCACAATGAGATCACTGATGTCTTCTGACCCAAGGCCTTCTAGCTGTCCCGAAATCGAGGCTTAAAAACAAAAGGGACCTGCTTTTGCAATAATGGCTCCCACCTTCTGGAGCCGACTTCCCCCAGTTAAAAAAAAAAACAAAAAAAAAAAAACATTGAATCAGTCGATGGTTTTAAGAAGCCATTCAGAACTCACCTGTTTTGTAAGCACGTTGTCCTGGAACAGGTGTTTGCCTGTCTGTTTGCACTGTACAGCAGTAACTTGTAACTCTGGTTTTGAAAGGCGCCTTGTTAATAAAGTTTACTTTGTACTTAGTTACTTACTTAGTTGAATTTTGCATACTTTTTTTTACAATGGGAAAAATTTCATTTTTAGTCAGGCTAGGTCCCCAAACTTTTGCTGTGGTTCAGACATTGACAGAGCTATGTAAATTTATGTTGGGTCGGACCTGATTTTTTTATTTTTTGGCCCAGATCAAAATTTAAATTAGAGACGAGTTAAAAATCATATCTTAAGTTGAATTAATTGAAATGCACGTGGGGCACACAATTAGCACCATTTACTAGCTGAGTGCTGTCACAATATGTGATTTGTAGATTTGGTTCACTTACCAGCCCAGACAAAAACAAAGTGGCTGGTACAGTTTGAACAGTCATCAGCCACTTGGCCGATGGACACAAAAGTTACATTTGCCTGTCGAAAGTCTCTCATTTCGTTCATTATATTTTGCAGGCTAGCATCACCCACTCCATCTTTTTCAGTCATGTCGTAAGTGGGGGAGCTACTTTGGCTAGCGTTGCTTTGGTGGTGGGCGCAGTTTTTTCCACTTTTTGTTGTAACCCTGTTTTCAGTCGTGTTTGAAGACATACACTTTGCTGTTATCTAAAATGTTCTCAGGGTTATTTTGCCAAACCATTGGGAGCACAAAAATTAAGCTCTCCTCAAAAGCTGCTTCTGAATCTTGAATAAAAGTCCGAACTGCTAACTCAAATGTGAGTACCAATCTCTGCTAGAGAACCAAGAACAAGACAGTTTTTGGGGAAATACTAATGAGCTACCAGCACCTGCTCAGGGACCGTAGTCCACCCAAAGTCTGACTGCGCTCCAAATCTTCACCTCGAGTCAGAAAAATCTGAACTTGAGAAATTGAATAAGTAAAGCTTTCCTCACCATTAATATCTCAACGTTGAAGTTCTCTCAAGCAAGACAGAAAACTCTCAAAATAAGAGGAAAAATCTAGGAGCTGCTCAGTAGCCAACAGTAAAAAAACAGACGTTGCACTGGGCGACGCCCAGGTGTGAGCGTATGAAGATGTGTAAATATAAAGCGAGGTGGTGTGGGAAAATGAGCAGACAGGCTGGGCAAACCTTTCCAGGAAAATGGGAAGTAAAGAGCTTTCCAGCACCTGCTTGGTGACATCAGATCTGTCAGAAGGAACAAGAAAGCAGTGTTGAGTCGGATGGGAAAATAAGACAGGGATCAGGTTTCTGTTTGCAGTGGAAAATGTTCAAATACAAACAGGGACGTCAGAACGTCTGTGAATGACAGGGATGACATGATTCATCACTTTCCTGAGACTAAGTTTTGGCTTTAGATTTGATCTCATTAACATTTTCAAAGGGTTATTAAATAATAATTTATTATGTTGTGCTGCCAATCTTTTGCTTCTTCCCAAAGGTTAATTAATTTTTTTTCTGACCGTTTCCTCTTGCCATTTGTCCTCCCTCGCCAGTTCTGTGTGTGCGCAACTCCAAAGGAGTCTCTAATAGATGATTGGAGAAAAAAGGCAGCAGGAGAAAAGTTAATTTTTAAACATAGCCGGCCCAGCCTGAGGTGATGCAAGCGGCTGAGGTTATGCCATCCAAAGCAGCAGGGGTAGCAGCAGGACGACATGGGTTAAATCCTCCTCCCTGCTGGTGTCTCAGCGCAAGAAACTGAATCCCCTCCAGCTCTGAGTTTGCTGTTCTGTCGCTGACCTCTGACCTCTATTCAGAAAGGCAAACGGAGACAAACGACTAGAAAGGACAGCTTCTAAGAACATAAATTTATTATTTAATCATCGCAGTCCATTTGAACTTCTTGAGGAATTAAATATTTCAGTTGCAGGAGAGATAACTGTGTGCTGCATTTTAATAGAAACTTTCCTGTCAGTGATGAATCGTATCATTCATCGTTATTAGCTGTTGGCTAATGAGCACAAGCTATTACCATCTGTCAGACAGTGTGAATGTGTTCCGGTAGATCAGCTCGTTTTCAGTTGTCCTAAATCATCTTTTAAATAAGAGAAGATGGCCTTTGTTGAATGGTTCAAGGCATTTTTAGGATGCTGATGACCTCCGCTGGAGTCATTTGGGGGGGAATCACTTTGGTAGTAGTGGTAACCAGATTTCTCCGACTAGTTCGGAAATCCAACTGGCAACCTTGATCAGAAATCTACTTGTAAAGTAATTCCATTCGATTATCCAAATGGAAGCTTTTCCGCATAATATTTAAAGTGTTTTTAAAAAATCCATGGAGAATTGTTTCACTCCAGCTTTCAAATTTTTAAAAGTTACTACATCCACAAACTTTTCAAGTTAATTTACTTACAATAAGTAAAACCAATACATTTACATTTTATTTTATAAGAAAACGTCACCTTAAAAATGACCATCTGTATATCAGTTACTCACCACGTCGCCCTGAATTCATGAAGAATTTTTACAATTTTTTTAGACTTAATTTTTCTATCCTGCCTCCACGGTGAACGGAGAATCCAAAAAAGGCGAACACTGGAGGACCATGTTTAATGATAAAAAAAAGAAGCTTGCATTTGGCAAGAACTGAGCATACAACTGGATAAATGAAACATGGACTATACAGCAGGAGGTGTGAACGTTTGTCAACAAGTGTTTTGATATAGTTCTGCTATTAAGCACAAACTCCTTTTACTTCTATTAATGAGGAATGTTCGCCTTTTTGGATTTTCCGCTCACAGTTGAGGCTTGCGAGAAAAACAAGGTTTTCTTCACAAATTTAAGTTAACACAGAGCGAGTCATCGATGTACAAAGTCGTTTTGCAGGTAAAGTACACTTCAAATGCCACCTCAGAGGTAGAGCGAGTCATCCGCTAATTGGAGGATCAGCTGTTCGATCCCCGGCTCCTCCAGTCTGCAAGTCAAAGTATCCTTGAGCAAGATACTGAACCCCAAATTGTTCCTGATGGCTGTTTCATTGGTGTGTGAGTGTGTTAAAAACAGAGTAGCAGGTGGCATCTGTATGGTAACCTTGGCCACCAGTGTGTGAATGGGTGACTGTGACTCGTAGACTACAAAGCAGCTATACAAGTGCAAGTCCATGTACCATTTACCAGCCATTTGTCTTGTTTTGTGTTTCATTTTTAATCGTGGTTCACTTCGTCAAACCTTAATTTGACTGAGCATTAACTTTAGCTTTTTGTGTCTCTCTTATCTCAGCGTTTCATCCAGTACCTGGCCTCCAGAAACACTCTGTTTAACCTGAACAACTTCCTGGATAAGGGAGCTCTGCAAGGTAAAGCACAAAAACACTGTTCTCTCAAAATAATTCGCAGCATTTTGTTTTAATTTGTTTTGAAAGAACCAGATGGGCAGGATTTGCCTCAAAGGATTTTACACAGAGCTCTAAAACTAATCAAGGAAAAGTATTTAAAAGACTAAATTGTTACTTTAATGTTGTTGTTTTCTTGATTCGAGTGCATCTGATGCAGTGCACATATCCAATATTATATGTATAAAACAAATAGATGGTTTATAGAACAAATGGGTGAAATAATTTGCGGCTGTGTCACTTAACACACAGTATACTTTCTTCTTTTCAACTCTCTCCTCTCCTTTTCTCTCCAGGTTACGACATGTCAACCTTCATCAGACGGTACAGCCGTTACCTGAATGAGAAGGCCATGTCCTACAGACTGGTGGCTGTGGATTTCACCAAGATGAAGAGGGGGTAGGGGAGATCTCACACACACACACACACACGCACACAAATGGCAACCCCACTCATCATTGCACACTCATCTTGTCACACACCAGAGACGCTCTTTAGCTTCTGGCACCGAAGTGACAGAACAATAGAGGGAGACTGAGTTAGACTCTCTTTGTAAAATCTCTTATTCAGATGACAGTATCTATTGTACTGTCTAAAGATGTTCTAGACAACAACTCAGGAAATTTAGATTCAGAAGTTTCTTGTGTAATTGTTTTTTTTGCGCACATATGTAAGGAAGAAGAAGAGAAAAAACTAAAATGCTTTAGTCAGCAGGGTTAAACAAAAATATAAGGTCCTTTTTCTTCAGTTGTTTTCTTCTTCTTCTTTTTTTTTTGTACCAGATTTGAAAATCATATTCCTCTGCTCAAGACTTAAAGTAGGGTTGACTTGATGTTTTTCTTTTGGTCTAGAAAAAAAACTAGCTTTTTTGTGATCGACTTTTTATGAATTCTCCATGCCATCCTCACAAAGTGTCATAAACATAAATATTGAAAATACATTCTCGTAGTGTGTTTGGGGTGAAAGAAATACTCACCTAAAAAATACAACATGGTTGACATTACAGAAAGTGCAGTTGATATAAGCCTGTTGGAGAAGGTAACATTTATTTTAGCCCTATTATACCATTGGAAACTGATTTGAATATGATAATATCTCCTCTGGATAAGCATTAACTTGTAATATGTTGATAGTGTCAAGTTTGATATATGTGCCTAAAATCTCACTGCCTTCAAAACATGTACATAAAATATAGAAATTATAAATACATGTGGTATTTTTTAGCTAGTTCTTGCTCAGGATAAAAAAAGTCAGGGTTTTGGTACTCCATTAACAAAAACAAAAAAAATCACCATATAAAACAATATGGAGCATAGTGTTAGTTCAGGCAGGACACAATGTCAAGCTCAGCTCACATCCCAGCTACATCAGCTGATCTCAAACAG
>JAPZEB010000016.1:17173186-17187610 GCA_029783705.1 Chaetodon striatus
TTTGTGTGTGTGTGTGTGTGTGTGTGCGTGTGTGTGTGTGTGTGTGTGTGTGTGTGTGTGTGTGTCGGTTGATGTTTGCATGCACTTATCTATCTCACTTTTTGTCCTGTGTGCTGAGACTGTCAGCTCGCACATAGATGTAAAAAGCACAGCACCAAGACGGTGTGTATGTAAACCTCTCTGGGCCATATGTGATTAAATTCTGGCTCAAGGCAGTAACGTCACATGTCTGTGTTTTGACCAGCCGTGGGGAACAAGGCGCCACGACAGTCCCAATAAAACCAGACCCGCCATCTACGTGCGCACACTCAAACACACACGGAGAAACTGAGCTGACTTTAGACAGCCAGGCTGTAAGAGGGCACCACGGCCTGAATGGAGGTGGTGATGTGATGAGCCCTGAGCCAGAGGGCTG
Source organism: Chaetodon striatus (assembly GCA_029783705.1). Classification (NCBI taxonomy): domain Eukaryota; kingdom Metazoa; phylum Chordata; class Actinopteri; order Chaetodontiformes; family Chaetodontidae; genus Chaetodon; species Chaetodon striatus. The sequence continues at coordinate 17,173,602 of JAPZEB010000016.1, forward strand.
GATTGAGGTGCACGCCTCGATGAGAGCAGACACATCACACCGTTAGGTCAAAACAACTGTGCTCGCTGCTGACATCTGTGGCGTCCACATCTTCATTCTCGGTAATTTTGGAGTTCTGGTCAGGATCTTTCTGCCTCTCCTGTGTAGGCCAGTGGTTGGCAACCTTCTTGATATGAGGTGCCATTGTAAAGTTTTCAGTTGGTGTGCCATATGTAAATCCTTCTCTCCTCAAAATGCTCCATAAAAACTTGTGCTATCTCCCCTACTTTTTTCGTTTGAGTCGTAGGTTTGAATAACCAGCAGAGCTCCTCCCTCCAGGGCAATGACAATAAAACAGGTTGTGATTTTGTGAGTCTCCGTGTTCCCAGCGGCATTTTATGCATGAAAAGTGGTGTTTTTTTTACCAAGACATCACCGCTTTTCCTGCTGGGATTGCGCCTCCCAAACCAAGTATTTTAAACATGAATTAAAAACATGATCTTTTCCCAACCATAAGAAAGTATTTTTTTGTGCTTAAACCAAACCACACCATAACAGTGTTGGTAAAACGTAAAGTTTTACCATAGCTGCGACTTTATAACGTGCAAATGTAACAAATCTGTGGTTTGCAAAATTGTACCATGCCAACATTTTACCTGGTGATTGGATTACACATTACAAGCTAAGCAACCATAACCCTTGAATGCACCCTGCTGGCTTCCTTTTCTGTGTTGTCAACAGTATTTCTCAGCATACATTTGAATCTTTTTTCAGGTGGGGGCAAATCTATTTGGCTGGGACGCCCAAATACATTATGGGGGACATGTTGTTTTAGCACAGGACAATGTCATTTACTAAACACTATTAACACCATCACGCCACTACATCCCCAAATAGTGTATGTTGTAAATAAACAGATGTAGTGTTAATCTTAGTCTCTACTTCTGTCTGTAGCCGTGACTGTTCTGAGTAAGGCTTGGCTGTGAATGCTGGGCTATTAACACTTCATCATATTGACTGACCTCTAATTTTATCCCCGCTTGTCAATCTGAACAGAGATGGTTTTGGTGAGCACGTGGCGCCGACTTTATTCTTGCCACGACAGTGTTTCTTATAAAAGAAACAGTGGAATGTACTATACATATTAGAGCTGTATGATTGACATATGAGATTTATGTCAAGGCGGTTACAGAAGAAAAGGTTGCAGTGTCTGTAATGACTTGTTGTTACAGTGCTCACTTACTTCAGGATTCACATTCTGCCTAAATGGACTCTTGTGAGCCATTCTTCAGCAGTGCTAACCCATTTGGATAGGATTTATTTCTAAAAGTAAATTGGATTATTTTTAATAATGTGTGTGCTGATCAGTGGTTTTAATCCTGTTCAGAGTGCTGGTGTGTATGAAATTTTCCTCTGTATTAATTAACAGTGCCCGATATCTAGAGTTCTCATGGTGCATTCAAGTCCTGTCAGGACGACAAGGTCAAGTGATTTTTCTGCAAAATATCTTCATTTACTAACCACGTGCTGTATTTTGGCAATAGATAAATTGATGCCAATGCTGCTGCTCCTAAACAATGTGAAAGATGGCAATTTTACAAACTTCCCTGGAATATTATGCCATCCACATTTGGCTTTGTCGAACTTTGTCAAAATAGTAACTAGTGATGTCACAAAGTCACTCTTTATTAAAGGTAGTTGTTTACATGCGCTGTTTCACAGTGTCTCACAGTGTTACGTGTACTAACCAACCAATAGAAATGCAGCATGAAATGACGCACTGGTGCTAAAACCAAACAAACAGACAGACAGCAGCTCGTGAAGGAGGCAAAACACGCTAAAAAATGTGTGGGATTCCAGCAGAGGAAAACCTTGTGGAGTTGTGGCAGCAGAAGCCCTGCCTTTATGATGTGTCCTCCAGCGCTTATCATGATCGCATAAAGAAGGATGAGGCATAAAACGAAATAGCAGTGGAGTTGCAGCTGCCAGGTGAGCAACCTAGCAGCTAGCAAACACACAGTATATAGTGCCCACAGAACTTTAGGTCATTTAATTTTGTGACCCTCTATGTTGTGTTTCACAGTTGGAGGATACCCTGTGCAGCATTCTTTGACACTAGCTACTGCATCGTATGTTCTGTTCCTGGGGTTCTTTGCTGCTGCTCTCCCTGCCTTAGGCTTCCCATGTAGGCGCATGGAAGGGCAGAGAGGTTTGCTATCTCTGCCTCAGGCTTTCCTCGATTGCGTGTGGAAGGGCAGAGAGGTATGCTTTCCCCGCCTTAGGCTTTCTTTGTAGGCCAGAGGAAATGCAGAGAAGACTCAGAACAGAGGCCATACCACCAAATATAATACAGCAAATAAAAGTTTTCTATGACTAAAGTGACTTAAATGCATTCTTACTTATCATGATCGCGTAAAGAAGGACGAAGCATAGAACAAAATAGCAGCGGAGTTGCAGCTGCCAGGTGAGCAACCTAGTGCCCACAAAACTTTAGGTTATTTAATATTGTGACCCTCTATGTTGTCCTTCACAGTTGATAACTTGTGTAGCATTCTTCCGCACTCAGTGTGGGAAGCTATTGCATTGTACGTCGTAGCCTGTGATTCAGTAGGTGCTGTCATCGTACAGTCTGCATGTCTGCATATATCAAACTTGATATTGTACCCAAGTTTATTAGATCCATGTCGCACGTTGTAGCTGCCCTGAACTTATAACATTGCTAATATCTCACAGTCTGTAGGAGGCTTAAAAAGCATGTATATCTCTGGCCCTACTCAGGAATTGTTTGGCCATGGTCTTGTACAAAGCTCATCTCCACATGACTCCTGTCTGCCCTCGCTGCTGTGTCCATGTCCTGACTGGTGATTCTCCCTTATTGCTCACAGGCTACAGATAAATGATCTCATCTGTGGGGATGTAAACTGTTTTTTTATGATGTCCATGTTGTCCTGCTGTTCTCTCTGATGTAAGACCATTTACTGACAATGAAACTCTTAATGGGAACCGGGATAAACAGTAAGAATTCATAGCCGTCACATGCTTACCTCAGGACCGAGGTCACAGTCACGCAGACTTCCTACAAAGTCGCTACCTGTTACTTGAAAATCAAGATTTATTTCATGATTTAATGAAAGTCTGCGTAGTGGGCTTTAAATGTTAGTGTTAGTGACCCGTGGGTGATCTTGTGTAGAACAATGGTAAAACTTTTGATTTACTTTTGTTTTTGTCTGTCTTACCAGACGATACCTTGTCTTGATTTTAGATGTTTTATCACAAGCAGTGTTTGTAATCCCATGTGGGATGACCAAATGTTTGGCAACACATGAACTACAGCTGTTAACGATAACCTGCAACAAAGGTAATTGTCCTTGCATCTTCAACACCCTGCCTTTATTGCTTAAGTCTTAAAAGCATGTAAGATCAGTAAGGAAAGATTTTTAATGGCAATTATATTCAGCAGTTGACATGTATACTTGAGCTTGACGGTTAATTCTTGATTTTAGAAACAGCAGTTGGTTGCAAGATCGAAAAACTTAGTTGCTCCCTCTCTCTTCAAGCTTCAGGAAAAAAAAAATCAAAAAAAGTTTTTTGTTTAATGTACAAAATGTCCATTTTTATTGTTGATAATAGGTGGGAGTTAATGTCAGATAGGAAAGTTGTGTCACATGCTGTTGCTGATAATGCTTAGTGACAGCATTGAGCTTAAGGGGCAAAGGGGTTAAAAAATGTGATTTGGTCAGACAGTGGCAATTAAGGAAATATACAAATGGGTCAGACTACCTGTAATAGTTGCTGGTCACACAAATCGGCAACTATTAGGTACCGTCCGGGGTGCTCCAGATGGCCTCCCCCTGCTCACGTGTTACTGAAAGGCATGCTACTTTACCCATAGACTGTATATCAAGATGGAGGACATGACCGCTTCCCCAAAGTGAAGCCCGTCCACTCTCATGCCAAACTAAAAGATCAAAATACACGTCAAATTGATCATAGCGGTAGTTCAGGCAGGACACAATGTCAAGCTCAGCTCACATCCCAGCTACATCAGCTGATCTCAAACAGCCAATCAACTGATGGAGCAGCTGATAGATCACATGATTCCTTTCTGTGCAACCAAAATTCAGAGCGTCTGGCCTGCCTACTGTTGCTGCTTCCTCTGCAAGCTGCTTTGAAACCCGCCTCCACCCCAGCTCCTCGTTTTCATGCTGTGTCTGACTTATCAATGTCATTCTGTTTGTCATTGATGCTGCTCTGTTCTGTTCCCGGGGGTCTTTGATGCTGCTCTCCCTGCCTTAGGCTTTCATGTAGGCGCATGGAAGGGCAGGGAGGTTTGCTATCTCTGTCTCAGGCTTCCTGGTTTGCACGTGGAAGGGCAGAAAGGTGTGCTCTCTCCGCCTTAGGCTCTCCACATAGGAGGTGGAAGAGGCTTTCTGTGTAGGCCAGGGGAAAGGCAGAGGGGCCCCAGAACAGAGCCATATAAATATAATGCAGCAAATGAAAATAAAGTTTTCTTTGACTAAAGTATTCCTGACTGAACTAATCTTTAACAACACATTAATGGACTGATATATAATGTTAACATGAAGTTGGTTCCTTTTCTTTTTTAAGACTGCTGTTAAAATGCTAACATTATTCACAAATAGCTTTACAAGACTGGAGACGAAGTTATGACTTCCCAATTATATTTGAACATTCCACTCTTTGTGTACATGTATTTCACTTACAGCATATTGTTTACACAGAAGATACTATTTGCCTGTCAGTCTGAGCAAAATGGAGTTAAATTAACCATGACAATCATACTATTGTGGCAATAAAGGAAGTGACACCCCTCATTTCTGGGGACCCTTTTCCTGTCGGCTCAAAGCGTGGACATAGTTTCTGTTCATAGTTTGATGTGGATATGGAAACTATAAACTGGCACTTTAAAAACTGGTGTGAGGTTCACGTTAGACTCTTCTCAAAGGAGAGGGAAACAGCTAACAGCTGGATGTCATCACCATGAGGTGTCCAGGCAGCCAGTGAAGGCTCCATGAAGTCACTGCTCCAGGCCAAAAAATAATCCAAAATATAACCCCCTGTAAAACCCCAATTTGTAGTCCTTACGTGTCTGGTTTTGTTCAACCAGACACACAAAATATAACTTAATAATTAGTGAGCTTCACAGGTGCAGGTAGGTGGACTTTGATACCTTTAGACAGAGCCAGACGAGCTATTCGCCCCCTTTAGTTTGGTATCAATCTACACATCTAACCCTTTGCAAGAAAGCGAATGAGCGGATTTCCCAAAATGTCACTTTCTTCCTGTAATGTCAGCCATTGTTATATTTCAATGCATCAACTAATGACGCTGCAGCCTTGCTGGAGACTTCTGTATGAAAGTGACAGTGGGTGCCCCAGGTTGTGTTGGCAAGCTCATTTCAATTTCAGAAAGTCCAACTGTTGTGGAATGACACCGAGTCCTTTGTCATGCCGATCCCGCTGAGCAGACCCTCATTATCTATTTGCAAAATGTGTTGCAGTCGCCATTTGTTGCGAGACTTTCACCTCGAGTAGCCGTTAAGATTTTGCATCACTGAGAAACTTTTTGCATGCAAAACATTAGTTTTCTTTTTACCCCATCGTTTCTCATTATTCCTTCACTCATTTTTTTGTGTACTTCTTCATTTGCATTGACATTTGCATAAGAATCTCCCTCAACAAGGTGCCCGCTACAACTGTGTGTTTTATTTTTGTTTGTTTGTGTCCTGTTTTGTCAGGATCGACGGTGTGATGCGTACCATGAACACAGAGAAGCTGATCAAGACGCTGCCCATCATTCAGAACCAGCTGGATGCTCTGCTGGATTTCCAGGTACTAAGTGTGTGCGTGTGTGTGTGTGTGTGTGTGTTTATGCATGCTTGTCAAAGTTGTGGTCGATTCACTTTCCAATCAAAATGTAAATTGAAACAGTTGGCAAAGTTTGAAACCTCTCTTTATTGATGGAGTATAAGAAGAATATTATGGCGACAGATTGCGAGTTTTAGCATTTGTCTGTGTCAGTGAGTGTGTGTGTGTGTGTGTGTGTGTGTACAGAAGGGAGAAGGGGATTGGGTGGGGATTTGCAGAAATTGGTGGGTGCATTGTGGTTTGTGCCAGCGAGCTTCAAAGAGTGATAAAAATGGATGGTGAAGTTTCTCATTGGAATGCATATGTGTGTTTGTGTGTGTGTGCGCGCATGATGTTTTTTCCCCACTTAAACTAAATTGACAGTTGCTCTGTGTGTGGAGATGTGTTTGCTTCATAGCGAGGGGAAGAGGCGCTGGTATTTGGAAAAAAAGATGTTTGAAAGCGATGTTTTCTTTTATCTGAAAAGCTTCGGGAAGATGTGATAGAGTTGTTTCCTTTCCTCTTTCTCTTTCGTTCTGCTTCTTTCGTTCTACCTCTCAGGCCAACCCTAATGAGCTGACCAACGGAGTGATCAACTCAGCCTTCATGCTGCTCTTCAAAGACTCCATAAGGCTGTTTGCTGCTTACAATGAAGGGGTCATCAACCTATTGGGTAACACACACACACACACACACACAGCTCTGCGATAAACACAGCTTACATGCTCAGATGTGTCAGAAATGATGAGGTCTAAGTACAGCTACAGTTTGTTTTGCGTGCACAAACACACACCATCATGTCTGACAGATAAGCAAACAGCATCGGCACACACACATGTGTGCACACAGTCTGGTTGCCATGGCAGCAGAGAAGGTTTTGATAAGCTGTCATGGAGCTGCTAAGTGCTTCTGTTTGTCCTCAATCAATCATGCGCCGATTGTTCATGAGCCCTTCCTTCCTTTTACACTTTCTTCCTTTTCTTTTTTTTTTTTTTTTAATCCGTGACTCTGTTTTCATCCCTCCTTCTTCCCTTCTGTCTCTGTAGAGAAATACTTTGACATGAAGAAGAACCAGTGCAAAGATGCTCTGGACATCTACAAGAAATTTCTTTACAGGATGACGAAGCTGTCAGAGTTCCTCAAAGTGGCCGAGGTATATTCACTCACACACACCCACACACAAGAATACATTAATGTGCACACACAAAGATTTTCCAGGGTTTTTTTTTTTGTCAAGTTTTAACCGTCAGATTTTATTTTTGGAAGAGCACCTCCCTTGGAATTACCTTTCGACTCTTTCCTTATAATTTCTTGTCTGTTTCGTATTCGGACCACATCTCCTAAACATATATATATTAAAGGGACAGTTCAACCCAAAATCATTAATGCATATTTTTCCTCTTACCTGTGGTGCTATTTATCACTCTAGATTGTTTTGGTGTGAGTTGCAGAGTGTTGGAGATATCCTTCTCTCCAGTCTAATCGAACTAGATGGCACTTGGCTTGTGGACCTTGAAGCACCAAAATATTACATTTGAAAAACTCAACAGCAATGTCTCTTTCCAGAAATCATAACCTAGTTACCCAAGATAATCCACAGACCTTGTTGTGAGCAGTTTCATGTAGGAACTATTTTCTTTTTACTGGACTACAAAGTGCAGAAGGAAGCGTGCATCCATTCATTGACAAGTGGCCTTTGCCAATGACAGTGGGAGATGTAGACATTAATGGCGTCATTCTCAGCTGAGCTGTAACGTTAGCCAGCTCACTGATGCTAGGTCAGCTAGCAGTAGATGCACGCTTCCTTCTGCATGGGTCGGTGGGTGTAATTAGGTAGTTAGAAAATAGTTCCCACGTGAAACTGCACAGAACAAGGTCTTGAGTAACCGAGTCATGAATTCTAGAAAGAGACATTGCTGTTGAGTTTTTCAAATGTACTTTACTGACGCTTTAATCACCACAATCAAGTAGTGATGCGTGAATCAGGGTTTTTGAAAACCTGCAACAGCCTGGCACATTACAAGAGCCAATCTGCCCCGCCGGATCCGACCCAAACCTGATCCACAAACCCTTAAACTGAAAATTTCCTGGTAGTGAGCATTGCTAATAACAACCTATTTGCTGTTGGCCGTATTGTATGTCACTTCTGGTCAATATCACAATACAAAACATATGATTTCCGTTTAAAAGTACAAACGTAGGAAGACAGTAAGCACTCGCCCTTATCTAAGTGGTTACGTCATAAGTAGGATCTCGGGCACACAGCTGATAACCTGTGTGGGCTGTTTACATGAGTGCACAGCTGATAGGGATAGTGGTTTGTTTTCATGACATAATATGGACGGAGAGACACCTGCTGTTAGGACACGGTGTTAAACCTAGATATTCCTAGAGGGAAAGAGAAGGTGGAAGGTGGACTGTTGCACAATGTCTCTTTAGGTTTTATATCAGTGGTTCCCAACTGGTAGGTAGTGGTCCAAAAGTGGGTCACAGGTTCATTTTGGATGAACTGCAAGTGACTCAAGAACGTGTCAAGTTTGAAAACACGCTTTATGTTAAAGTACAATGAATTTCTGGCATAAAGCTTTTATTTTGAAGTGCCGTCTCCTGCTGTAGAGCGAGTGACTAATGGACAGCTACTCGACAAAGACAGCAAACTAGCTTAATGACATGGCCAAACGCAGGTATGATGCTGAATATATCAAACTGTGTGGACCTTGAACTAATGACTAAGGAGACATCTGGACCCTTTGGCTGGACCAGTTGGGAACCACTGTTTTAAATAACTTACCCAGAGTGGTGCTTAATCAAGTAATGACCTGCCTGCCTGAAACTTGCAATATTTTCTAGTAAGCTTACCCGAACTGCCCATCCCACGGGTTATGGGTTGATCTGCGCATCAGTACTACTTCTATTGCTTCCACAAGATATCAGACATCTTCATGGGCGATATCTCCAACACTCTGCAGCTCACACCAAAATAATCTAGACTGATAAATAGCACCACAGGTAAGAGGGAAAATATGTTTTAATTTGGTGTGAGCTGTCCCTTTAACAAACAATAAACACCTGTATAGACGCACCACTTGGATAAGTGCACTCTCCACAGAAAGACCCCATACTGCCAAACATTTTTTGCTCACACAGCGACTGTTCCACATGCAGACCAGAGACTGGCCCTCACTGCCCCACATTTGCTGTGCAGACACTTACACGCATACATATATATATATTTATATATATATATGTGTATACACCCAGAATAACCCCAAAATGGAGGATGTGGTTAGGCGCTCCGTTAGCTCCCTCTCCCTCTGCTCCCCACACTCCTCCATCTAATCCTCTCTTCTCCCTCTCTCCTCCCCTCTCCTCCTGACAAAGATGGATACTCGTGCGGCTCTCCTTCGCCCAGTGCCCACAGATCATCCCTCTCTCTTCCCTACCTCCCGTGCCCTCTTCCTTCCCTCCCTCCTTTGTTTCAGCAGACTTAAAAACAGTGAGAATCAGCTACTGTCACTTCAGCAGGAGAAATACATTTCTGGTTCACGTTTTCTGCATTAATGTACATTAAAACAAATGGTCCCAGCAAAGTCCCTTTGTCTTTATAATTAGATTTTAAGAAGCTCCCTGGATAATTAAGTGTGCGTTTTTTTTTTGTTTTGTTTTTTTACAGACACAATTTAAAACAATGGTGCTTAATTAAAAAAAGCAACATACATTCAGTGTATAAACTAACGATGAGTTGCTTTGTTTTTTACACAACATATTTCCAACATGTCACAGCTTTTTCTGTTCAAAGCTTCAGTCTGATCAGTCTGAGGCTGTCTGATACGCTACTTTAGGGGTCTTGAGGGACACTTAAAGTGCATGTTATTGGCACACCCACTGTGATAAGACGTGTTCAGTGTATATTATGTCCATAAATTGACAACTCTCTCAGTAGATTTTGCACATTAGTGCACGCAAACAGGCCTCAACACGTGGCCTTTAACTTCTTACCACCCACTGTCCTGCCCACATGATTCTAGTACAACGCAGAACTTCCACAGACTGCTAGTTGCACTCAAAGTTGCATGGACATGAAATATTTATAGGTTTCCATAGATTAGACTCTTGTGGTTGTTGTGGTCATTTTCAGAAACAATGCAGTGTTGGAAAAATAATCCAGGTATAATTCATGGTAGAGGGCCTTCAAAATATGGTGTTTCTTTAATGTCCAACAGTTTAATGAATCCTCAAAAAGGTTCTAATGATCGTAAATAGTTCATTTGTCATGGTTTAGATGTCTCCTTTACCTTCACATTTTCCTCCTACGCCTTTAAATGAATGCTTCACCCACAAAATTAACGTTTGTATATCAATTACTCACCCTGTGTTACAGCTGAAATACATGGGGCACGGACGTGATGTGTCACATGGGCGGGGCGGAGCAGACTCCATCTTTGTAGCGTAGCTGCTGCCAGCTTCACTGCTTGTGTATTGAGTTTTAATAAGTGATAATGGAGTTGGTTATGAAGCGGCAACATTAACTGGTACTGAATTAGTTAACCGGATCATTTTAACAACAGGAGTCATTGATTTGGTTGATTTATTTTAAAGTGAAATATAAAAACACAAGGTTGCTCTGCTGCTTCGCATTGCCTCTGGTACAATGAGGAATTCATTAAAATCACTTTTAAATAGACTGCACTGCTTATTTACACAGCTCTGTGTGGTTTTTACCTGTTAGAAGGCTGCAGAGCTGCAGGTAGAGAAAAGAGAAGACCAGCTGCATGACAAAGCCTTGAGCAGTAATGGTATACAGTAATACACAATTATTGTTGTTATCAATGACCCCGAAAGGAACGAAAACAGAGGGTTATATTGGTTAAACAAACGCTTCATTATAATTGAAACTTGAAATGGAAGCATGTGTCAGGTGCTGGGCGCTACTTTTGTGCCGTATTTGAGCCACCTTTCAAGAGCCCGGCGGCAGGTCGTGTCTGAGGTTGCTAAGACACTTCAACAAGCACGGTACCATAGCCTGTTTACCTGAAACCCTGAGTGCAGAGCTGATCTTCTTCCAGGCCTGTTGTCCTTGAGACAGATGTAAGGCTCTGGCAGCCCTGCACCAACATGATCAACTTCACCTCCATATTCACCTCAGACTGACATTTATGGAAGAAGGGAAAGATATCTGTCGACTGTGATTGGTTGTTCCTTGTCACATGACATGTAGAGTGTGCTGCTGTGTTCCAAAAGTTGAACTGGGTTGTAAAATAGGCGCTCGAGAACGGCGTTGCTGTAGCATTCGTCTACATCAAAAACAGTTCATTTGAGGGCGCAAAAACAGCAGCATGTGTACGACCCATAAAAAGTCTTACAGGCAGTTGAGAAAAGGAGATGCGCACAAGCAGGTGATATTCTTCGTCCACCTACTTTTTCTTTTGATACCACAGACAAGCAAATGTACATGCTATCGTAACAATCAATATTTATACCACGGTGTACTGCTTGCTGCGACCCTCGTTTATTATTCTGCTGCTGGCATGCTGCAGCAGACGTGTCGCACCGCGTCTGTGTACCCATGTATTTCAGGTGTTACATTGAATTCCTGGAAAGAGGTTTGTTTTTCTTGCATTTTGCTACAGTGAACGAAGAATCCAAAAACATAAAAAAAAAACTCCTGGTTAATTGAAGTCAAAGGGGGGTGCATTAAACAACAGCAAAACAATCAAAACATCTGTCTCTTGTATAATCCAAGTCTCATTTATCCTGTCGTATGCTCAGTACTTTCCAAACACGAGCATTTCTGAAACACTTCCGCATAAACAGTGTCATGGGCATGTTTTAAATAGTAATGCATTTGGATTATTTTTCACCTCGGAGGCGTGCCAGAAAAACAAACCTTACCTCCTAAATTCAGCGTAACACGGAGTGAGTAATTGATACACAAATGGTCATTTGGGAGGTGAAGCATTCCCTCAATTACAGCTTCCCTCTTTGGCTGACTTTCAATTATTGAAATCAGAAACTTTGGCCTGGATTCATCTGGGCTGTCACTTCAGGATGAGAAAGACGCTGCCAAGATTTTGTTTGACGATTTTCATATACCTGATGGACATTTAAAAATCCAGAAAAAAAGAAGCCTTTGAAGAAGTAGGAATGCACTTTTATCAACCCTCATTTGTTGTCTGCTGATGAATCTGACGATGAAGGTGTGTTCAACAACCAAGGTCATGTTTTAAAGTCCGGGCTCAATGTTCTTTATCTGTGTCCTGAAGAGTCACTCTAATGTTACCTGTCTGAGTTGTTCTGGAGACAATTTGGGCGTAGCTGTCCTTTTTATAAATGTGTTCACTGTCGCCACATCATTAGTCACCAGTCGCCATGCCCGCTCTCCCTCATTGGTCAGACATATTTATCACTGTCCAATCATCATCGTCATTCACTGTGAGGATTGGTTGCCTCCTCAGCCAATCCACATGTCAAAAAACTTTTTCTTGTTTATTTCTGTTGTCGTTTATGTTGACACTGCCACTGCATGAAGTAATGACTCCCCTGTTTTTTTTTTTCTTTTTCTCATCTTATTTATTTTGATTTTTTATTTTACAAATGGACCCTGCTCTTCTCTTTATTCTTTTCTTCTCCATTTTATCCCACCTACCTTTCTCCCTTTTTTTTTTGTTGATTTGTTTGTTTTTGACGACAGCAAGTTGGAATAGATCAGGGTGACATCCCAGATCTCTCGCAGGTCAGTGTACATCTCACCTTCCACTTCCTCCTCTCCTTTTTCGCTAATCCTCAGTCCCTTTTCTTCCTCCTACCTCCTCGCCTTCTATCTGGCTTTCCTTTAACACTTCACGTGGTTTCATTGCTCCCTCTGTACTCACACCTTACTTCACCCCTACATATACCTGTGTTCCCTCCTTCCCCTCTCATTCTCTCTGCTTCACTCTCCACCCACTCGTTTTTATTTCAAACAAACCATCTCGTCTAACCCGATCTTAGTCTAGGCAACTCCCCTCTGGTTTGATTGATTTCCTGCTTTCTCTTTCACTTCTAAACGCTCATTAAAGATCCAACAACAGGCTGGAGTGTGTTAAGTTGGCCTGCTTAAACACTGCGCCGTCAGCAGGCCTCCTGCAGGTTTCATCACGTGGATTTGAAACCCTGAGCAACATGCGAACAATGAGCTTAGACCTTGGATGTGCAAAAATAATGATAATTGCAACAACAATGGGCTGGAAAACAAGACAGCGTGGCTGCGGGGGGAATAGACATGATTTCTGTTTTTAATCGTCAAGGATAAATTTGCCTTTTTTTTTTTTTTTATCTTATTGTGAATTCAGAGGAATCACTTCAAGCGTGGTTTTTAATCCTCCTGTTGGTTTATGGGAGGGCCTGGGAGAGACTGTATATCCCTGGTTCAGCTGGCGCACATGAAGTTACACACGAGGCTGAAATACTGAGGCTGGATTCTAATTGGCATTTAAAATTCAGCTTAATACTATGAGCTGTCATTTGTAGATCAGCTTGTTTTATCTTCTTGGTAATCAGAGATTTAAAATAAAACCCATTTCCTGTGATATAATGTATATTTAATCATCATTTTTGATCAGGTTTAGTGTTGAAATAATTAGTGGATTATTCATTGGACAGAAATTAATCAACAGTTAAATCAGAGGCTGCAGCTAACAATTATTTTCAATAATCAGCCAATCTCCTCATTGTTGTCTCAATTAATCGATTAATCGTTTGATCTCTAAACTTGCATCACAGTTTCCTAAAGAGGAAGGTGCTTATCGAATGTGAGGTTTGCTGCTTTTCTCTATTTTCCACATTGTAGATTGAACATTTTTTTTGGACAATTGACACTGGTTTTTGATCAGAAGAAGATACATGTCAACTTCTCCGTGCACCTATGCTGAACAGGGGTGTTATGGGTAACCTGCAGCCCTAAGTAAGCAGATGGGTCGATTAAATGTGTGTCAAGAAGCAGGCTCAAAATTGATCTAAAAAAGTAAGTACTAGCTGAACATGCGGACCAGATCAAATGCCTTGTGCGAGAAAGCTGCTCTTGATTGGTCAGAATTTCCATGTGGGGAAAATCCAGGAAGTAAAGCAAACGTTGAAGAAGAGTACACTGTCAAGATAAATGTGACACTTTCTAATGTCACAATG
>JAPZEB010000016.1:17203207-17213450 GCA_029783705.1 Chaetodon striatus
GCCAAAAAATAATCTTAAACACCTCAGTAGGAATATTGTCTTTTTCGGAATAAGGGAAAAAACAGAATATTTTGTGCATGTAAATGCTCACATAGAGAGGTATTCACAGAAATAAACACATTAAATGGTACCTGCAGAGAAATTTGGATCATAAATGGTATCTATGTGGAGTTGCATGAAGTTTTTAAAGATTATGTCTGTATATATGGTGAAGATAAAACCCACGTTATTTCTCCTGTGATGCTCTTAAACTGAAGAAAGGGGGAGAAGACAAAACAATAGAAAATAGACTTATAAATGGCCGCTATTGTTCAACAATATATTGCTTTTTAAATGTAAAGAAAAACTCCGCAGGCTGTTTTAGATTTCCTCACGAACAAAACAAAATCCTCGCATCACACCCCCGACTGATCCCAGCTGTAATAGAGTCACAGTAAGACTATTTGTTCTCGATAATCGGTACAGAATTTATTCTCAACATGCACACGCTGTTAGACGCTCTGAATTTACTGCTCCTAACTGTTTTATTGCCCCGTGGAAGTTTTTACAGCCCTTCAGAGAGCGAGGATTAATCTTTATCTGTGACAAACGAACATTTTAACTGGTGACTTTAGCTATTTATGCGAGATTGATTAAATATTAATGCTCATCAGTCTTTCCATACCTCTCTGTTCTGTTTCTCCTCATGTCTCGCTGGTTTCTTTTCATTTCTTTCAATCATTCGTCTCATCTCTCTGTCCTTTATTCTCCTCTCCGTCTTATTCTTTCCTATGTCTCAATTTCCCTCTTCTTTCTCTATCTGTCCACATATGTCTTCCCTTTCTTCCCTCTTATTATCCCTCTTTCCTTTTCTCCTTTCCTCCTCGGTCTCTCCACTCCTTTGCTCCTCAGTGTGCCCAATCTGAACAGTGACCTGTTTGATCTTCAGCCGGCCTTCATCCCCGCTGTGCAGAGCACTCCTTCAATCTCCACCGCCAACAGTGCCTGGGGAGGTACGCTACCTACACACACACACACACACACACACACACACACATAAAGAAACCTATGAAACAGACACACGCCTGCATTTGCACATATATTAAGGCACAGACATGCAAATAAGACCGACCCCTACCTACATGCACATACACAGATCAATGAGCAGCGAGTCAGTATGTCATTTTTCAAAGTGTGTTTGGCATTCTGGAACATTCTCCCTCTGGCCAGTCATTCACATGTCTGCCCGTCCATCTGTCGAGCCATTCGTTTGTCTTTTTATGTAAACCATCCATCCACCCATCATCATTCCCTCCTTTCCTTCAGAAACTAATGTTGCATGACCCAGCCGGTGTCTTGTGTCGAGACACAGTTAAACAAGTCTCGGGTGCAGGTGTTTACATTGTAAATACTCCCCAGTATTTTTGTAATAATGAATCCTGTGACCAGCGCGAGCAGGCCCCGCTCCTCGTTTTCTTGTTTGTCAGTGTGGAAAATCGGTCTGCGACAGAAATGCTGAACAACAACATTGACTTTCACATATTAGCTTTGCTGTACAGTATATTCCCCCCCTCCCTCGTACTTCTGGGGGAAAAAGTTGACATTTCAGCTCAGAATCAGCCAGCTCAAATCAAAAAGCAGCACAAAGATGCATCTGGACGCACTGTTCGCGCGGAGTATTACAGGCTTTATGACAGAGGATTAAACTGAAGCCATTAGTTTGGCCAGACTTCAGAGTCAGAGCTACTTCTTAGCTCAGATATCAGCCCCTCACGCTATCAGTGGCTCTGACACGGAAGCCGAGATAACTATCCCTTGTGCTTTTCTCAACAACAACACAAAGGATACTTACTTCAGTAAACGCCCAAGGCTATAAACGTTGGAAACAGTGATGAAGAGTTCAGTCGGGCTGTTGAATGAGAAACATATTTGTGATTGTCCAGAGGAAACGTTTGAGATTTGGGGAAATATGCTCAATTTGCTTTCTGGCAGGGAGTTAGATGAGAAGATTGATATGACTCTTAAATGGAGCTACAGTCAGCAGCTGGTTAGCATAGCTTAGCACAAAGACTGGAAAACGAGAAAAAGGCTAACAGGAATCATCTAGCAGCACCTCTACAGCTCACTTCCTATTAAGACGTTGTGTCTGTGCTTGTTTATTCTGTACAAAAGCCAAAATGGAAAACAACAGTTTGCCATTTCACGGGGGGCTCTGTCCCGGACTATTTCTTGGCTCGAACCAGTTTCCAAGCATCCAGCAGAGACTTCAGGAAGTCACTGTGCGTGGCCAAGAAATAGTTTTGGCCTGTGAAACAAAACAAATTCAACAAACAAGATATAACATGTTAATTTGTGAGCTTTAGAGGAGTTGGTTGAAAGATTTTTAGACAGAGCCAGACTGACCATGTGCCCTCTCTACAGTCTCCATAAAAGCTAAGCTAAGGTAACCAGCTGTAGCTTCATATTTAAAGGAATACAAATGATCATTTGTATATCAATTACTTACCTCATGAAACATTGAATCAGTGAAGAAAACTTTGTTTTTTGCGCGTAGCGCCATAGTGAACGAAGAATCCAAAAACAGAAAATTCTTGATGAATTAAAGTCAGGTGACCATGTTGAACAACCGCAAATCATTTGCAAAACTAGCAAGCTCTTTCACAACTCATGCAGTATAATCCAAGTCACGTTTGTCCAGTCGTATGCTCAGTACTTCCCAAACAGACAGCCCTTTCTGATGGGGACAGGGTGGCTGCGGGTCCTTAAAAAGTCTTGAAATGTCTTAAATACACATTTACAAATACAAGGTCTTAAAAAGTATTTCATTGTTTAAATTCAGATTGAATGGATCTTAAATGTCACATCACTGATGCAAATTTTGGCGTTGGTGCTATAGGAAACATAATTTAAAGAGGAGGGATACACTGTTCAATGGGCTACACCTGTATGTGCGCAACGCCCCTATTGTTGCCCCCTTAACGTACTTAGATCACGCAGACAGTCCGCATCGCTAAGCTAGGACCTTGCAAACTATGAAAAATTGGAAAAACGCCAGTGTAACAACGAATGCTTAAAAGAATAACAATTACACATGGTGATTAAAGCCAGTGCCTTGAAATGTTTACAAAGAAAACTGTGCTGTATGTCAAAGGTGTTTCAGTCTAGGTATAAAGGGGATTGGGGTGGTGATACTTTATCATTGGGGTCATTGTTACTGTTCAATTTGAGCTGACATGGATGTGTTTCCTTGGAGAGAGTGTATTTTCACTTATGATGTGTATTTCCATCGTAAGTTTGGTCTTAAATTTTGGTATTAATGGTATTAAAAAGGTCTTAAAAAGTCTTAATATTAACCTCTTTATACCTGTAGACACCCTTGGTGAACGTAACTAAAAGTAAAACGTATCTATGCTCTCTTCAAAGCCAGACTTGCATTGACAAAAACTGTAATTAATTCTAATTTATTCTCTCAGTTAGTCTGTGTTTTTGTGTGACTTCAGTGTTGTGTTCAGCAAGGTAAAATTACTGTTTTTGTCAGTGGAGTTTGGCTTTGAACAGAGCATAGATAAGTTTCGCTTTTAGTTCAGTTCCCTGTCAAATAGAGCTGTCTGTTCGGGAAGTACTGAGCACACGACTAGATTAACGAGACTTTGATTATACTGCACCAGTTGAGAGTTTGTAAACAGATGTTTTGGTGTGATTTTGCTGCTGTTTCACCTGTTTTTGGATTCTTCGTTCACTCCAAGTTTTCCTCCTGAATTCATTGTAACACTGGGTGAATAACTGATATAGCGGTCATTTGGGTGGTGACATGTTTCTCACCAGAAATAAACTTATTCAAATTTGTGCCATAGCAAATTATCCAATTCTAAGAGTCAGAGCATTTTTTTAATAGATGAAATGAAAAAACTGTGATTTCTGACACACAAAAACTCTGTTAGTGCACCGTTTTCTATCTGCCATGTAGAATTGCTTTTAATTCCCGATCATCTTTATGAATCACTGTTATGTTTCCTGGAAGGTTAGTTGTTACAGTCACAGTAGACCACAATAGGCACGCCGGTGTCTTGTGAATTCTGTGGTGTATTCTTGTTGCGTGGACTCCACAAAGACAACTGCTCTCTGAGGCTTCAAACCCTAATCCCCAACAGGGATGTGGATGAAGACAAAAAAAAACAAAAGGTGCATCAGTGGATTTTCTCGTGCACAGGCTTAACTCTCCTCTGAAAGCCTGACATTCCCGACAGCCTACACACAATCCCAAGTTACTAAGCAACAACAATGGCAGTACTCTGGAGACTGTAATGTCCGTGTTTCTAATCTAATGGGATTAGTTTAGCGGGAGGTGGTGGAATCCTCACCAGAGCAAAGCCGTGATTTCCATCCAGGCTGAATCACAATTTGATGTACATATCTACACTTATTTCAAAGCTGTGTCAGATAGTCCAGCACTTATCTCGTGCAGCTTAAACATTCAAACAGGGTTTTAATCGGTCACATTTAACTGCATCCCCCAGGATTGGAGAGCCAGCCTCTGCAGCAGACCACCGCACCCATGGCTGTAGATTTCGATGCTGTGTTTGGGAATAATTCCACGCCCAGTAACAACGGTCCACAACCTGCAGCCGGTAAAGCCAGCTTTGTCTGACTGTCCAGACAGACTGAGAACTAAAACCTTTGCACTTTGCTGGCAGCACAAACATAGCACTTAACTAACCCTCTGACTAGCTCCCTGCGACTTGTTGTTCCTGCTACTGGGTGGTGTTTGTAGCTTTTAGCCCTGTCACGTTGCCTGTTGTTTGACCTCTTACATATAGTGTCTAATACTGTAAAGACCCTGACTCTATAATCCAGAGATGAGGATCAGTTAACTTTAAAGTCAGTTGGATTTTCAAGTACCTCAGCATTTTTTATTTTAATGCAAAGCCCCTGAAAACTTGGTTCCTTACCAACAAGTCAGGTAAGAAATCAGAAAACAAAAACATCTGTAGGTGTTTTTATTGAGAATTAGGAATAGTCCACATGGACATGGGTATTTTTGTAAATTATTTTTTTTTAATATGGCCTTTTGTCCACACGCACACTCGTTTTAAGTAACTAAAATGAACCTCTTGTAAAACTCCGCCCATGTTCATGTGTATACAGATTTTTTGGCTTGTGAAATCAGAGTGTGCGCCATTATCTCCTTAGTGAGGCGTCACAAATGAGGCAACATTTCGTGCAATGGTGGCCAAAATAGTGCTGTCTCTAGCCTTGCTAACAGGACTCTTTACATGTTAACACATGAATTTAGAGTTACTATTTCACTATATTGACGTACAAAGGTGTCAGAATGTGACGGAGGTCACTGCCACAGGTGATTCGCTGACATCTTGTTTTGACAGTGCCTCAGCTGTGTTTTGCATTTTTATTTGGACAGAGAGTTTTTTTTATAGCAGTGCTCGTGTGAACGGAATTTTTCTTTTTAGAAAGAAGAAGGGAAAAACCCAGTTTACAAAAGTACCTGTGTGCGTGTGGACAAGGCCGTAAATCCTGATAAACTCAGCTAATTTGCCTCTTCAGGACTGTGAGACTGTAATTTAATCAGATTTCACTAAATCCTTATCGGCACACAAACTTGTGTGACATTACATTTTCTGTCAGATCCTCGTCAGCTTTAAACTACTAAGAAAACCCAGAGAAAACAGCAAGATAGGCAAAATTATCCCCTGTACAACAACTCAAACTGCTAAAAATGTGTCCATCTTTGATTTGTTTTTTTGGATTGAACCAAAAGTTAACTGATCCCAGTCCAGATTTTCCTCAGTAACTCGTCTTTTCTTTCAGGGTTCCTACACATGTCTGCAAATTCTACAAATATCAGCTATTAACGTTTCTTTTCCAGATGATGACCCTACAGAAAATTACTTAAATAATATTGTTTAGTCTTTCTGTGTTGTAGATCTTGGCAGCGTTTGTAAAATGATCCTGAAACAGAAAGGAATACATAGTTTAATCTCCAACCAAAATCATCAAATTCTATTGACAAAAATAACACCTAGGAGTCCTGAATGGAAAAGACGATGTGAAGGAACCCTCCCTCCAAACACTCAAGCTTCTCTTGTTGTGGTTTCCCGCCTGTTAAGGTAACAGCTTTAGACTGATGGCTCTTAAGTGTTGCAGGTCTGGGACTTTGGCTTCGAGCCCTCTTATTGGCTTACTTTCTTGTAACCTCTCAGCGACTGACACGATCAATCTCTGTACTTCTCAACCCTTTCGGGTCCCAAGACGTTCCTGCAAAGCATATCATTTTAAGGCAGGGCGAGTTATCGACAGCTCCAAAACAAGGCCCAGCAGATAAGAGCGACAACCTGCAGAGGACGTCTAAGGACTATTTCTGTCATCAAGAGAGGACAAAGTTGGGAAAGAGGAGCAGGTTTAAACTGCAGGAGTTCAGAGGGAGTTACAGAAGTTATTTCTTTTTTTAATGAATTTAAAGGACAAGTTTTTTCTTATTGTCAATAAACCCTATGAAAAGACCAAAACCAAAATATTGTCTTTGTAGCCTAACCCTGATAAAGCTAATTTCTCTGTGTTTGTTTAACTAAACTATTAAAAGCACAGCCACACTGTTGCCCTGGGAGACCTGTTCCTTCATCATGACAGTCATGGGCACTGAAGGTTTTATTTTTAGGTTCAGTCCCACTCACACCGTCTGTGCTGCTGTAAATACTTAATAGCACACCAAATGTGTATTAATCCACGACTGAAAATAGTGCCAAACAGACACTATTTTCTTCCGTCTAAATAAAGTTGGCGAAAAACAACAGTGCGTATCTGTTTTAGAAAATGATGTAGCCTTTTTATAGATGTATGTCTAGAGTCGGAGTGAGAGAGGGTGCCCACTGGCTCAGCTTGTGGAGTGGGCACCCCATGTGCAAGGGCTGTGTCCTTGCTGCAGCGGCCGCCGGTTCAATTCCAACCCATGGCCCCTTTCTGCATGCCATCCTCCCTCTCTCTTCTACTTTCACGCTTTATCTGTCCTGTCAAAATGAAAGGCAAAAAGCCCTGAAAAATATTCTAAAAAAAAAAAAAGTTATGAGAGATCTAGTACAAAATTTTTGGTTTTGGTTCTTTAATGGGATTTTTTTTGGCAATGACAAACATTTTAAATCTTGCCAGAAAGCTTTGTCAATTATTGGCTTCACCTTGGCCCAATCCCCCTCATTTTCGAATTCCCCTTGCCCCTCTAAACACAGTTACAAGGGGTAGTAGTTGAAATCTTCCCCTATGAAATGGGACAACTCTTCAGGACCCTGACATCTCATCAGTAGTCGTCGATGCCGACTATGGCAATAATGGTATTATCACAATGACATTTCTATTAATCTGATGGAGATGCAAAAGCACGGATGCCCGTGATTAGTTACAGCTTAAGTTTCATGCTAGCATTCAAACATGTCATTAAACAAGAAAGAACACTGCTGCATTACCAGGCCTCTCGTGGTGCTCAGCAGGCTAACGTTAGAAACCATTGCTTCTACCCCGCAAGTCTGCACCGATATGTAAGGATCGGTAACAAGTGCAGCAGCATCGCTACTGGACTTAAATAAAATTCTGGGCATCATATGCTAGTAAAGGAAGGTAATGTGACATGGTAATATGTCAAAATGCAGGACTGTCACGTACAAATCGGCAATAACAATGTAACGTTAGCAAGCTAGCTAGTTAGCCACAGGGTCATCTGGATACTTCTAGATTTTTTTTTTTAATGCTTTTTAAAGATAAAAGGACCAAATTATATTGAACAGACGTTGAACAAAATAATACAATGGTTTCTGTAGTTTGTTAAATCTTAATTAATGAAGGAAATACATTTCTAGGTTTCTTCTGTTGCTTCGGCCGCCATCTTGTCGATGTTTTCTCATAACACTCAGCTTTGTTTGGAAGGCCATGTAGCCCGAAAACTACGCCCTAACCCAACAAGAATTGGGACACCCCAAACCTAGATGTGTGATCTCACAAAATGGAGGAGTAAGGGCTTACTAGTCGTGGTGTATTGGGATTGGGCCTTTATCTCAGAGTAATTTGTTTTCACTGGTGTAAATCGATCTAATAGTCATTCAGTAATTGTTCAAGCAACTTTCTGTGTCTCTCTGCTTTCCCACCAACCAGTAATGTTGCCTTTTTAAAATCTCACTCTCGTCGGTATTCTAGGTTCAAACATTTTGCCTGTCTTTATCTCGCCGAGCATATTATTTCACAGCGCCACCGCCCATCAATTAGCATTACTGGAAATGTGCCAGGATTAATCAGCCAGCTGTTTCACACCAGCAGTCGCCGCACACGCCGCTCAGATTTGTATGACTTAATCGAAGCAGTATTATCATTCAGAGCTGGATCGCTAATTATACATCTGGAAAATCTTAAAATCCTCCAAATGGACTCTGAAGCTATTTCATTAATTGTCTTTTCCTGGTGACGCAGTACTGTCATCATTATTAGGAGCATTAGCAGCGTTTGTACAGCTGTAGCATTGCTTCTTCAAACATTTGCCTAATAAAGCTTGTTTTTCTTTTGTTTTTTTCAAATGTTTAAATAGTGCAGATTCTTTCCAGGAGCTGCTGTTTTTTTTTTTTTTTTTTTTTTGGCTTGCTCTAATCTTGTTTAACCCCGTCGGACTCCTCTGCTCTGCTCAGAAGTAACAGTTGGAGGCTTGTGACTCCGGCGTGCAGCCTGGTCCTGGCTTTGGACAGACTAACTCCCTTCTATTAATAGAGCCTGTGTTGAAGCTGTCACTACAACTACCAATACACCATCTGGGCAACTGGCAGCATCTCACAAAATCCCTGTGCGTGTGTGTGTGAAGCCACTGTACTGTGCGTGTGTGTGTGCCCATGCATTGTATTTTGTCCACATGTGTCTTTATATGTTAGTGTTTGTAACTGTGTGTGTCCACGTCTGTTCGCACGTCGTCTGTCATTGTGCTCCATCCCATCTGTCTGCTACTACTCGTCTGTTTTGTTATGTTGTTGTTCACACCGTTCCCACCCTCCTCCTCCTCCTTCCCCTCCCTCCCTCCATTTATTTCATCTCCCTCTCTGTCTTTGCCTCACCGTCTCCCCATCACACTTCACAAGGCAAGACTCACCCAGGCAACTCCTTTCCATCTGCTCCCCTCCTCCTTCTCCTCCTTGTCCTTACAATTCAAAGTCCTTTCTCCCTCTTCCTCCGTCTCCTCTGCAGAGTCTGTATTCTTTATCCAATTTTTTTTGGTCCACTTTTAACTGGTATCTTACTGTATTTGTGTACAGAAAGCTGGAGGCGTAGTTGCTCCTTTTATATCGAATTTTTTTTATTTTATTTTTTTATAGGCAGTGCACAATGTGTGATGTCTTTATAATGTATTCTGAATTTCCCATCCTTCATATCTGTTTTGTGTTGTCTGTTTTGACAGTCCCTGCAATTATTTTTTCTTTATATTTTAACACAGACTCAGGGATGTAGTTTTGCTTCTGTTTTCTTTGGAAGATTGCCGTTGTTTATTTAATTTGAGCAAATTAATCTCTCTGTTAATGCTGTATCTACTGTAGTTTTCCTCACAGAGGGATTCAATCTGCCCCGTTTTTAATCAAGTTTTTAAGTAGATTTTAAAACAGAAGTAGGGATTTGCAATTTTCATTCATGTCAGTTTCTATTCCTCTGCTCATATCTGTACCTTTTCATTCTGTTATTTAGCCATTTATCGTCTTAGTCTCTTCTCATGTGTTTACGTGGACATGAATAAGCCATATATTATCAGGTTTTTTAAGTCTCCTGTTAAAGTGTTTGAGCATTTAAACACCATATTCCATTTTCAGGAACCCAAATATGCCCACTGGTGTATTCTTGAGCCCAGTTCAGACCAAATTCACGATGAGATGAAACCTTTTCAGAACGTTGCAGAGAAAATTTGCCGGCTGGTGGTGTAACCTGCAACTCAGCTGGTCAAATCGGCCACAGCTGGTTTTAGAACGTAAAGTACGCCACCTGTTTCTACAGCCAATCAGCTTGAAGTGAAGTCTGCTCATCAGGTCAAGTCTTGCTGCGACAGGTGCCCTGTCCCCGCCGAGCTCTCTGTTTCCGTCCTCACAGTGTGCCATTGTCGGACGGTGGGCCGCTGCTGCTGCTGTATGCGCACACACACACACACACACACACACACACCCATTCTCATTGACTGATTAATTGGCGCTGGTTATTAATATTATTGTGGTGTATTATTAATACAGTCTATTTGATGCTC
>JAPZEB010000016.1:17369491-17385358 GCA_029783705.1 Chaetodon striatus
TATTGTGTGTGTGTGTGTGTGTGTGTACATACAGTATGTCACTAGGCTTTGCGTGAGTTCTGTTATTTCTGCTCACTGACCTCTTTCTGACTTCACACTCTTAAATCCCTCGACAAAATAAAGCTGTGCATAGACTAAAAGCCATGGTGTGTGTGTGTGTGTGTGTGTGTGCTAATGCTTGCAGCCCGATAGTGCTGATTGGTCCTGTGTGTGTAGTTTCCCAGGAGGAGATTGGCAGAAGGTCCATCAGTGGGATGGCTGACACCTGTGCTGGCTGCTCAGCTACTGTT
Organism: Chaetodon striatus; assembly: GCA_029783705.1. Taxonomy (NCBI): domain Eukaryota; kingdom Metazoa; phylum Chordata; class Actinopteri; order Chaetodontiformes; family Chaetodontidae; genus Chaetodon; species Chaetodon striatus. The sequence continues at coordinate 17,369,782 of JAPZEB010000016.1, forward strand.
GGATTCACTCAGTCAGTCCTTTTCTGTTGCACACTCTGCATTTCCCACTGATTCATGCACTACAGACGATACTAACTTCACTGATTCTTACTATATGTTGCTCATTTTCTATTTTGCTAAAGGGACAGTGTGTAAGATTTGCTGGTAGCAGTAAGGACTGAAGATTGCGACTAATTGAAACTTTTCTCAGTAGATTTCCTTCTGTGTTCATTGTTCACCCAACCAGCATTTGTATGTGGGGCCCATATGGGTCATAAATGGACGGAAAAATGGGCCTTATATGTATTTCACATTGGCCCTATGCCAATTGCCCACACTGGTGGGTCTGGGCCTCAGATCAGATGCCCCTTTTGGGCCCATACCCACTTTGTACCCAGGTAGCCCAACATGTGGGGCCCACTTGACGAAACCCATTTATGTAGGCAACTAGCATGGGGCCATTATGGAACCAATGGACGATCCCATTTACTACCCACATGGGCCCCACATACAAATGTTGGCTGGGCAGGCGGTTCGTAGAGGTCTCTTCCTCTCCAAAACAAACGGACCCAGCAATCAAAACTGGAAAGAGACGGACACGGGCCATTAGCTTAGCACTGCCAATGTGTGCTCACCTTTTTGTGCTGATAACTGAAGATCCAGATTTTCAAGAGGTTTTTACAAGAAGCCGGATTACCTGCAGAGGTCTCGTCCTAAGCAATACCAACAAACCCAGTAATTTAAACAGGTAAAAACACTGAAAAAAGCAGTTTCACGTTAAAATATCAGTGCTTTTCGGATGCTGCTCATGAACACAGAGTGGCTTCTGACTATGGTGGTTGAAACAAACATGTGAATGGCCCTGTCTAGAGTCTGGGTTTGGTTTGTCTGTTCAGGGCTACGGCACAAACATGGCGGTGCAACATGATGGACTCTGTAGACAAGGACCTGCTCCCCTCACCTCGTTGAACGCACCCCTTCTTTGGGTTGTGCCGGCGCCGTGGTCCTGAAAGATGAAAACCTTGTGCCCTCTGAAGTAAAGCTGATCTCTCCTCCTTGTGGCTACATGGTCTTTATTGCTGTGATAATGAAAGCATGAAAGTAAGCACACTCTGGCCTGGTAGCGCTCACCCTCCGTTGTTGTTGCCGCTGGTCTGATTTGGTGGGCTCGGTCAAGGACGGGTGGTGTGGGAAAAGAGCAGACATGAATGTAACCGGGTTGTTACCCATGATTTTCTCTGGTATTCTGATGACCCACAGATCAGATTGTCTAGAACGATTCTCTTAGTGCTCTATTTTCATAAGGAGGCGAATGATGTCCGCTTTAAGGCTTTTGGTGCACTCTTCCAAATCAACGATTCTGTCAGTGTAGCCGGATAGATCCTGGTCCATGTCCTGAAAGTTCTGACAATGAGAATCAGTTGTTCTTCTGATGTTTTCCAGAGAGGCAAGATTGGACCAAGGGCCGTTCTCAGAGCTTTCTTTATCAACGTAGAGAGTGTTGTGCTTGGATCCGTGATAAGGACAGAGTGAAGTCTCTGCAGACCTGCACGCATTTCAGAGCTGGGTTTGGAGCATTCGGCGTGGTCGGCAGCAGCAGTTGCTGGTTTCTTTCATAGTTCGTAAGCCATTTGCTTCAAAAAGTTATAATTTAACAGTCCCGAGTTGTTAAACAGCACGAGGTACTGAGTGAAACACGGCTCTTGTGCAAATAACTGATGACAAATATTGAAAAAGCACGGCAGCCACCTCTTGAGCTTGTGTTCCCTCACATGCTAAACCCGAAGTCCAAGGACCTGCTCCCTATGTAGATATAGTCAGCTCATTCTAAGGTAACAAAAGCACAACAATTATTATTTTCAGGTGATTATACACCAAAGGAAACATATTATCGTCCACATTTGTCAATACATCTCTAAATCCTTCACACTGGGCCTTTAAATAAATCTGTAGTTAATGAAATGTATAGCCCCTCCTCTTTGCCCTTCCCCTGGGCTGTGCCGTGACATTATACATTAATGAATCACAGCACAGAATAAACAGACAGAATATGAGTTTCCCCTCAAGGCCCCATGTAATGCATGGCAATAGTTCTTTGCAATGTGTGCCTTAAAATCTGCAAGATTTAATTCTTCACATTCACAGCATAAGCGATCTTACGAACAAAGAAGACGACTAAAAAACACTGAGGTTATCACAAAAGGTTAAAAATAAGCCTTTACATCCGAAGGTCAAGTGGACGGTTAACAAAAACACTGTTTTTCTCCATGTGTTCAGTATAGAGCTGGAAAAAATGTCAGTTTATTGATCCGTAAATCAACTGAAGTTAAACTGGAACTATTTCAAATAAATGAATAATTATTTTTCAAGCAAAAATGTCAGACATTTCCAAGTTTCTGCTTTGCAGTTGTGAGGATTTGCTGCTTTTCTTTGACTTAAAGGGACAATGAGTCCTTAAATCAAACATGGATATGAGATATTTGCCTTCTCTCCAACATTATGAAACTAGATGGCACTTGGCTTGTGGTGCTTAAAGCGCTAAATACTACATTTAAATAACTCAACATCAATGTCTCTTTCCAGAAATCATGCACCAGTTACTCTAGATAATCCACAGACCTTGTTGTGAGCATTTGCATATAGAAGCTATTTTCTTTTGACCGAACTACATCCACCAACTGCTGGTAGCTTACTGGTAGCTCACCAAGTACCAGTGATAAAATTTGGTCGTCCATTTCTACACAGAAGATTTACGTTGTGCTCATTATGTGAGCAACCCAGGGAGAAAAAACTAACAAGAAAAAAGCCCTGGGTTGATGGACTGATGGGTTTTCCAGCCAGACAGGGGGAGTGATGAGGACAATTCAAATTGGTCCAGAGGTGAGAGGCCATCTGGTGACTGAGTGGCCCAGACAAGAGCTACTACAGCTGGCCAGCATCTGGTCATTCGGGCCCCCTGGGCTCCATCCAGAGGATCTCAGCCAGAAACTGGAGGGAAATCACTGAAATGCTTGGGTATGAGTCCAACTGCTGTGAGTAAGAGATGGACGGATGAATGGATAGAGATGGTGGAAAGAAGAAGAGTGGAGGCCAGAATCGCAGGGCAAGTTGCACTTCTTGGGTGGATGGACATAAGGAGTGAGGAATGGAGGAACAAAGCCAAACCATGACAGCATGACTGCACTTTTGAAGGCATGGGTAAAATGGACTGTGTACTGAAATCAGTGGGAGCAAGTGGAAGATTTCTTTATAAATTCTTTCATTCAATATCCACACCACGTATGATCTGGAGGGTTTATTATCATCTTAATAGTTAGATTTGGACTATTTCAAATCATATGCTGTGCCACTGCCAGTGTCTTTGGCGTGTAACAGCTTTAAATGAAGTGGCGGCCTCTGCGGCTGAAAAATGAAGCAAACACGGAGGAGCCAAAAATTGCAGTGACCACTTGAGGCTGGCTCGAAGAGTGAGTCTCTGGTTAAAATAAAGAAAACAAAAACATGCAAAATTTTAATTTAAAGTCTGTACTCCTAAAACAGAATGTTGGTGTGGGTCCCAAGCTATACAGCTGCCATGAAATAGTTGCCCTTTTAAAGCAATGCAAGAGTATACACATCATTTGTTAACAGCTAGCTAAGCAGGACGAGGCTATTTACACAAACAAAAGTGTTCATTCTAATGCTTGAAGCTTAGAAGCCAGGAGAAAAATAGCCACAGGTTGCTATAAAACACCCACTTTTGGTGCCTAAAAAGCCATGGGAAACATAAAAACAGGTTGCTACACAACCCCTTCATTTCATGCCTAAACAGCTGCTAGAAACGCAGTGACAGTTCGCTACAAAATACCCACATTTGATGTCTAAAAAGCCGCCAGAAACACAGCAATGGGTAGCTTTAAAACATCCTTGTTTGATGCCTAAAAATACGCTGGAAACACAGTGTCAGGTCACTACAAAACACCCATGTTTGGTGCCTAAAAAGCCATGGGAAACACAACAACAGGTTGCTACAAAACACCTACATTTAATGCCTAAGCAGCTGCTGGAAACACAGTGACAGTTCGCTACAAAACACCCACATATGGTGTCTAAAAAGCTGCTGGAAAAACAGCAACAGGTCATTACAAAACACCCATGTTTAGTGCCTCAATGAAGGAAAACAGTAACAGGTCACAACAAAACATCCATGTTTGATACCCCAAAATCCGCTTGGAAAAACAACAACAGGTCGCTACAAAACACCCATGTTTTGTGGCACCCTATAAAGCCACGGGAAAAACAGTGACAGGTTGCTACAAAACGCCTACATTTAATACCTAAAAAGCTGCTGGAAACACAGTGACAGCTTACTACAAAACACCCACATTTGGTGCCTAATATCCACTAGAAACACAGTAATGGTTCACTACAAAACACCCATGTTTGGTGCCTAAAATAGCTGCTGGAAATACAATAACAAGTTACTATGGAGCACCAACATTTGGTGTTGAAAAAGCTGCTGGAAGTATAGCAATGGGTTGCTACAAACCACCCACATTTGGCGCCTAACAAGCTGCTGGAAAAACAACGTCAGGTTGCTCCAAAACACAGTAATGCCTCGCTTAATCATAACATAACTTAGCTTGACAGGCATCTTGCCTTGGTGACAGGCGAAAGAGGTGGGATTTACTACTGTTGTGATGCTGGTAATTGTGGTGTGAAGCGTTGGACAATGGAAAATGCAGACAAAAGGTTACAAAGGTCACTCCATTATTAGAATACTAATTGGTGAACGTGTGCATGGAGATGCCTGAGCAGCCGTATGAATCTCTCTGGTGATTAAAATGCTGTTTACTGTGTAGATAAAAGGCTAGCTAGCTAGTTAGCTCTTAGGGCATGAAAAAGCTCAATGAGAGCTATGTGGAGGGGAAGGGGGAGTTTATAACTCGTGTTGTGAAGGTTTCATGTAGGCTACTGTCTTTGAGAGAGAGACCACATGCAAGGGCAGGCTTGGGGGAAATTACAATTAATCAAGTTGTGTGTGTTTTTCTGTTAATCACGTTTAATTGCCAGGTTGTGCACGTAGCCCAGCACCACGGGGGCACCCACCCAGGGCCTTAGCGTTACAATGTTCTGAAGATGTGTGGCTTGTGAAAAATGGGTCCAATATTTATGATGATGACTACTTGACAAAGGAATCGGCTATAATCTGTGCTCCTGTTCACCTTTCTGAACCGTCTCTGGTAACCGTGTCTTTATTTATTCTAGAAAATAGTTTAGCAAGCAGCGGAGAGCGAGCTCAACCCAGCATGCGATTTCAGAGATGTATCAGTTAATAAGGATCCCTTCTTGACACACTGCATAGTATGTACATACTGCACTGCTAATAAGTATTTTCAATAGATCTCAAGAGCCTGCGCTCAACTCTGCACTTCCTTAAGTCCTCGGCATACACCCACCAAGTGTGAAGTCAATTAGATGAATGGTTGTCGAGAAAAGCGAAGGACAAACATGCAGAGACGTCTTCCATTTTAGTTAGATGAATATTATAATGTAGTGATAAAAATAGATTAAATAAAAGATGATGACACTGAAGCTAAACTCCTATTTTTCCTGCTCACCCTCCTTCTTTTTCCTCTCAGGCACTACCTCGCTTAACGTCCAACAGATAATCATGCTCTCTTCCTTTCTCTCTCTGAATCACTCCAGAGCACTCTCAAGGTGTCGATACTGCCGTCATCATCATTACTAAACCCCATTTAAAGACCACTCTCCTGCAATAACACACCATGGTGGGATAATGACCTGCATTCGTACGCACACAATCGTACTCACACCTACTCACGCAGGTGGACTCTCAGCTGGATACACACCAACTCAATAAGATGTGGGTTAGACAAATGAAAATACTCAGAGGAGATTAAAGAGAGACTATTGATTGTTTTCAGCCTTTCAAAGGTTACATTTATGGCGACTGTAGCAACAATGCACTCATCTGCTCAGCAATCGTTTCAACAAAAGAGTGATACTTTCTCCACTGTGATTCAGTGTTGACTCATTATCACATTAATACAGTTAATTACTGTGGTTAAAAGCCACTATGTTATGACTTTGGCAGCCCCCCAGTGGTGCTGTCAAAAACAACACTGTGGTAAACAAAAATGATGCACTGAACACACACATACTACTACGACTAATACCACTACGTAACCTCTGCAAGCTGCTGTGTAGATGCCATGCATATCCACATTCATTTAAACGAACAAAATTTAGTGTCAGTTTTGTACAGCAGTGAGAAAACAGGTGCAGGATCCCCATCATTTAAACTGTGAGATGTCACACACACTTTATCACACACTGTTCAGACGCTCACACGCTCACTATCTTGCAATCTTATTTAAACAGATGCTTTTCCTCATTCTCTCGTACACACACACATACACATGTTGTAGTCTCTATGGAAACGCATGCATATATTTCCATATTTATATCAATTTTCTTTAATTAGAGCATCAAAGTAGGCAGTAATAACGATATATGATATACTCCACTCCACCTTCCAAGTCTGAGCGCAGGTAACCATAGAAACAGTATACTTCAGCTTTGTTCTGTGCAATCAGTAAACTGCCACTGGTGAAATGGACCTAACCGTGACTTACACTCACTACAATCACGAAAACATGGCACAAAAATCACTTGGTTAGATCATGTTGTAGTTTAGAATACTTGAATCCCCGCTGGAAAAGCAGCAATGTCTAAGTAAAAAACAAATGATTTTGGTGCCATATCCCAGCAGGAAAAACAGTGACTGGTTTTGGTGTCGATAAAGCTGATAGAAACACAGCAATGGGTCGCTACAAAACATCCACATTTGGTGCTTTAAAAAAAGCTGCTGAATATACAGCAAAGGGTTGCCTCTAAAAAAACAACGACATTTAGTGACTAAAAACAAACAAAAACAAAGCAACGGGTCACTACAAAACACCCATATTTGGTATCTGAGAAGCTGCTGGAAACACAGCAACAGGTCACAAATGAACAACCACATTTGGTGCAGAAAAAACATTTGGAAACACAATGATAGTTCGCAACAGAACACCCACATTTGATGCCTAAAGGGACACTGTAAAAACAGTGACAGGTTGCTACAAAACACCTGTGTTTGGTGCCTACAAAGGGAGCAAAGCAATGGGTCCCTACAAAACACTCACATTTGGTGCACAAAAAGCTGCTGGAAACACAATGACAGTTTGCTACAAAACATCCACATGTGGTGCCTAAATAGCAACTGGAAATGCAGTGTTGATTCGCTTCAAAACACCCATGTTTGGTGCCAAAAAAGCTACTGAAAACGTAACAACAGGTTGCTACAGAATGCTCACATTTTGTGCTTTAAAAGCTGCTGGAAACACAGCAATGGGTTGTTACAAAACACCTACATTTGGTGCCTAAAAAGCTGCTGGAAACACGGTGACGGTTTGCTACAAAACACTCACTGTTTGAAATGAGTGGAAAATGTTTAAATTTGAGCAAAATTGAGCAGTTTCGGAACATCATTATGAAGTGACAAAAGAAAAAACAACCAACAGCACTTCCTGTACCTTCCTGGTAGATTTTGAGATCAGCCAGAGGCAAACAGACACGCTCTGCCCACACAAACACCACTGTGTAAGTTAGCAGCTACCTATGGCTAACTACATCTCTTCAGTTTGTACAGTGCTTTGACTGTTTGTGTCAAATACACTCAGACTTTACAAACACCGCCACCACAGTCGAATTTATGTAAATAACGTTAGGACTGCCTAAACATATGGTCAAGTTAGTGCATGCTTAGAAATGTAAGAAAAAAAAGATTTTAAAGCTGTTTTTAGAGCGCAGTTAATTCAACTCATTATCACAGCAATACACACACTCATTTCAAGCTTTGCTTTGACAGTGAAGAGGGACATTTTACATTTCCATCAACCAAAGGCTCTCTGTAGTCCATCAATTTGCTCTCATGCTCTCTTTCTGCCTCCCTCTCCCTCTTGACCTTTCACTGAGACCTTTAATCAAAGCAGAGTTATGGCTCCCCAGAGCCACTGCTAACTACCGAATCACACGTTCTGACAGTGCTGCAGGGATTTGGTGGGTCTGAAAAGTCGGTGTCCTCCTCTTAATCCTACAGCAGCGCGCTGAATTATGCATGTTTTTCACGGCTTGGGAAAGAGACTACTGCGCCACTGGTGATTCAGTGTGTGATTCAATCTCAAACACGGTTTTTTAAGACCCGAGTTCTGGTGAAACAAGAGGAAACGAGGAAAACATGTGACACTGTGTAATGATGCAAGAACCCCACAGTGTGACAAGTTCAGCGTCAGGATGTGTCACTGCTCTAGTTCATTATATCTGCTGATGCAGCACTTAAAGACTTTCAAAATAAGACTTCGGCTTTGGTTAAAGTTTGGTTTGGTTAAGTTTTTTTCATTTAATGTTAGGACGAGACAGTTTTAATAATCATTTTAAGATTTTGTGTGTAGGATTGAGTGACATCTAGTGGTGGGTTGGGAAAACTTAAACTAATATGAAAATTTAGATTCATGTCTGGTCAAGGGTAAGTTATAAGTTTATAAGTTTAGAGGTACAACAACCCAAAAATGTTGCCATTGTGTATTTCAGCACTTTACATCTGCACTTTATTATGTAGTGTATACATTGAAACTTTACATTTCAACAATTTTGCGGTATTGTAAGATCATGTTTTGGCTTGAAATAACTGGTTTTGGGGGCACAATCCCCGTTGGAAAAGCAGTAATGTCTCAATAAAAAAAGATCTCTTTTTGTGCCTCTATCCCAGCAGGAAAAACAGTGACTGGTTGCTACAAAACACCCGAGTTCTGGTGCCTGCAAAGCTGCTGGAAACACAGCAACAGGTTGCTACAGAACGCCACAGTTGGTGCCCGAAAATCAGCTGGATATGCAGTGATGGTTCACTGTAGCCAAATTTGTTTGGTGCCAAAAAATGCTACTGAAGACACAATGATGGTTCCCTACGAAACACCCACACACAAGTTCCTGCAAATGTTTCACAATAAAAGCCTGATTATCTCAACCCAAAATTTAGGGGCTTTTAATTTTAAACAGATACAGGAAGTGTTGAGTTTCAAATGACAGGGCGATGCATTAAGTTTAACAGGGCAAACAGGAATGGATTAAAAGTAAAAACGGATAAATGCAGAGGGAATAATAAATAACAAACTGTTTAAGTATTATTCAGGCGGGATAAGTTTTACATAGGGATGTGGACTAAAGTCAGTTTACCACAGGATGTCTGTAATATAAATGCCCGATTCACACGGGACAAGAAATCTCCGTAATTCTACCAGAGATGGGAGTGGTAACTCCGTTTGCCCCCTGGCGTCACCTCCCTATCAGTATGTGCGTGCTGCATGGTGGAGGATGTTGGTGGAGCAGGGAATAAAGCATCAGCTGAAGGATAATTAAATATGAAATATTGCCCATGATCAGGATTGTGTGTACACAACGATTAGCAATATGGATTTATATCAGGCCTACCTAACACAACCACAAGTCTCGTGGCTCTGAAAAGTGCCTTCCTCTCGACCTTTTTGATTGGTCTCCCACAAAGGGCTATGCGATCATTAGAATAATGTCCACTATCACGACTGCCGACAACACCGATTGGTTCTTCAAGCACCTCCATCATCGAAAAAAAGCGGAAAACTAATTGTAAACGTGGAAGAATGGTTGTAAACAGGACGTGATGAGGATTGTGTTCGCACGGGATTAATATTACCTGAGGTATTTTCTCCGGACTGTTTTATGGAAGATAAAAGTCGCCGTAATTTTTACTAAAATTGTCTGTAATGATTACAGACATGGAGTGTTCGGATGTGACTAAAATCCCTGGTAATAATTACTTAACCCCACGTCTCCACGTTAAACTAATCCCGTCCGAATAGGGTAATATTTTGAAAAAGGGAGGTATGTCATCTCGGAGTGATGTTTGTTTGTCTCAGTGCCACAAAGTTTTGAACTACTGTCGCTGCAAATAACAGGATGAATGACACAATATTCTGAGTAATGCACCAGTCTGGTTGTTTCTATACCAAGGTTGCTCTACTGATACTTTGCATACTTTTATACTGTTTCAGTATCAAAACCAAATTGAACACGTTTTATCACTGACTTTTTCCACTCCATATTTCTCTAGTAGTGGTTGTGTTTGAGTGTCACCTTATCAGCGAGTGCAATACTGCATTTTAAAGAGATCTGTTATGTACAAGGTTGATCTGCATCCTGTTTTTATTTCAGATATTACTGCATGGATGACAAGATATGCGTGTGCAACGCCTGCACCATAGAAGGAGGACACTCGGGACACACAATCAAGACCCTGAAGAACACGATGAAAGATCTCAAGGTACGCGTTTTTAGGGATGTCCTGATCTGATCTGAAAGATCAGCGTCGGGGGACAATCGAGGCATGAGATTGGCTTTGCCTGAGTTTGCCTGGTCTGCCCGCGTAAGCATGGGTTTTCTCTGGGTGCTCCAGTTTTCTCCCACAGCCCAAAGACATGCAGGTTAATTGGTGACTCTAAATTGTCCGTAGGTGTGGATGTGGATGCCCCACTCCCCCCACGACCTCTAACAGGATAAGCGGTTATGGAAAATGAAACGTTGTTAAATCTCCTCCACTATTCTGAGCTCCTGTGTGTGCAGAGCAGAGGCTGAGCCACGCCTGCAGTGGAATACCAGACACCACAAACAACAGTAAAATGCAGTATGAGACTGTTTATGTTGCTTACTGAAGTTATGACATCAGTGTGAGAGTCTCTTGCATTTTGCTGTCATGTTTTACTGCCCTGCTCAGAGGAGAGACAGACAGCGGCGCCGAGCTTACACCAGCCACACTCACCCCATCACTGCGAATGCAACAAAAGCCCCGCAATCAAAAAGCCAAGCGGAGTAATTCATTAATGTAGCCTAATCCGCTCAAAAGATGTACAGACGACAAAAATAAACACTCTGTGAAATGCTATTTATTCATGTAACTCAGGCAGAGGCTCCACTGAGGCAAAAAACACTAGAATAATCTCTTAAAGGGACAGAGGCATTCTCTCGAGACACAGCAAGGCCAAAAAAGATTAAGGACAGGATTGTTATTCTAAAGGTATTTACTTATTTTGTAAAGTAAATAAATAGAAAGAGCTTTGATGTGTTGATTTTTCTTCCTCAGTGCATTGCAGAGCTATTCAATTTTTAAGCATAAGCTATACATTGGGTTGATTTTAACTTTAAAGCACTTGACGTGAGCACTGCAGCTGTATTATGTAGGAAAATACAAGTATTGGACTGGGACACAATATTGGCAGATAATCAGTATTACATGACTTGGATCAGAGGCAAAAAAACCTGATTTAGACATCCTGACAACTTTTATTATTATTGTGGTTTCTACTGTTATTATTAATAGTAGTAGCAGTAGTTGTATTATGGAAAATAATTTAGGAAACTTGCATGTTTTAAGGTTTTGGAATTACTCAGACAGCACAAGTCAGGATTTGTCAGTCCAATTCTAAGTTTTTGAACCCTGCTTAACATCCCTCATCGTCATATTTGTGGTTGAAAAACCCAAAATCACAGTACTAAAATAAATAATGATATTTTCACTGTGTAGGGGCATTGTGTTCAGAAAAAAATGTGCTCTATGTTTTGTAGCCTACTCCATTCGACTCGATTGTTTGGCTCACACAAAGTCTTGCGACGAGTCTGGAATCCTGACGAATGACTGTGGTCAGTTATTGTTGGAGTGTGTGTATGGCTGCGTGTGAGTGAATGACAGAGTCATATGACTCTGGGGTGTTTCTATAGCAGAGGTAAATCCACTTCCTGTGCTCCCATTCTCCTGAACAGAGTGCGAAGTTGAGAGGCTTCCAGTTCAGTGGTCTGGATGTTCAGTCCAGAAACCTGTTGAATTCAACATATTGAAGAGGTGGCATCAGACAGAAAAGACCAATAATCAGTGACCCTTTCAGTCTAACTTATTATATAATATTATTTTTTTCCCTTTGTTATTACCCAGATGGATTTTAATGAAAGATCCTCCATCCTAACACGAAGCCCAGTCTTACTGTGTGATTATCTGGTGTGCAGATGCTGCAATTGTTAAGTCAATGAAAGCAGTCTGGCTTCGCATTATCAGCACTATTTGTCGGCTATGATTTAAATTTTCTGAATAATGCACAATTTTAAAAATGTCCCATTATTGGCCTGATATATATTGTGCATCCCTAGTTCCAATGGTATTCTCCCTGGTCATGCAACACTGTGGGGGACTAAATTGACATTTTAATTATTTAAATATTCTTATTTTGGGGCCAAAGCTATCCCGAATCTGATCACTACATTTAGTGTCTGAATGAAACTGTCTGTATCTCAAGGAGAGAAGAAAAACACCAGTATAACAGGTTATTCTAAGCTTTTGAATGGCAGCGTATGTATGTAAGAAATCTTTCCCATGGAGCGTAGATCATTGGACAGTTACTATAAAAATAATTTTCTGAAGCCAGTATTTGGGAACAAACATCGGAGACGAGGAAACTAGTCAGAGCTGAAATACAACAGAATCATCTTGTAAATTTTAGCAGTAACACGCCTTATGCCGGGCTCACACTACATAACATTTTTGTCTGTTCCAACAGTCGCTTTGTCAGATTACGCGATTGTGGAGTCATAAAATCGTGCTGTGACTTGGCCAACAGACACGACAGACTATAAGATGGTCCACACCAATCATCCCTGGTCGTCGATCACAACGTGTGTGATGTCATCGGGTTATTCTTGTCCTATTTTTATTACTATTACTATGATTTCAGTCACTGTGTCTGTTCATGTCCCAGCTGAACTTTTATTGTAGTAACATTAAAAGCGCCACCAGATGGCAGCAGCTACATTTGAAGTCACTGAATCCTCCCCAACAAGTTCCTGCAAGTGTTTCACAATAAAAGCCTTTTTAGAAAATAAAGATATTCTCTCAACCGCAGTTATGATGGGCTTTTAATTTTAAGCAGATACAGGAAGTGTTGAGTTTGAAATGACGGTGCAATGCGTTAACTTAATCAAGGCAAACAGGAGCAGATAAAAAGTAAAGATATAAAAATACAGAGGGAATAATAAATAACAGCCCGTTTATGATGTAGTCTGTTTCACATGAAGCTGGTACCCTCTGCAGTTGTGTTAAGCACTATTTTTTAATTTTGTTACTTTATATTCTCCATTATGAAGAAATAACACTGCTTGCTAGCTTTATGCTAACGGCAGTACTCACCAGGTCGCTAAAGTGTCTCTGCTGTTTCACACCATCATATTTCCCATTTTACTCTGTTGTGATAACATCCCTAGAGGAAATATCATAAAGGCTGCGGTGCCACACATGTCCAGTGGGCTGGTGATCTTATGAGTTTTCGCCGGGTGGCTCTACAGGTACATATTACAGGACATGGCAACCATCTCTGACGTATATGACAATGCTAAAACTGTGCGATGTTTCATAACTGATTCTTTCTGAGAGCAAATTACAGACAGCTGTGACTGTTGTATGAATAAATGTAGAGACAAGATATTTCAGTGAGTTTCAGCTGAAGCTTAACTTTTGAAACTGACATTGGCACTCTTGTGATCAATCCCACCTCCATACACCACTCTGAGAGATGTGTGTGTGTGTGAATTTTTAGCGCCTTAAAGTCTATTGTGACACCATGATCACTGAGCACTTTGCCTCCTTGTGTTCACCAGGGCACGCTGGATAAGCAGCTGTACAGGGTTGAAAGGAAGTTCAGCATGGCGGAGAAAAAACTGCAGGAGCAGAAGGAGAAGGAGAGACAGAATAAGGTACGATGACACACATTAAAACAGTCGAGTGTTTCACCATTTGTTTGATCATCTGAAACTCCTACAACTTATATTTGATCTTGTAATGTTTTGCAATCAATGTTTGAAGTAGTTACAGTGCATACAGCTTTAAAACTGAAATGTGAATTTTAATTATAAGTAGTTATTTTATTCTTCAGGTAATGTATGTTCAGTTCAGTATCTGACTGTTAATAAGGGCTGCAACTAACAATAACTTCATTCTCAGCTCATCTGCAGATTATTTTCTTCAGTAATTGACTAATTATATAGTCTATAAACGATCAGAAAACAATGAAAAATATCCATTACAGTATTCTAGAGCCAAAACCATTGTTATCAAGTGTGTTTTTTCCCCCAACCAACAGTCCAAAACTTCAAAATATTCAGTCACAGCAATTAAAACCAAGAAAAGCAGCTAATTCTCACACACTATGAATGTTAATTCAAGCTATTTAAATGCTTCTGTGGCGTCATTTAATTCATTTTTTGTTTGTTTTTGTTTATATTCCTTATAAACAAAGTAGCCTGAAGCCATTTCAATCTTTTCAGCACCATGGACAGCAACAGTACAGTAGCTATGTGTTTGCTGTCAGTGCTGCAAGAGGATACATTAAAAAATTAAATGTCAAACTGTGCTACGGTAACACTTATTTAACCTTTTAATTGGAAGGGTAATGAGGGATGACAGTGGGGGGTGTCCCAGTTTGATCAGATATTAAATTAGATATGTGCGATATGGTTTGAGGGTGTGGAAAGTTCTATGTATGAGCAGAAATCTCGCTGAGGAATATGAGCTCTAAAAGTCCAGGGGTTTATGAATGGATTAAAATTAATTTATTGTTGATGTGAATAGGTGCACATTTGAAGAGGTAACCTCCCTGAACAAAAGACACAAATGACAATAGAAGAGTAAACTGTGTGTGTGTTGACTCAGCAGAGATGACATTACGTTAGAAAAGTTGATTTACAGGAGAGTAAATATTTGACACTCATACATTCTATTCCAGTTTAGATTTTGAATTGTCACCTGCTGCCTGATTGTTGTTTTCCTTCACATGAATAAAAGACATTTCTACTATAAAATGGTGCTTTAAAAAATCAAGATGACAGCATCCTGATAACATCCAGCGTTCTTCCTCTTTCCCTCCTCGTCGCCTCCCTCATCTAGAAGTTTATGGACGACTCCGAGCAGTGCTTGAACAGGCTGGGGGAGGAGATGAAGGCCAAGGTACTCCGCTTCGTCACCAGGTTGCGGGAATGCTCGCGCACTCACTGCGACACCAACGGGCCGGCGATTCAGAAGAACATCTTCAGGATCTGTCAGGACAAGACCCGCCTCCAGGAGGTCCGCTGCGGCATCGAAAGCCTCATGCAGGAAAACGACCCTTTCCGCTTCATCGAGGTCAGACAATTACACACACACACACACACTTTACATCGCGCCAACCTTTTCCCAAAGTGTTCAGTGATGTCATCTGTGATGAACTCCGCACATTTTCCACAGTTAGTAGAGAATAAAGGAGCCATTTTGAATATGTTGTGGAGTTTGTCTTGTAATAAGTTTAATAGTCATGTCTTCAGCTGTACAGCAAACAGTAAACAGAACTATTGCAGCTACATTTTCGTAAATCAAAAAATGGCTCCTTACGCATGTGGCTGCACCAATAAATTGTATATTTATCTACTTTCTGTATGATTTGTGTTC
>JAPZEB010000016.1:17434784-17445019 GCA_029783705.1 Chaetodon striatus
AACACACACACACACACACACACACACACACACACACACACACACACACACACCCGCTGTCCCTCCCTACCTTCCTCCACAGTGGAGTCGAGCTGGGTGACTTTCACGGCCAGCTGGTCCACTCTCTCCTGCAGGCTGCTCATCCTCAGGTAGAAGCTGTTGGCTTCATTAAACAGCTCTCCGAAAATGTCCTCTGCATGGCGACCTGGATGGAAAAACACAGAGACACACACACACGCACGTGGTTAAACTGCAGTTTAACAATATTCTTTCATCCCGTGAAAGTGCATTCACACGTTCATGTTGGCCAGCTGAGCTCTGGCTCCCAGCTCCTACAGACACATTCAGGGTTCAAATTCAAAAAATGGACAAGACTTTAATTTGCAGAGTGACACAAATGGTCCGACTGCAGCCTGTTGTCCAAAATAAAAGCCGTTTAATCAGTGGAGATTGTCCTCTTGTGCAGTTTGGGCAGCTGGATTCAGGGTTTGATGTAGGCATTACAAATTATCAGGACTTTCACAATGTACTGTGACGTGTTTACTGTCATCGTGTGAAGTCTGCGAGGGCAGAGACCGTAAGCTGCTGACAGACTGCTTTTGAGACTGTTTTACTCGTTGCCATGGAAACGTTTACATGATTACAATCACTGGAACTTTATCGCCAAACATATTCGAGACTGCACTGACCTCTCGCGGTTCAAATCGCTCGTCAAAACTCATCTTTTCAAAGCGGATTTTAAAATTGTTTTTAAATTGTAAAGTGTCTGTGAGCACCATGAAATGCGCTCTGTAAATAAACTGTATTATTGTTATTGATATCATCAAGAGAATAGGAATGATGGACAACCCAAAAAATACTTCTCTGGCCACAGAGGTATAAAAACGAGTTAACTTAAAAGAGAAATTCACAGAGATGGAGGTCAGTCGATACCGTCCCTCCTGTTCCCTCTCCCTCTGTCTGTCTCTGTAGGACAGACTTCTTCCTGCTGCGCACCTGTCGGACTGAATACTTTAAAAGATCTCTGCCAGAGTTCGTGTGCGTGTGTGTGTATGTGACAGAAATGTACAAAGATTTAAATATATTTACTGAGATGCAGAAATGCCGTCCTCAATAACACCGCCACCTCTAAACCAAATAAAGTGCGCACACATATACACACAAACACCCACCTGCTCCATACCTTGAACGTCTCTCTCCATCTCCTCTCTCTGTCTTTCTGTCTCACAGCCCACGACATGACAGATGAAGCAGAGGCAGAGCACTCACTCATTCTCACTGAGCTGTCGCTGAATTTAATTTAGTCCCGAACTGTTAATCAAATTTAAACAGATCTATTTTTCTCCACATTTCCACGGACTGATCTCTGTTCTGGCTGAGGGTGATGCTGTGCAACCCAGAAATAACTTCAGCTGCGAATATCACGGCTTTCACATGAACTACGCAGGTTTCTAATGAGCTGCTCTCAGGAAAAAGCCAGGTAATGGTGTATATATTGATTATGATGCACCTGGAGTACTGACTCATCACATTGTTACTGGATTTCATAAAAATCCACCTTGGATCCATGTTTTTTTTTTTAACAGGCTCTTTCAATCTCCATCAAACACGAAGGCAGCTGCCTCTAAGGCGACTCCATCCTCTCAGCAACTGCCCAAATACATCTAATCTGTATGCACAGACAAGGCCTTGTTCACATTTAAAACATCTCAAGTGGTATGTTTTTAAGATCATAAAAACACATCACTTGTGTGTGCTCTGAATTCATTAGTGTTGGGTGTGACTGCACTTAAAATGCTAAGGATGACACATCGGGATCTCTCTATCTCTGATTGCTCAAGACTAATTTGGAAGGGGTGAGGCATGCAGTTGACCTTCTGTGGTGTGGTGTAAACACAGTGAGTAGTGAGTTTCTGTGTTGTTAAATCTAGTGTGCAGATAGTTATGACAACCCTGTAGCTGTATGGCTAATTGCAAATGTGTATTTTTAGCCATGCTGGTGGCATGTTTCTTTTTTAAAAGATTTTTTAAAAGCTTTTTGCCTTTAATTGATAGGACAGATACAGCGTGAAAGGGGGAGACAGATGGAGGAAGACATGCAGCAAAGGGCTGTAGGTTGGAACCAAACCCTCGGCCACTGCAGCAGGCACATAGCCATTAGTATATTGGGCGCCTGCTCTACCAGGTGAGCCAGTGGCTGCCCCAGTGGCACGTTTCTCGGGATAGTTATGTTGGTCAGTCAGAACCAAATGGTAACTCACTAGGCTTAGATATTGAAAATCATCTTTGAATCATCAGAATCTTACATTGTCATTGTGAGCACGTTAGCATGCCCACGTTCATATTTAGCTAGAAGCGTCACTATGCCTGTGTACAGCCTGATACTGCTTTAGACTCTAAAGGGGTAACTTCGGTATTTTTTAACCTGGACCCTATATTTTGTCTGTTTTAGTGTCTAGGTGACTAATGGGAACAAGAATTCTTGAAATTTTTTCAGTATTGAGTGAGAAATAAAAGGCTGCAATGTTACGTTAATGGGTAATTGAGTGCCCTCATAAATGTGTGCTAAAAGTACTTGTTTTTGGCAGTGACAGGCTTGAATGGTTATTTTAAGTTTCTGACAACATTTTGGAAAGGATCCTGCAGATATAGACCTTTTATGAAGAGTAAGATCCTTTTTATTTAATCAGAAACGGCCCTAAAATTGCTACTGCAAAACCCACCAGACTTTGTTTCAGTCGACAGAAACAAACTAAACCTCATAAAAACCACCTTTGTTCATCCTTCCACTGTTCGACGATCACCAACTCTGGTTTGGCTAAAATAAACCCTTAGGTCACCCAGTTATATGTGAATATATGCTAGCTTTATACCTGGTAAAATTACTGTTTATTTAAATGGAGTTTGGTGGGTTTGCTGATTGCGATTTCAGGGCTGTTTGTCATTGTGCCTTAGTAATGGACCACTTCAAACGTTGTTCCCATTAGTCACTTCAGACAACATGGAAAAAAGGCTCCAGGTTGAAAAATACCAATGTTATCCTTCAAGGGCACAGCTTTAAGTGGGACAGCAACTTTTTTTTTGTGTGTCTTTGTGAAATATTTGGTTCTAGAAGTGGCCTAACGTAGAGACTATACTGCCAGGGCTAGCTGGTTAACTACTCTGGCTGGCAAGCTAACTGCTCGCTTGTTAGCTGGCCGGGCTTGCGCTACTCGGTCATAATAGCTTCAAGAAATTCTCTCTGTCTTTTCTGTACCTTTAACTCCCTGCTGGCATTTTGGTCACGATTGTACACTGTTTTGTTTAATTTAAAAGTATTTGAAGAAAAACAAAGCTCTCAAAGCTAACAAGCTTGCTAAAATTCAGTTAGCGGACCTGGGACAAGTGCACAAGTTCACACAGTTAGGTGTCTGTACTATCGACTCCCATCTCGTAACGGTCTGCAAACTCTTTAGTGGAGCACTTCATACTTCTAGAAGGGAACTTGATACTGCCAGGGGTGAAAAAGGTGACAAAGATGCAAACCCCAAGAGGGATCCCGGAACACGTTGGCCCAGGAGGAAATTTTTTTAAATAATAGCTTTAAAATATGGATTTCCAGTCGATTTTAGCATATATACATAAAAAAATTCACCCTAAAATTAACGTTATTTTACGGCTGCAGAAGAAATTTTAGACATCAGTTCAGGGCACTTGAAAAAAAAAGATATGTGCAATGATAAGCACTAATACTTTGGAACAGTAGAAGGACTCACTTTCCAGTCTGCTTTTGTCTCATTACGCTAACTGACATATTTGGGTGATGCCGTAGTCAATGAGATGATAGTAGCCATCCTGAGAGCTCCATCTAATAACATCATGACAGCTCAACAGGTTGCACCTACCTGTAGTTAGTTGGCACTTCAGCTGAGGCGCTCAACTTATGTTGTAACAATAGTCAAAATGGTAGCGTTAGTACCGTTCAATGAGTAGATCCTTAGTGCTAATACAAGTGGAATTTGAATTAACAGGTAGTATGTTAGGAAATGTTCGGCTCCATGAAAGTAACGCAACAACAAAAGTTACATGCAAATTGTGATGGCTACCTTTTGCTATATTAAAACAATTCAACCTTATCAGGCTAAGTAACAGTCCCATGCTTGACACATTGTCACTCTTACCTTGAGGCATGCCGGCAGTCAAAACTGACCTCATTTAATTCCCTGTGACTTTGTCCTTCTCGCACAGCCAGAGCCTCCCCCCCCACATGAATCTCACAAATAACCTATCTTGGATTCAAAATGGTGATTTGCACCCTGTGCTTCCCTGGCTTTCCATCCTCTTTAAAGTTCAGCACTGTCAAGAAGTCTTGCTACTGGTCAAGGGCAAGCTACAGGCTGCAGTATATATGCCAGCCAGGAGATGGCGCGCCACTAAAAACCGGAGCATACAGCTCTGAACCGGAGAAGAAGACGCAGAGCGCTCCGTGGTGGATCCAAGAGCATGTAGCGTTAATAGTTGTCTATTGCTGTCTGCTGCTCGCTGTAGTGAAGGAGGAGGAGAAGATTTTGCTGTAGAAGCCCCAATAGGCTCAGCAGGTTATGTAGCAGGAACATGAGTCTGTAATCCGCCATTGTTGTTGTTGTTGTGATGGGACGGCTTCCTGCCGGGGTTAAGTCAGAGGTTAGAGAGGTGGGGCTATGACATCATTGCCAGCCAAAAGTCGCATTGGCTGTGCACACGAAGACACAAAGGCAGCATCTTCAGATTTGTGCACTCTGAAACCCCGCTTCAAAAAGATGCGGTTTCGACCTGCGAAAACACTGGTTTCATATGGATGAATGGCCGAACTGATTAAAAACTTTGGAGCATTCGCCCTGACAAGGCTTCATGTGGATGGGTCCTTTGTCTTGCCCCTCAGCATCTGACAGTGATGCATAAGGCATTATTTAACTTATCTCTGTGACACACAGCTGAAACACATTGAAACACATGGTTGATGTTGTGAACTTGTCGTGGTTATGTTTAGGAGACAAAACTACTTGGTTAGATTAAGAAAAAAGATCATGTTTTGGGTTAAAATAAGTATTACATTGGACACAAACTCTGGGTGAGAGTCCAGTTTTCCACCCTATGCTGACTTTCTCACTGTGATACTGCATCACTTGCTCTCAGTTTCAAGTGTTGCTGCAGATGGGTTTGAATTGGAGTTAGCTGAAAGCCCTGTGTGTCTCAAAGCAAAGTGTCAGTACTTAATGACCTGGGAATGAGAGCGTCCCGGGCAAACCTCATCCAATTCTACACTTCCCTCAGCTTCAGAGTGTATTTCTTTATCTTTCAACTCCAATCAACTCTATGTTTTGGTTTTACACTCCAAAACTTGGCTGTTTTGGTTCACTCTCTCTGCTCTCATCAGCTTTGTTTTCAGACACAATTATCTGTTTATAGTGAAAAACATCTCATTGTACCCTACCTGCCAAAAGAAGCAAACAGCTTGTGAACATAATGGAGCATTTAGCAGCTGAAGAGCAACATAATTCTCCCAGATGCTGGTGGAGACCAAAGCAAAGCAAAAATGTGAAAGAAAATTGGATTTACATTCACCTGGTGGCCAGAGACACATTTTCATTTGAAAGCTAATGTTCTTTGTATCTGCTGGAAAGAATCAAAGAAAGAATCAACTCTTTAACACATTCACTACTATTTACAAGGTGATAATGTCAATGTTGTGTCTACAGTTTGTTTCCACTGCTTCAAGTGGCCAAAAATCAGTTAATGCAGGTTTAATCCGAAGGCTAACAGCTAGTCATTGCTCATAAAGTCAGGCCTGTAATCCCAAAGCAGGGAATTTACAGCTCCAAAATCCAGTAAGGTATGAGAGAACTGTCTGTTAACATTAACAATAACCAGTAGCATCACTTACAGAAGTTGCTTTACTGATGCTAGCCACTTAGACTAGTCAAAAAGTGTTGTGGCAGAAAATGTAGTGCTTGAGAAGGGGCAGAGCAAGTCTGGCATTTCCTGTTCAAGGCACTGGGACAAGTTAGTTTACTTCACTGTGTTCTTTTGTGATCTACACAAATGTAAGTGGACACTCCTGTCCTGATCTTAGAGCTACAGCGTACAAGTTTTAGACTGTTATTAGTATGCTGCCAACTTAGTGGCAAAAGTTTGGGAAAGACCCTTTCCTGTTTAAAAAGGACAATGCCCCCGTGCAACATAGAGACATGTTTTTTCCACAGTCTGATGTGAAAGAACTTTACTAGCCTGCACAAAGCTGAATCCCTAACCTCTATCTAAGTCCTGTGGGATGAACTGAGACACAGGCAGCAAGCCAGGTCTTATCACCCAACATCAGTCGGGCACTTCAGCAAACCGAGACCATTACAAAAAGAGATTAATGCCAAGTGTTTTGGGATAAAATGACAGATTTTTGATGCCTTGTGGCAGCAAAAGTCGTGGCCAGAGGCATTTGGGTTGTTCATCTGTCTGTCCGTCCCATCTTTGTGAACATTATATCTCAAGAGCGCCATGAATTTCCTCCAATTTGGCACAAACGTCCACCTGGACTCAACAATGATCTGATTAGAATTTGGTGGTCAAAAAGGTCACTGTGACCATACAAAACCCATTTTTGGCCATAACACAAGAATTCATACGCTAATAATGACAAAAATTCGCACAATATTCTGATAGGACAAAATGATGAAGTGACATTTATAACCAAAAGGTCAAAGGTGAGCTTCACTGTGACATCACACTGTTCTGCAAAACAGTTTGACAAGCTACTGTAAGATACTAATATTCAGTGCCCTTTTTAAAACTCTGCCGATTGAACTGATCTTCTGTGCTACCAGGCTGCAGATGTGTGTGAAGCATCCATGTTTTATAATCTATAGCTTCTTTGCAGACACATCTTCATTTGAAGCATTGTTTCCTGTCAGTTACATATAAGTCTAGACAGACGTGGGTGTAAACTGCGACTTGACTGGTTGGCAGAGGCATACAACCAAGGCAGTAATTCTAGCTTGCCATGTCTTGTATTATTCTGTATTTTATTTACCCCTCCTTCACTCTGTCCTTACCTGACTGGCTTCTCACTCATTCAACCAATAGAATAATGTTGGCAAAACAGTAGCTCTTGTTAGTAATGACCCTCCATGAGCACCAAAAACTCATAACATCCAGGAGTTTGCAGCTTGTGATGTAGTAGATTGCGAAACCCTGTAAACCATCTTTTTCTTTAATGGCTTTTACCTCATTTTAACCCTGAGTTTTTCCCCCTGTGAATTCACAGTAAACATAAAAAAGGTGTTATAAAAGGTGTTGAAGGTTTCCACTACATTACTGCTTATATTGCTCCCCCTGGCACAGACAGATAAAGCCACTACTACAACTTCAGCCTTGGTATTACATTAATATTTATATCACAACTCTCTGTCAGGTACTGTATTTATTTTCAACACAAGATGGAAACAGATACAGGGGATAGTGATGAATCCACGAGTGCTGTAAATCAGGTATGAAGCAAACATTTTTGTGGAGTTCTGTGTGTTCAAGTACTTTAATCTGTTTACTGAATCAACTATTTAAAGGCAGAACTCATTTTCATGGGAGGAGGCTCAGCACTCTGTGTAGTGTTACAGAATGAATCACAACCAGGGTTAGAATCAACTTGCCACCTTAAATCATCTTTCTGTGGACAAACAACAACATACAATGTTCAGATTGTGTCGCTTTATGTTTGGTATTACTGTGATGCAGTTCATCAACCTCAGGAGATATGAGTAAACACAAAAACCTCATATTAAAACAACATTTGTCAAAACAGTTAAGGGGTTTCTAGCTCAAACTTCTACATTCTTCTTATTGGACATTCATAAAAACGTCAACATACAATATAGATTTATTATTGGAGACACAAATGTAAAAGGCTTTTGTAGCTCTACTGTAAGCAAACAAGTGGGAACATAGTTCATCATACTGTATATACAATGAAAATGATCATTTCGTAAACACTATGATCAGTGCGCGGAATATACACATATTTAAACAGCCATAAGACAAAAGGTAAGAGACAGACAAAAATGCTCTTGTTGTACAAAAATCACACTACAGGCTTTAAGTGTCATCAGAATACTTTTTGATCCCACTGGTGTCATGCAGAACCCTCACATGTCTATTTTTATGACCCTGCGAGCACTCCATATCGTTGCGAAATATCAAAAATACATGTTTCACTCACTGATTATCCCAGGTTTCTGCAGGACACTGCACACAGCAAGTTAGTTCTGAAATCTACCAATGAAAATGTACAGTGACACGAGAAAAATGCATATTATTCTGAGATATACTTCTCTTTTTTTTTTTTTGACAATCGGTTGCAATGACAAGGACCACTTAAACACTGGAAGGCCTTTATTCCTCAACATGCAAAAAACCTGACGATTAAACTAATTATTGTACAAGATTATGAAAATCAATATACTTACACGACACATAAAACAGCGTAAACACCCCTCTAAGCCACCATCACACTGACATTAACAAATCTTCAAAAAGTGACCGTCACATTTCATGTGAGAACAAATGTGTGTTGGAGTTTGTAGTTCTTAATGATGCCTGAATTCACTGCGCTTACAGTCAGTTATGGTTGTAAGGACAGTTGCATCAGGTCACGCGTCTGCACTGTGTGAGTATAAGAATGTACAGTAGTCATGCATAATAAAGATACCCTGCTATACAAACGATGAACACTGGGTGGCAGACTTTGCTCGCTTTGTACACAGCTCCAGTCTGCCTTGGAATAAAATGTCAAGTCATGGCAGGGGGAGAGGGAGGGACATGCATAGGGAAAACATTTCACTGGGACTCAGGTATATTGCTTTTCGGAGAATGTGCATTTGTAATTCATCAGGATTTCGTTCTCAAAAATGTGCATACAAAGACTTATCAGACAGTGAACAACTCAAAGTTAAGACTGAGCCATAGTCTTCCTCTTGTTACTGTCTCCAACTCAGCTTCTCATCTGCCACCATCTGCTTTCTCCCATTTTTCTTTCCCTGCTGACATCAAACAAACTAATCTGTGGATCCCTCCTCCCTGCTCTTATGGCCTTATCATTCATTTCTTTTTCTTTCCATCTCTCCCTCACTATCCTACATTTTCTTTAATATCTCTTTACACTTCACTCCCACCTCCTCCCTCTGTCTATCTTCTTTCCTTCCTTCCTCCTCCTTCCTTCTTCCTCCTCCTCTCTGCAGGGCAGCCGGAGAGACTGGCATTTCTCTAACAGCAGGAGAGGAATCTGCACCCAGCCTCAGCACACGCTGAGCAAAGAGAGGGTGGGTGAGGTGTGTGTGTTTCTGTTAATGGCAGTTGGCTAAATGTGAGCAGTTGGGGGATGCATTCATGCACAGGGGGCAGCCATTTTGAACTTCCATTTGTAACATTGGCTTATACTCACCAAACCAGAGCAGCCTCGCTAGGCTGCCTAATGTTTGCGAGCTAGATATACGTTTTTTTTATTTTTATAGTTTATTTTTCATCAGGACAAACTGCTGTCAACTTTGCTCCGTCTAAAAATATTTCTTGCCATCCCTGTCAGTGATGACAAAGAATAAGTAGCTGAATAGTATAAACAATAAATTAAGCAAGTCAAGAACATTCTTAATTTGTTCCCTGTTCTTCTATAAATTCTGCATCTTCTCTATTATAGTCTCAACTGCAATAATGATCACAGTCTTTGATTTGTATTCTTTTTCAAAAAGTTGATTTTCTTTTGTGCAGAGTGTCCCCTTCTACATCTTCTCTGAGTCTTACGGAGGGAAGATGGCAGCTGCTATTGCATTGGGACTCACAAGGGTGAGAGCAGAATGTTACTTCTCTTTTTGACATCCTTTTCAGCTCCATGTGAGCGGAAAGTCCCCATGTCAAACAACTGTCATGTGATGGATAAAGGACTTGACACAAAGAACAATGAAATGGCATTCTTGCAAGTCAGAAAATTGATGTGGAATAGTGTCTGTGTCCTAAAAGAAGATTGAACTACTCCAGTATAATTACAGCAAGTGTAATGAAATGTAAAGCTCCAGAAGCATCGCCTGGTGAGACCATCATGATGATGTGAGCTCAACGTTCTGATTTGCTCTCTGTATCAGTCTGGACTTTAAGAAGCTCCAAACACTTTCCCGAAATTAAAATCCATTTCGGGCCAATCAGGGATCCGCACAGTAGTTGACAACCTAAGCAGCCAG
>JAPZEB010000016.1:17450092-17463522 GCA_029783705.1 Chaetodon striatus
AACTTTAAATTTAAAGTAGGTCTCCGGAGGATTTTATTGCAGCCTGACACCTACACTTATACAACACAGGAGAGTTTAGGGCGCAGCGCTGGAAATAGCAATAGAGGATCTTTTCTAACAGTCTGAGGAGTCAAACTCTGAAAGGCCACTTCAGATCAAAGATTCATGACAGGATGAAATTGTTTAAGGACACTGCAGAGAAAAATTGCAGCTGCATGAATCACCCTGTCAAAGGCTGTTAGCCATCGGCTGCTAGCAACTTAAAAGACAAGGAGGCGGAGAGTTTTAGAAGGTAGCATACATCAAGTCACCTTTATGCAGTTCTAGGGCTCCTTAAATCTTCATTACTTTACGTCACGTCTTTGCACAATTTGCCAAAGTTGTTTAAACTGTATGATCTGCTCAGTGCTTTGACTATGATTGGTCAGTTTTTAAAATGTCTTTTTGGGTTGTTTTTGCAAGGTAGCTACGAGTCTCACTTCATTCTTAAAGGAATAGTTAGACCTCCTGGAAAATATGCTACAAATGACATCACTCTCATATCTGTCCATTAAATATGAAGCTGCAGTCATGAGACAGTTGGCTAGCTTAGCTTAGTGATAAAAATCCAGGAAGTCAATGCTCCCGGCCGAGAGAAACTTCAGGTTTAATACTGATTAGCCCTGTCATGATAGCTATGTTGCCAACTTATGGTACGATATATGAACACCACATCAACCATTTTGCTGGCTTCGATATTGCCTTTTGAGTTTACACGTGTTTGTTTACACAAGAATGTCACTAACATTTTAGCCAACATGATGCCAGAATAAGCAGCATGGTTTTCTAGACCATTTTCAGACTTGAGTGCAGCTATTCTCCCTTTTTTTTTTCTTCAAGTACGAGCAAAAATAACAAGGTTTTGGTCTGTCCAACTTTCATCAAGCAAATTAAGTTTGCATGCAGAGTTATGCCCCCAAGAAGTGTGCTGGGACTTTGAAGCCAATTTTCCTGGTGGCCAAATAGTGGTACTACAATTTCTAGGATCTGTCAGGTGATGCCATTGGACCCAAAAAGACTTTTTCCCATAGACTTACACTGGGATCCCCAGTGTCACAACCACTGCGAAATGATTTGTTCCACTATCAAGATTCAATCCATTCAATCCGATAACATTTTAAAAGTATAAAAATAGCTGCAAGATTCAATTATTTTATACCCATTCAAGTTAGCGGAGCGCTAAACCAGAAGTCCGTCACTTGGCTTGCGGAAGTTGGCTGCCCGGCCACATTCGTCTGTACTCGGCAGCTGTAAGTCTATAGGCCCAATGATACTGGAGCAGTGCTGATCATCTGGGTAATTTTATACTGTGTACAAAGAGCAATGTTGGCTTCATTCACCACTAAGCAATTTTCAAAGGAATGAAAGAAGCCTCGCTGCCAATGCTGTATCCAGGTCTCTAAATAGTGGTTCCCAACTGGTCCAGACACGGGGTCCAGATTTATCCTTAGTCATCAGGTCAAGGTCCACACAGTTTAATACATTCATTGTCGTTCTTGTGTTTGGCTATGTTGTCGAGCTAGTTTGGCGTCTTTGTGAAGAAGCTGTCCATTAGTCACTCACTCTACAGCAAGATATGGCACTTCAAAATAAAAGCTCTGTGCCAGAAATTCACTGTACCTAAAAACAAAGAATGTTTTACAAACTTGAAACATTTGCAAGTCACTTGCGGTCCATTCAGAATGGACCTGGGATGCTCTTTTGGACCACAACCCACCAGTTAGGAACCACTGTCTTAATACATCCATGGTGGCATGCATATATCTATATCTGATGACTGTCTGACAGACTTTTCTGTTGTGACTGTAATCAATTAAATGTTTTGGCAGTAAGGGAGACAGCTCTTCTTCAGAGAGTTCTTCTCTTTATTTTCAGGATTGCACATTCTCCGATGCGTCTGTCACACATTCAGGTGTATAGAGATATTTTTTTTTATTAATCTAGGCAAACACTTACATTTATACGGATTGAATGTTCTGCTAAAAGGTTATGTAAATGTCAGGGCAATTAAAGTCTTTCAAACGATGCAGACTCACTGAGCGCAATACAAAGCTGTGTTTTGTAGTCCTTGAGAACAGTTCTAATTTTGAATGAGTTTTCTATACAGGGAGTGGCATCACAGGATACAGTCCTAGACTAAAAATATGTTGTGTTAAAGGTAGTTAAGTAAAACTGAAGACTTCTAAGAACTGAGCTGCAAACTGACAGGGCATCCAGCTTATGATCTTTTCATCACAGGATCAACTCCCTAACTACAAGGATGCCTTAACACCCACTGCAGATAGGTTACGCCACGACACGACTTATGTGCTTGTCTGGGAAACCACCCAGAGTTCCCCTCCTGGCCATGGCTGTTTGTCACACTACTCCCTCCTCTGTATCTACACCGAACACCTCTTCCTCCCCTTCCACATCCTCCACTCCTTCTGATCATGTTTTGATGGCTGAGGGTATAATAACAGTTGTAATCAGATCTGACTTTATCCTTCTGATCCAAAGCTGGCTGGAGCCTGTTTGTGAGGAGGTGCTGAGGCCAAACAACCCCCCCAGACTGGGTGCTGCAGCCAAACGTCTCCCACGGGATGCCTGCTGATAGACTTTGTCTGGTCTAAAACTCTGTGCGGAAACACAGCCTTCAACTTGGTACTATATCTAATGTATTCTGACTTCTTTATGTACAGGACTGTATGTTTGTGAGAGACAGATAGATAAAGAGGGCATTACTTACTGTCCTTAATCAAACTCATCATTCCTACAGGCCGTCAGGGAAGCATCAACTAATGCTATTACTGCTCCGTCTGCTCGGCCACACAGACATAAGTACGTTCACATGCACCTCTCCTACTGTGCTGCGCAGTGCAAAGCCTGCCTCCGTCTGTCCTGAGAAAGGTTAGCAACCCGCCCCCCACTATCCGCCCTCTCACACTCTTCATCCCCTCCTCTCCTGCTCCATAGGAGGGACCTGTATAATCACAGCTAATTAGCGTTCTACAGTAACTAATGGAAATGACAAGCACTGATTCTTTAAGATGGTATAATTAGATAATATACAGCATTAGGGACAGGGTTATACTCCCTCAGCTGGCTGGTGCAGTATACTGCATAAATGAGAATGATAGTTAATGTGAATTGTTGTATGCGACCATGTATATTTGAAGGGGTGATGTGCAGCTGATGGGAGATCATTTGCATAGTACAGAAGATTTCTGAGGGCTGATCAAAAGTGCTGAACGTAAGCCTGGATGCAAAGATATTGACAAAACTCCAGCTTGTAAGGGAGAAGATGAAAAACAGCCTTGTTTTAAGATTTAACCCTGCACTTAAAAGCCAATCCAATGTGGGTTTTAGGGGTTTCACGAGGTTAAGAGATTGCCTTATCAATTTTTCTGACCCCAAGAAGAACATGCACTCGCTCACCTGGGTTAAAACACAACGATCCCAAAAATGAATGCAAGATTTTATGTGACATCACCTGCATGTTAGCTGCCTTTAAAACCAAACTAGCTCCATGCCCCATTTTTTGAAGCCCCCCTCCAGCCAGTTTTACTTCCTGTTTAACGGTCAAAGTACGGCTGCCAGATATAACGACTATGAACACCATTTATATCGATATAAGGTCAAGTTGCGTTCCATGATGTAAACCAGTGTGCATCTCTCCTCTCTTACACTCTCCACACAGCTCCGCCCAACTCACTCACAACTCACAAGTTCTCCAACAACACTCTTTAGAGCCTTAGCATGACGTGCACCTCCCCAGAAACGAAACTAAACGTCGTAGTGACCCAGACCCGTCTGTTTTTGTAAGCTGAAACCATTTCCCTCAGTGGAAACAAAGCTTTTTTTACTGTAATTTCACAGATAAGAAACCATAAATTGTGAAGACAATACAGCCTCCACAAAAAAGTCTTGTGTGTGATTTATCCTGGTTTCATATGAGCAGAGGAAATCTCCGCTATTTGCTAGGCTAATTTATACGATGTAAAATGCCATAGGCTTGTGCTAATAATGTTAGCATCTTGTATTTGTTTGGAAAACGTATTTAGTATCAGACAGTTGTTTTGTCGGTGAACCTTGTGAGTTGTAATGAAGCCGAATTCTGTAACGTTACCTTTGTTAAATGTTGCTGTTGTCCCTGGCTTTATATGAGTAGAGGAAAAGTCTGCTAGCCGCTAGACTAATTTATATAATGTAGAATGCCATAGGCTTGTGCTAAAAACAAGGTTATGGTGCTACGCTTATGTTAAAACACAAGATAAGTGGACAAGCTAGCTGATGTTTATGTTTTTAACAGTACACCCGCGCAAGCTTGCGTGGGTCTATTGTTTCCTGTATCTGATGGTTTTTTTTGCACAAATAAACCACATGCTCACACCAGTACACTGCTTTAACTAAGGACAGTGTGCTGTAACAGTATAGAAAGGCTTCAATATGTTGAATATCACTAGATTATTTTGAATTTGAAGGTACAAAATGAGTCAGCACTGGGGTGGTACCTCTTTAAAGATCATGTCTGTACCTTTTTCATTTTGTGTACAATTTTACACCATCATAACAATTTTACCTTTTCAATCAGGCTTAACTTTATGCCTGTATTTATTTTGCTTTTGCCAGTGGAGAGATGAAAGAAGATTGAGGCATGGGATATTGCAATTTGTGGCTGGCGTCTCAACTTCTGAGCCATGGGTGCACCCCAACGAACAGATACTGTACATCCCCATATCCTGTTTTCTCTCTGCCATGCTCTGACAGTACTGTGTAAAACATGCAGGACAATTAGCACAAGCAGCGCAGCTCATGTGTGAATGAAAAAGTGAAGCTTATGGATGCTAAGAATAACACAGGAAGGAGAACGTATAATTAAGAGGGTTATTAGGTCACTTGTTAATGTTAATGAATTAAAGGCAGCGGTACAATAGAGGCTTAATGGAGGGTTCTACTGTGTGTGCTGTGACACCTTCTGAAGATTGGACTATTGTTTTCCACAAAGGCTTTAAAGAAGTGTGTTATTTTCGGCACATCTCTCATTAGCTCACTTTGTTCATTTGTGAGAGACAATGCACTGTAGCAGTTAAATAATATGCTCAGACAATATGAGGGGTATTTTTCTGGTGAAATTAATTGTATTATGAAGATCACAGACAAAATGCATGTTAAAAATACCAGAGATGCACCAACTGTGAAATTTTGGGCCGATTCAGACGTTTACAATAACAATTAACTGCAAGCCAATACTGACGTTTTTTGCTATTGTTGTTTTTTTGGGTTGTTATTTATTCCCCTTCTGTGCCAGAGAAACAAAGAAAAAATAACCGAACAATTTTTAAATCATTCAGCTCTTCATTACACTATCTTTGAATTAGCCAAGTCAATAATACAAATTTATGAAACAACCTTCATATAACTTGTCTTCACATGAAAAATGTATTTATTTAAACATCGTACATATGGTTATTTCCCTTTCTAATATATGTTTTATTTTACTATAAAAGCATCAACACATTTATCCTTCTAACAGCTGTTAACAGTTTTTCACCAAGAACTACATTTTACAAGATTACACTAAACGCATCATGATATCATTATATAATCTACCTTCCCACAATGCTCATTTTTACTGAAAAGAGCTTGAACACATCATAATGTAACTCAATGTAACATCCGTTAGCTGCTAGTTCTGGCCACATGCTGCTTAAAGCTAACGTTAACTAGCTCTCCCCTTGCCAATTTTATTATGGATTTGTTGTTAACAATGTGGCAGTATCAGGGAAACAATGGTAGACGGGAAGTTGTTAGTTTCAAGCAGCCGCTGCCATCTGTAAATGTCATCTTATTTGCTGATAGCCAAAGAGGTGAATATCAGTTATTACAGATGTTCGACTGATAAATCGCTGCATCCCTAAAAAATACAGCTGTTTAAAGATCTTCTGTGTATAAACTGTAAAAGTCTTCTTTGGCGGGCTCCTCCAGAGCCACAGATAACATTACACAACTGTAGATGTTGTACTTAGGAAAGTCTCCATCTTCGTCATTTATTATTGAGAATCTACAGATGCTGAATCCTGATCTGATACTTCTGCTTAGATAATACAGCTGCACAGTACTTAAAAGCTATTATGCTCAGTCCAGTGACGGTCTATATGTCTGACAAGTGAAAAGCTCTAAGAAAAAAAAAAAATCCTGAACTCAATCTCTCTCTTAATGTTTAAAAAAAAGAGCATAAAATAACAAGCCCTTCCTTTAATGTTTTTGGCCTTGTCGCTGACTCAAAGGAATGTCTCTGCCCCTTTCAGACAGTGGCCTTCAGTGTTTATTGCTTGAGTGCAGTCTGTGTCTGAGCCACCTGAATCAGCTGTGTTACATTGCTTTCATCATCTGGACTTCATTTATGCAAAATAATTAAGAAATTACTCTTATTTGCTTTTTCCTCAGGGGGCATTTGTTGAGTTTCCAGATGTTTGGTGAGCGTGGGTGTCGCAACCATCTCTCTCCCTTCCCTCCCCCCCAACCAGGGTGGTGAAACACCACGCGCCATAGATGACTAAGAAGGACTTACTCACACTGAGCTGAAATGAAACGAGTGCTCATAACTTCAGTAAATAACATAAATAAACAGTCTCAGTCTGTGTTTTGGCTTGTTTATGGTGTGTAGCATTTTGCTGCAGGTGGGGCGCATCCCCTGCTCAAGCATGGGAGCTCAAAAGACTGAAGGAGAGAAAAAGAGGACAGGAGAGAGGAGCAGCGGGGAGTTGATGAGGACTGCACTCATTGCATTGCTGTGCATGAAAGCTTCGTAAGTAAAAAAAAAAAACACTAGCTGACTTAAGATAAATGATCGATCAGTCAAAAAATGTCTTGATTGGCCCCAATCCCGATCTTTGAGATCAGATTGGGGCATACCTAGTAATAGTCCTTGTGATGAGTAAACTAAACTCAACTAAACCTCCACAGTCACCAGATCTCAATCCAATAGAGCACCTTTGGGATGTGGTGGAACGGGAGATTCACGTCATGGATGTGCAGCCAACAAATCTGCAGTGACTCCGTGATGCTATCATGTCAATATGGACCAAAGTCTTTGAGGAATGTTTCCAGCACCTTGTTGAATCTATGGCAAAAGGTGGTCCAACCAAGTACTAGCAAGGTGTACCTAATAAAATGGATGAGAATTTGCAAAATAAGTGTTGTTTTCATTCTCTTAGATTTCAGCCCGGTCAAACCTGAGTATTCGAAAAGCCACGGGAAAATATTTGAAAAGTCTCGACTTATTTTTTTATGCATCGCTGCTTTCCTGGATCAGGTAAACCCCACTTCTCCGGCACCCCACAGAGTTAATAACAAACAGTTTGAAATCCATGTAATATAACAGTGCGCATTATAAATCCAGGCCTGACTGACAGTCGGTGAACACACAGCTATGAAAACAGGAGCGTGAGCCAACACAGTGAAACAGAGCTAATGTTTTATTCGGAGTCAGGATTACTCTGGTTTCGCTCTGCAGGCCCGGGAAGCTCTCTGCTTGGTCGTGCGCCAAATGTCAGCTAACAAAAGGCATCAGCCAGTGAAGAACAGAACGGAGCAGATATAAAAAATAAAAACGGCGTGGAGCACTCAGCTGTGTGAAAAACATTTTTTAAAAAAGCTGCCTTGCTTTGTTTGATGTCAGAGAGCCGGTTTTGTTTGAAGTCGCTCAAACCAGACTGATCATTCAAATTTAAACCGCTGCGATTTCAGTTACAGCTTCATCTTCACCCCAACCCCCCACCTTGCTGCTGACTCCTGCTTCCTTCTGGCCTCCTTTCTCCTCTTAAAACCTCCATCCTAAACTCTCCCGTCTCCCTTGTGCCCCCGCCCAACTCCAGCTCCTTTCTCTTTGATGTCTACATTTGTTGATGCTCTTGGGTGAGGAGCCATTGTACAAAATGATCACAATTACGATGGCACTCCCCCCCTTTCGCACTAATCCTCCCTAAAAACAAATTATGCAAAACGGAGCGAGAGAGGAGACGAGAGATTTTTCACTCTCATCCTCTCTTTCTTCGTTTTCTTTTTTTTTGGAAGAAGCTGCAGCGAGCTCTGAGGAGTTGTTGTCATGGTTTCTTTGGAAGTATTTTCATTTTTTTGGCTGAATAATGAAGTGATCAGAACAGGACTGAGAGAGACAGAAGAGAGTTTAGATCTGGGCAATGAAGTTCTCCAAGAGATCTCAGTCACCTCATTGTCTACCAGTGTGTGTGAGTGTGTGTGTGTGTGTGTGTGTGTGTGTCACTCTAGGGGTTTCAACTAGATTGGACCTGCTACTAATTTTCCAGGGGAAAAGTCTGTGAGTCACACCTTTTTGGTTCTCTGTCCATATCTTCTTAAGTAGTTGGCAATAGCTTGTGTGTGTGTGTATGTGTGTGTGCGTGTGCATGTGCGTTTGTGTGTGTGTGTGTGTGTGTGTGTGTGTGTTGGCAACGGTCATGTGACCAGGTCGTTTGCTGCTGTAGTCTTTACTTTCTGCTGATAGCTATCCTTTCATCCTAATGAGCACAGTGAGTGAGGAGCACTTAAACCACCTCCCTCCTCTCCTCAATTAATGCTGGCGGCTATTTGGTTGTTAACACTGATGTTACTGTAGGTGTAGGAGAGTGTTCGATTGTCTAGTGCACTTCCATCTCATGAATGTTGTCAAGATAATGTAAAAGTCAGTTTCAAGGCTGTGAAAGATATCAGTGGCACCTAAAGGTCACATAGGCAAGCTTGTTGCTGATTGGTCGCAGGCTTCGTGTCAGCAGGAGAAATATGATGTGGGAAAGTTGAGGAGCTGCTCTTCCCTGCCTCATTATCACCAAGGAGGTTCAGCAAGGTGCAGCTCAGAGCTTACAGACTTCCTGTTTCAGCCCTTACCTACCGTAGGTGGACACACACACAGTTTTGGAGTTTTTTATGTATTACTTTAGTTATTAGATGCTACTGGGTGACCCACATTGTTTATTTAAATGACATTGATGTTACAGGGAACTTGAACTTTTCAGCTGTAGTAGGAGGTTGGGCAACATGACAGTATATACCATGCAACAACTGCAGCGACACACATCCCCTCTTATATGCAAATATGCTCAAAATGTCCCACCCAATATATTGATTAAAAATATAGAATAAAAAAAGTTGCTACGCTAGGACATGCGACCACACACCACCTTCTGAAATAATCATTAGCAAATGTAATCATCATCATCATCATAAAAAAACTAAACAAATTTCTATAATTATTATTACTCCTGCTTCTGTATGTGGTTTGTCCAAGCAGTGCCTCCGTAGAATCTGTGACTTGATTGCTGTGGTATAGACAAGCTACAGGCAATGTCACTTTACTGTCTCTACTTTCAAATATATTAAAAATTGAAAAACTAGAATATGAGTGTTACGTAGGCTACTGTATATCACTGTCAATTGTTAGATTTGTAAAGTGTTACCAATGCTAAATGCCTGTCAGACTGTTAGCTAGCTAGCATACATACCTTGTGTTAGCTAGCAAACAGCCAATACATTCTTGGTATATTTTACTCACTAGCTTTGCATTAAGTTAGGATCTGTTAATATTCCTCTAAGTTGTTTATGGGAAATTTATAATTGTAACACCATTCAACTAATAACACTTCAATTCAGTCAGGACATGCATGATATACCTCATTTTGCAGTGGGACTGTAATTGTGACAATAAGTAATGTTTTAAAATAAATGTATGAGGTGGAAATGTTTTTGTTGAAAATGGGCCGATTTGCAAGGGCTAATCAATCAACCATCACTAATGTTAGCTATCATAGATAAGTTACCTGTGGTTTAGCCACACATTCACTCAGCAACCATCAATGGTGCTTACGCGTATATTCAATACTGTTAATGTCTTTATTCCAGAAGAAGATTTGGTCCCACCCAATGTTTGCCTTGGTGTTCTCATCCCTGCTTGTTATCTGCTTATTATATTTTGATGCTTGAGTAACACCAGGGGCAGCCTTTTGTGTTGTATCAGTGGTCCAGTGGTTAGGCTTAGGCAACAAACCTACTTGGTGGGGGATGGGTGGAACAGAAGGGCTCCCTTCTGGGGTTAAACCAGGAATCCTCTTGTGCTTAGTGCTAGTGCCAGTGCTAACCACTACACCACTGTGCCGCCCCCTAGTAGACTTCTCCCTCTTTAAACTGCGTCCGTAGCTCTGACTGTTTAATAATGATGCGGATGGGTTTACATTGGAGTTGGTTGAAAGCCTAGCATGTCTAACACAGACGCTAAAGGGTACCTTGCGGGTTTGTATCTGACGCTGAGGGCTGATGACCAAGACGCATTTTTTTATGCCAGGGGAGTGACACCAGGCTGGATATTGGGTTACTGCAGACTGCTTAGGTGCAGAGGTGTAGCTTTATGTCCACTTGTCTCTGGAGTGAAAGTCATTCAATTTGTACGCCTAACAATCCACCCTAAGAATTTTTGCTTTGGTAGAATAATATTTATTATTGCAATTAATTTATAAATTACCAACTGGAACAATTTTTTTGAGGACAGTCTGGATTAAGTCTGCATGTTATATTTCTTTCTTACAGTGATTGTAATAGTATCAACCCTCTATCAGTAAAATTGTAGTGTCATGACAACACAACACACTGGTGTATTGTTAT
The DNA here is from genome assembly GCA_029783705.1 of Chaetodon striatus. Lineage (NCBI taxonomy): Eukaryota > Metazoa > Chordata > Actinopteri > Chaetodontiformes > Chaetodontidae > Chaetodon > Chaetodon striatus. The sequence goes on from JAPZEB010000016.1 coordinate 17,460,785, forward strand.
TTTCTCACTTTCATTTCCATCAGATAATCACCCAACAGCCTGTTGTGTTTCTAATTAGATGTGAATGGAGGAGATGAAGGTAGCAGATGCTTCTGTTTGCCTCTCAGCTGAAATGATTTTTTCTCTTCTTTGCTCTCTCATATGCGAGCTCTGTTTTCCTCCGTCTGCTGATGTTTCTTGTGTGCGATGCCAGCCGATCCCTCCTCTGTCTGTCTGGGGGGTTGCCCCAGCAGCTTCCTCTAATCTTTCCCGCCTTGGTCTTATTTTAGAAGATGCTAAGGCCCTGTTGTCATGGCAACAGGCAACAATTGGCCTGAGTTATGCCCGTTGTTCTCACACAATGAAGACTAACCAGCCTCATAAAAATATATATAAATAAAAAAAATTAAAAACGGACAGGATTTGGTGGAGTTGCATGTTTAAAACATGAAGTTCACCCCTGCTCTGCTCCCCCTGCTTCAGTTGGCATTTTGAAGAGACCCCATTTTGTTTGACATTTTCAGAATGCTGCAGGTTTACTTTCTTCTGTTGCTATCTTTTTTTTCTGCTTTCATCCCAAACTTTGTGTCGCATTGGATGTATTCTTTTGAGGTTTTGCATATAAATGTATCTACTGTTCACAATACAAGACAAATTTACATTTCCCTTGTCCATTGTCACACATGAAACCTTTTAAAGGAATAACCCAAATAATTTCCATATAAATACATTTCTTTATCCCTGACTTTATATCCAGTACTCGAAGCTTTTCCAGTGGCTGCACAAAACTCTTGTTGTCTAGGAACAGTAGATGTGTTTTATATTTTTGTCTTGCTTTAAAAGAAAAGGAGTCTGTCCTCACCAGGGAGATGACAGCATTTGTTTTTGGTTCAGGGGATAAAGCCCCCTAGTGGCTACAGGAATTATAACTTAAGTCTGTCAGGAGAAAACAAGGAGGTAGTGTGAAGCTGTTACAGAGCAACAAAATCGCAACAAAACTTGGGACTTTAACACAGGAGACTGCTCTTCATGTCCTACTGACAGTGAATGTTACTTACTTTTTCACCATGACCATGATTGTTCCTGAACTTTAACCAAGTATATTTCTATAACCATGACACTGCTTAAATGCTTTTTTTTTTTTGCTTGAAGGGTAACTTCAATATTTTTCAGTTTGGACCCTGTTTTCCAAAGTTTTTGTGTCCAAGTGACTAATGGGAACAACTTACTAATTTTAGAACAAATTAGTCCAATAGTTGGGCAGCTTGGGTCATTAGCATGTATGTCCACTAAAAGTGTTTGTTTTTGCCACTGACAGGCTCAGATTGTTATTTCTAGTGTCCAACAACAATATGAAAAGGATCCCTACAGATCCTTTTTGTTATTCAGAAACTGCCCTGAAATCAACAGTGCAAAACCCTCCAGACTCTATTTAAATAAACAGCAATGTAACCCTGTATAGAGCCAGCATATTTTCATATCTAAAGGCTCTGACAACACCAAGCTGACAGCTAGCAGTCAGTCAATTTCAGGCTGTTGGTGAGTGTCTTTTGCCCTAGACAGTTAGGTGTGTCCCGCACTATTGCGCCTTGTCGGCCCTTGTCAGATTTTTTTGGCCAGTTCAGCATGTTGAATCAGCAATGGTAGAGCCTGTCAGTGCATGACATCACTCTGATTGTCACTTCGGCTCAGCACACAAGAAGTGAAACAGAGGTGAGGAAAGTAAACAAAGAGCTAAAGTCAAGAGGGAGTGAGACCAAAACAAACTTGCTTCATAAAGTAAGATTATTATTCTTCAGCAGTGTGTGTTATTGTTCACTGGGGTATGACAAACATGCTCTGTTCTTTCAATATTGTATTTCGTTGTTAATATGCTAACTGGCTAACTAGCATCTAGATGGTCTTCTGCTTTCCCTTTTTTGATGGAGATTACAGACTACCACGTCTGCTGGTGTGTAGAGTTAGTTCCTCTTATGCGAACACAGAACATGCCTGCTGGTTGACAGTCTTGCAGCAGGTTCATGTGCAACTTCTTGGCTGAGACATGGGTGATGTGAGCAGGGGGGGGCCTTGGTCGCCACTAGTTCTCTGAAGTCGGTTTGGTATGTCTGGGAAGGGTTTATTTCAACCAAACCAGAGATGGTGATTGTTGAACAAGTTACTAACCGAGAAAGTTTTGGTGTTTATTTAAATGGAGTTTGGTGGCATTGGCATTTGTGACTTTGGTGCTGCTTTTGACTAAAAAAGAAGGATCTTAAAAGTCTGTCTTTGAAGGCATCCTTTCCATAATGTTGTCAGACACTAAGAATAATAATCTGAGCCTGGCAGTGGCAGTAGATATTTACATGATCCTGTTCAAATAGATCCAAAATAAGAACCATAATAGCTAGAGCATTCATTCTTTTTTTTTGCAGCAGAAATCTAAGGCTTCTGTCCTCCCTGTCACCATGTTGTGCACTTGTGATAATGTCATTGTGCTACATTATATGTAGTGCAAAATCACAGGGAAACACGTTGATGCCAGAGAAATGACTGGTGAATCCATCAGAGCGCCTTTGCACTCTGCTCATAAAATGAGCCTCTTTCAAAATCTAAAAAACATGCATAGTTCAAATAACTTATGGAGTGTTAAGAACTATTTTGTTTACGTTTCTACATTTGAAAATACTTTCAATACTTGAAAATTAGTGCTGTCAGTTAAACGCGTTATTAACGGCGTTAACGCAAACCAATTTTAACGGCGTTAAATTTTTTATCGC
>JAPZEB010000016.1:17533559-17546616 GCA_029783705.1 Chaetodon striatus
GGGATGCAGGGAAGAAAGGGGCAAAAGTGAATAAGAAAAAAAAACAAAAGACGAAAGCATTAAAGAAGCAAGGAAAGGAGTAATAATAAAAAAAAGTATAAAATAAAAATGAGAAGAACAACTAAAATGAATGAGGGAGGAAAAGCAGATAAAGCTTAGAGGAAAAATTGAGTAATATCGGAGGAGGGGGCAAAGAAACAGGAAAAACAGAAAGGAGGAAACAATGAGGCATTTAGGGAGGGAGGGAGGAAGGGAAGAAGATGGAAGAAAACATGCAGAAAATGAATTTGTTATTTACTTCTGGACCCTTGGATGCGACAGTAAGACAAGCTACTCATCCTTTTCCTACTCATGAAACGGTTACCACAGGCACCAAATCCTCCGAAACAGTTCATTCCTGACAGCAGCAGTAGAGGAAACAATCCCACCGTGTGGTCCATTTAGGAGCTGTTCTGTTTGTTTTTTTTCTTAGCTCTTGAATTCCCTTTAGTCCGTTCTTTTTTTTTTTTTTACCCTACAGCAGAGTTGTGGTGAGATTTCTTTTCTAATGCTGTTTCCAAGGTCAAGACTGAACAGCTTTTCAGCCAGCGTTGACAAGAGGTCCATAAAGTGCTCAGAGAAAATAAACATCTTCATTTCCATGACAACCAGGCCAACTCTATCTGCTTTAAAGATCAGGTTATTTGACAGAAACACCAGGGCCTTTAATAAATCAAGGTACCCTCATGCAGTGGTTTGCTTGGTATCTTACTCACTAGTCCTCCCAAGCAGTTCCTAAAATAGCACCCCCTATTGGTTAGGTTAGGTTTAAGAAAAGAGTCATGGTTGGGCCACATAATGTTATTAACTTAACGTAACGTGACAATGTGACGTGACAACTTAAAACTACCCAACACTGACTTTTGGTTTCACACAGAACATGAGCAGTCTCCTGGGTGAAAGTCCTGTGCTTGTTTGACCTATCCATTCATCCTCCCCAGCCAACTCCTATATACTTGTTTGTCGCTCTTTATACTACGTCAAGTGACTTCCTGTTTTTTCCCAGTGAGGAATGACAGCCTGCAGCACATAGGTGATGTGATCATAGCCTCCTCTCTCATGATTTTGTAGGTTCACTGTGTTCTCATCCCAGGTCCTCAAATACCAATGCTTACACCCCATACGTGTGATAGAGACACCAAAGGCGCCTTTCTGCCAACTCTATGGGACACACACTTAAGTGTCTGTGTGTGACATACAGCTGTTTCCCGAGTACAAGCTGTTGTAACATGTGGCTAAAAATTGACAAACGTTCGGTTTAGGCAACAAAACTACTTGGATATGATTAGAAAAAAGAAAAGAAACAAACCTGGTTGGACTTTGTCATGCTACATACTTAAAGTAGGGTTATATAGGTTAGGTTTAGGAAAAGAAACATGGTTGGACATCAGCACGCTATTTACTTAATGTGTTAAGTTATAAACCTAGCGTAAAGTGACACTGTGACTTAAAATTAATCAGGTTCACTTGGGATTTCACGGTTTCTAACACTGGTCTCCTGGGAAAAGTCCTGTGTTTGTTTGACCCATCACCAACCTACCTACTTAGGTGGACTTAAACCCTTCATACTAGTTCCTTCTTTACTCCCGTCAACGCATCGGTCACGTGATTGCATTACTTTTTTTTGTGGATTACTTTTTGTAGGTATATGTACAAACAGTGCATGAGAACACCCTGATCACAGGGACACCAAAGGGTGCCTTCGGCAGCAATATGACTCACCAAAGGGTGCAGTGGTGGCCCTAGCACGTGTTACCTTTGTGTCGCCGATATTAAGTGAAATACAGCAGATGTTTGACAGAGCAGTGAGTGACAACAACTCCGCCCACATTTAAGGGTACTGGTTGCAGTGGAAGTGTTGAGTGGACCAAAGGTCTAGGACCATGTCTGAAGGGTTACTTTTGGTTTCAAAGGTACCATACTGAAAGTGAAATGGGGCTTTTGATTTTTTTTTATCTTACCCCTTTTGTGGCACCCCCTAAGGATGACGACGTCCTGAGCATTCGCTTATACTGCCTATACCACGGGCCTTCACTGAAGAGATATGACAAAGCATCAGATTTTTAAAACTTGGAAGTGATAACGGGCTGCTAGGTTATTTAGGATTGACAGTGCATTATTTTTTGTAGGTATAAGTACGAACAGTGAATAAGGTAAAGCTGACTAAATGGATCTTGTGGTGAGATTGTTTACTCAAAACAAACATTTAAATAACAAGAAGCAACAGGATGTAAATGATGGGAAATATAACGTAGATCCACAGTAAGAAACAGACAACAAATTGCCTCAACTGTGATCCCCGAGTTAATTTGACAAAGACATATTGATGTTTAATTAGTGCTTTTAAGTTCATAAAGCTGGAGCCCCACTGTGCAATTTGAATTCTTAACTCCACGGGGAGAAAAGGAGGGATGGAGGGAGAAATGGGAAAATGTCACTCAGAGTCGATAAGTGAGGTAATGAAAATGGAGCATTTTTTCATTGCTATCAGCACTACTTATACAAAACGAAAGAAATGCACACTCGCAAACAGGGATATAACCACTCAACCATGTGTCACACACGCACACTCCGGCAGGAGAAACTCATTATGTTTCCTGAAAGGCCTCTCGGCTATTAATCAGACGTAGACCCCGCACCATACGTTTATCAGCCAGTATCACTCAAATACGAGAGCATGAGAGACGTGTACTGTAAAGAGTGAGTGAAACAAAAAAGGAGGAGGTATTAAGTGAGCATGAAATAGGAATCTTAGAGGCACCTTCCTGCCAAAAGAGATTAATTAAGCCACGAATAGAATGAGACAGAGGACGGATTACGACTGAACTTTAAAAATGTCAAGAAAGAAAATGCAAATCAGGTTTGTCTCTGTGAACTGGAGTAAAAACACAGTGGCCAAACATGAAAGAAAAGATACATTTTAATTATCTGTTATCATAACTTGTATTTTTATTGCTTAACAGTAAACTAATTTATAAGTTTAAATAGAAAAAGTAGAGATTATACGCTAATGTGCTACTAAATGCTTGTAAATGTGAAACACGCATGGAGCAGCAGGCTTAACATTTCTAGAGGTCGTGGTGGTGGACGGATGTTTCAGAAGGAATTTCAGCCATTTTTAAGCTGTTATACAATTAGTCTGATTCATTCATGCTCCGAGCCATCATCATAATTTATTTAACACTTGCACTTCCATCTACATTTATCATATAATTTATTCATTGACAAAAACAAGTTGCGCCATGAGTGAATGTAAATGCTGTTTTTGCAGTGTTTGAGGAAATTGGAACAGAATTTCTGCCACTCAGCTTTTCTAATTTAAATTGTTATTATGATCCACAGATGAAAAAAAAAACCCATTGAAGCCTCAGGATGCTTTCAAATGCTGGTGGAGGTAATTTTACAATTAGTAATTAGATTTATAAACTCTCACAGTTGGGCGAGTAATGACTCTCCCCTCCTGATAAATGGCAACATGTTTACAGTCAGCAGTGAAATGGCACGATGTGTTTTTATGCCACAAAAATAGAGGTGGTCACCGACTTTAATTTCCTGTCTTCTGACAACAATCAATTTCAGTGTCTTTTAATAATGCAGACCATTTTTCACTGACTTTAACCAAATGATTTTCTTCGCCTGAAATTAAAAAACAACTGAGCATAGCGTTAGTTCAGGCAGGACACAATGTGAAGCTCAGCTCACATCCTAGCTACATCAGCTGATCTCAAACAGCCCAATCAAATGATGGAGCAGCTGATTGATGGGAGGGAGTCAGCTGATAGATCACATGATTCCTTTCTATGCAACCAATTGGCAAATTTCATTTAGGGCCTGCCTACTGTTGCTGCTTCCTCTGCAAGCCGCTGTGCACACATCTCCACCCTAGCTCCTCCTTTTTATGCTGTGTCTGACTTATCAGTGTCAATTCAGTTTGTCACTGATGCTGCTCTGTTCTGTTCCTGGGGGGTCTTCACTGCTGCTCTACCTACCTGCCTTAGACTATCCATGTAGGCACATGGAAGGGCAGGGAGGTTTGCTATCTCTGTCTCAGGCTTCCTTGTTTGCACGTGGAAGGGCAGAGGTTTGCTCTCTCTGCATTAGGCTTTCCACGTAGGCACGCAGAAGGGCGGAAAGGTGTGTTTCCAACTGGTGGTATTCTGTGTGATCCACCCTCTTTCTTAGGGTCTCATGTACCCACACAGATCTTCGTTTCCCTGTGCCCAACTGACAGCCTCTCACCCTCAACCAGAGCTAGAGCGAGGACCCTCTGCCTGTCCATTTTGGGAACTAGATACTAATTACTGTGGAAAAAAAACCTGGTAGATTGATTATACGGGAAGGCTAGTATAAGGACGTAATTGGGTGGTTCCCAGGAAACAATAAAAAGGCGCAGCAAGCTTTTTTTTTTTTTTTACTAGTGGCATTTACTTTCGCAATGTCATTTATGTTGTATGTTGACTACTGTATAGTTGGTGTCGCTTTGTTGTGATGTGAGAACACATCTGCTTGACTAACCACTGTCATTAATATATGTGGTAGGCTGTTACAGTGTTGAAAATTAGTTTCAGGAACTCTTCCCCAAGACAAAGATGGAGAACAGTGGAAGCTAAATTAAAACCCTGACAAAGGCTACATATTCGGTTTATGTGTGTTCCTGCAGTGGAAAAACGGTGTAATGTTGGCTGTTCTACAAGTATACAGGACAGGTGTTGTGCTGTAGTTCATTACTACTTTAGGTCTTTGGGTTTGTGCACACCTTGACTGTATCTGTCGGTCAGTGTGTCAGCCTGCCTCTCACTGTATCGTCTTCTTTATCGCTCCCTTTCTTTGCCAATAAAACAGCCGCCGATACCGACTTTTATTTCTGCTTTGATTAAAAGTTATGACACTGCAGCGCCGAAGGGAGAGAGGGAAAGCTCCTCTGTGACTTTGTGTGTGCTGCTTTAGACTGTGCGCACAAACCACTTTTTGTATGTGTGTATGTGTATTTATGTTTTGTGTGTGTCCATGAGTCCCCTCCGTGCTGCTGTCAAAAATTCCATTAAAGTGCACTTGATGTGTCAACAGCAAAGACCATAAGCACAACAACAAATGGTCCTCTGGATGTATTGAGCAGAGAGGCCTGGTGAAATACAGGCGATCAGAGAGAAGTTTAACCCTCTCAGAAGACGTTTCAGAAATGGGGTTTCTCCTTGATTTATGTTCTGCTCAACCAATCATCCTCTTAACTACAGAGTCCTGGAAGAAGCAAGAGCATGTTGGAGTTGCTGGTCCACCAAACTTGGGTCAGCATATTTCTGATAACTGATTGCTTGAGGCTCCTGAAGTGATAAAAAATTGAATTATTCCTTTCTTGGAAAGCTGTTGCATGATTACACCTTACTGTAACTTTTGTAGAACAGCACAGTGCTGCACTTTGCTAGGAGTGTTGCCTCACTGCAAGAGGGTTTCGGGTTTGACCCTGCTGCCTGGCCGGGGCCCTTCTGTACGGAGTTTGCATGCTCTACACGTGTCAACGTAAGTTTTCTCTGAGTAAAACCACACAGTGAAGCTCATGATGCCACCATGCATATTGCCATTCCTTCGAGGACAGCTGCAGGCAGGAAGAAGCTGCAGCGTGGGCATGATAATCAGCCAAAAACAAAACACAACTTCTCAATATCAAGAAAAATACAAATATCAAATACAAAAAAAAGTCAAGTCCTTTCAAGTCATCTGTTTCAAGTCAATGTCAGGTCTCAAGTCATGAATACTGAGTCAAAGTTAAGTCGAGTCTTTCATCAGTGTTAATCAAGCAAGTCTCAAGTCCTCAGATTTGCCAATCGAGTTGGACTCTAGTCCAGTCATGCGACGGGTCCATTCTGAATGGACCGCAAGTGACTCACAAATGTATCAATTTTATAAAGAAAACACTTTGTTTTTAAGAAAAGTGAATTTGTGGCTTTTATTTTGAAGTGTTATTTCCTGCTATAGAGTCAGTTACTAACAGACAGCCAATGAGGATGGACGACAGGACTACATCTTATGTGCATGGGGTTGCTTGAAGTGAAAAACCCATGGGTAATATTCCTCTACTGAGAATTTTGGTGTCACCCAGCTCATTGTTTTGGTCTTGCAACCTTAAACTTTAATGTTTTAATTTAGTCTTACCGCTCTCGTCAGCCACGCTTCCAAAATTCTCTAATGAAATTAAAAAAACACTGTACAGTACCTGCCTAGCATCACTCAATTAACTGGCAAATTTAGCATCCGGCTTGCTGAGCTTACAGGGGAACATTTAGCAGCTTATAAGTCGGACATTTTCTACAGGTGTTGGTGGAGCCCAAAACAGAGCCAAAATGAGAGAGAATACTAGGCTTAAAGTCTTTAAATGGCTAAAAACATGACTGCAAATAAATGATAATTCTGCCCCATTTGCTAGATGTATGGATATGTAACTCTTTGCGTAAATGTTTGCAACTTTATAAAATGATAATACCACAAAATTATGTTTCCAGCTTGTTCTTTTACCACAAGAACAACAACAAAAATAATCAATGCAGTTTTAACATTTTATTTTATACATTTCAATGTGAATGTTAGTGGGAATGAATAAGCTGACTAGCTACCTAGAATTTATTTAAAGCATCTAGAGACCCACACAGGTATATTTCTGATAAAATGTCTTCTCAGGACTGTGTGGGTGCACAGGGCTTTTACATCTTTAGGTTATCATTTATATAGGAAGACGGTTTTTCTTTTCTAATCTGAGGTAATTTATCAAACTCACTCGGAGGAACACCCCCGGCTAATTTCCACCAAAGCAATCAGACATTTCCTGTTCTGTATTGTGAAAGCAGTAAAGGCACCGGTGCCCCTGTGGGAACTATATTGTGACTAACACTGTGGAAAATGAAAGAGACTGTCGGATGAGTTGATTTCACACCACAGGGAACATGTGCAAAGAAGAGAGAGGAAGAGGGAAAGAAATAGATTGAGGATGTGAGAATGAAGGTAAACTATGCTGAAGTGTGGTGTGTGTGCGTAAGTGTATGTTTGATGACTCCAGTGAATAGCACTATTGTATTACTACAGTGTGAATTGTCATACACACTTTTTTTGTAGCATTTTCATCAACAAGATGTCAGCTCCTAGTGGTGGTTGACAATTGGATTTTAACACATCAGGGAAAATAAACATATTGCATGCCTATGCAAGACAAAAATCTGTGTCCTCAACTTGATTTTGTTGAATTAGATTTAGTTTGAATAGACGTTTCCTGCAGCAGGTAATAGACGCTAACTGGGACTTGAGGGCTTGTGTCAGCAAGAGGTTTTACTGGTGCTGAGACACTCTGAGAGGATTGAGGTTCATGTGTGCTTGTTGTGGTTGTCAATGAAATGTCTGTAATGGATAGTAAAACAAACGAAGAGGCCCACAATACATTGTTTGTCTATAGTTTGTCATTTAATTTAACATTGGTATTTGGTATTTTGGTACACTTTATTGAACAGCGTTAGGACGTATCAGGGTATACTGACCATATGCCATGATGTCTTTTCATTTTCAGTCTAAATGCATCATGTTTTTATCAAGCTATCATTAGTTGGGAGTATGGCAGCGTAAGGAGTATAGCAGTATGAGTGCGAGTGTCGCAAGAGTCGGGACATCAAGGCAAGATTCAACATGGCTGCGCCCTACTGCTGAGACACACACCAAAAGTAAGATGAACGCAAAAAGAATAAAACTACATTTCTAGTCAAATCCCAACCACAGCACACCGTCTACAACCCGTCTAAAGTATAATAACCTTACAGTGGAGGATTTAACGGACCTTGAGGCATTCATCGACAACATGGAACAAGCCCTAAACTCAGAAAACGACAAAAGGAAAAAAAGAACTCTTCAAAGGACACGAATGACCTCAGAACCACCGAAATTGAGGTTAGTCTACTGGCCAGCATAAACCTAAAGCTTGATCTCCTAGTTCCACTACATCAAGAAATAAAAGACACGTGCAACAGGCTGAAATTTGCATACAACAACATCATGCTGCAAAAAACAAATCAGGAATTGCAAACCACTGTCAGAACACTCACTGAACAAATGCATGCTGGAACCAAAGCTATCGTTAGTTTTGTCAGGTGGTGCAGTTGGACATGTAACAGTTACAGCTGGCAGTTACTGGTGGCACTATTTAACTTATCTTTGTGCTAGATCTACTTTGTGTTCATGGGGTGCCAATGTTTTGCCTAACTTTGGAGCATTATTTGCCCCCCCTTCCAAGCAAGCTTTGCTGACATGGTTGGTACCTATTGATGCCTTCAGCCCTGATCACACAGAAAGCATTTCAGCAGCTTTGTGTGTATCTGCTTTTAATGAGAATGAGGCTTTTTGCTTGGGTTTTTTGCGTTGCGGCGCACGTCACGTTTCTGTACTCTAGGCATCTGCCGCTTTTGCTAGAGTGCTCTGAACTCCTTGAGTTGAAATAATGAAGAGCAGAAAAGTGCCTCATGTCATCTCTTTTCTTTTTCTTTTCCCTCCTCTGTGGTGGTCACGACAACAAGTTTACAGTTGGTAAACAATGGAGGAGAAACTGGTGGTAGTGGTTGCTAGATACCAAGAGCTATACGGCCAAACGATAGACAGCAGGTTGTCAAACTGCACTCGAGTCATCCTAAAACATGCCCACAAATGGCCATCATGGAGGAGAAGCTCCTGGACCAACTGGTGGTGCTCCCCTTGACTCACCCTCTTTTTTAGGGTCTTACGTACCCACACAGATCTCCGTTTCCCTGTGCCCAGCAGCTTCTCACCCTCAAGCAGAGCTACAGCAAGTGCCCTCTGCCTCAACATTTTAGGGACTAGACAGTGACTAATGTGTCTAACCGACAGCTCCTTGACAGAGACAGCAAACTAGCTCAATAACATGGCTAAACGTAAGTATGACGCTGAATTTATTAAACTGTTGGACCTTGAACTAATGACTGAGGAGAAACCCCGTGGCTGGACCAGTTGGGAACCACTGTTTAAGACCAAACTAAAAATAAACAACAACTGCAGACTTGATAGATGACTATACGGTCATTTATCAATTACTTATAAACATCTACGATTGCAGCTGACTGAGAGACATTGGCTTATTAGAAGTTGAAAAACTCTACGACATTTATAACTGCTTCAACTTATAATAAAGGTTGACTTCTCAAAAAGTACCACCCACTTACTGTATGTTATAACTAGGTTATGTACGTAAGAACATCTGGAGCAAGCGTCTCTGACAGTGTAGAGGGCAAGTCTTTCTTTGATCTACTTCTGATCACCACCTGGTGAGAATTTTAGATGTGTGTACCTTTTTGGAAATCAGTAGGCAACATATTTCAGGCCTCTTGCAACATTCGAGTGAAACTTCCATCAGTGTTTGTTGCCTGAAACTTACAAAGAAGAAGATTTTTAGCCTATAAAACAACACATGGAGTATAGCACACACACACACACACACACACACACACACACACACACACACTCACACTAACACACACATTCATGCATAAACAGCTACAGCTGAGAATGAATTGTGTGTGTTGCTATGTAAAGCCAAACCAAACCAAATAAAATGTGGTTTTGTCCGAGCAATGTGATTTGTCAAAGACGTGTTCCAGCTGTGTCCGTAATTCCCATAATTCCCATAATTCCCATAAAGCATGGCTTTCCATCCTGGAATGTAAATACAGTACATTTCCTACTGGACTATGTACAGCACACCAGATGGTGTCCAGTTGTGGCTTACTTACATACATGCATACGTAATCCTGTGTGTGTGTGTGTGTGTGTGTGTGTGGGTGTTTACACAACGGGGAGTTTTCATCAGAGCAATCCGATTGGTCACACGCACGTGCCAGATGTGCTGCTAATGCCCGAAATGCACGGCTAGTTGGATTTTATTGGCTGCTCTGTAAACTCTTCTCATCATGGAGCTAGTTAACCGGTGTTCTTGATTTCTACTATTTTTTAACACTTTCAGTATCTTCCTTGTTGTCATCACACATTGCCAACCTATTAGTTTTCCTTTTTCCTTTGGGTGTAGGTATTTCTTGCCTACTATGTGTGTGTCTGTGTGTGTGTGAGCCCCCTGACCCCTTACTTAGCTGGATTATACTTTATAGCTTAAAGTGTCAGAGGTGGTTTTATTCCAACGAGCTTTTCATTCACTCCAGAAATCCTCTTGCCCTTTACTTCCCTAGTCTCCCTCCTCGCTCCCATTTTTTTTCATAACAGCAGTGTCATTTTTGCAGTTATCATTTAAGGAATTCCTGTACTTTCTGTTTTGTACTGACAGGAAATGATGTAAAATTGGCAGTTTCTTGTACCAGGACTGTTATTTGGTGGATCCAGGTACCCAAAGGACGTCCAGCTGAAAGAGCTTGCTAAGTGTTTCTCAGTTTGGTTGCTGTGGCATGATGAAGTGATGACTAATTATGACCCTGTGGTGAACACAAAGGAATTGAAACTCTGCATACAAGTTTGAATTCTTGTTTGGATCTCATGATGACTCATAAGCCTCATTGTACATATCTGATTGTGCTGGAAGTCAGAGATAATCTTACACTACTTTTACCATAATATTAGGTTTTGTGACTTTACTATTAAGTACATACTCACAGCTCCAATGCTGATCCAGTCACATAAACATGAGCTGTGATTAAAGCTCGCGGGCAGCTCAAACTGTCTAATAACATGGCCACTGAAAGCCAAATGAAATATTGAACATTTCTGCTTGAAAGCAAACCAGACTGAATTAAATTTCACAGTGGGTGAGTTTGGACAACAGACTGTAAAACAGCAAAAAAAAAATCTAATTCTGTGAAACCACAGAAAAAGAGTGCTAAAATTGACTTTTCAAACCATCCATCACTCTTATCTACTTGTTGTTCCATCTGGCTACCCTTCTGCATGTCACAGATAAACCAATCGCTGTAATGGGTGATGGCTTGTACACAAATTAGGGTTAAAAAAGGTTTCAGTGGTAATAAAACATTATGTTAAGAAGACTTCATGGACAGGACACAAAAATAGTAATCGGGCAATTGGGCAGTTACTTGTGGTGTCAGACACCGTCAAAAAAGACGTCCTTTAACGTTGGCTTGATACATGGCTGGCTGCCGTTGTAGTTTAACAGAGCTTTGCGGCATCAGGGGGAAACACGGCAGCACAGGAAAGAAAGTTAAGGTGGCGAAAGTCCAGGTAGTGTAGGCAGGTAGGGGTGGTGGATGGGTCCAACAAACACTGACTCTCACCAAAAAGCTGTGTTTGTAAAGCCAAACCCTGTTCTTTTTCCTAAACCTAACCATGTGCAATAGGTGTTTAAGGAAAAAAAAAGTCAATTTGCTGTGTTTTACCAACATAGCGTTTTAATTTTGAAAGAGACTGTATGTAAACAGTGAATTTCCTGTGAAAAGAAAGTGTATGTTGGAAGAAGACAATGCACTGAACCGGCGAAACTTGACACAGTGTCCTAGAACGTCAACAATCAGCGCACCCAGGGCACCTTGCACATCATATCTGGATGTGGAAGGTCCATGACCAAACGTCAATATGTGACGAGGTCATAGTGAGTACGATTTGGTAAAAGCCGTGATGCTATTTGGGATTAGCAAGTTAGCTTGTTTGGATGTGTATCCACATAGTGTTCTTCTTTGGCAGGAAAGTCATCGCATTGAAAAGAGGGGTCTCCCGGGGCCTTTTAAAGAGGCGCGTCATGTGTGGCTTTTGTTTGTACGACAGCATCATCTTGGCATCAACATTAGCTATTTTAATGCTAAGCTAACAGAGGGTTGACTTCAACATCAACAACAAGCTTAAGTGCGATGATAAAATCACAACACTCACCAGCGACATTCAATGTTCGGCTGACCTGCTCCCACAAATGGGATTTTCTGTCTTTGCTGTGATAAGTTTCTGACTGACGTATCATGCAGACAACAAATAAAGAAGTGGTAATAGTGACACCGGCGTCTTTCTGAAAAATTCAGCTGTTTTCAACTAGAAGCATTCAGAAAACAGATGTGCGCTGGCACTCCTGCTGTGTCTCGTGTGTGACAAAGAATGGATGACGAGAAACTTGTTGAGATCGAGAAATATTCAAACTAAACAACCCACAATCCAGTCATTATGAAAAGGACATCGCCTGGTGAGTCATGGCTCTGGAGATCAGCTCTTCAGGTGGTAAATCAAGTTCAGTTAGGGGATCTCCACACATGATCTTTCAATAAAAGTTGTAATATGTTTATGTTGTAATAAGTTTGCGTGGTAGCAAGCTACAGTGCAACGCATCCGGTGTGTGCTAGGGTTGGCTTGACGCTTGTTTCATGACGGGGTACTTGTCACAGGCCCTGGACTCGTGACTGAAATCCAGGACCTGAAATAAGCACCCACCACCTTCCACATGTGGGTATATTGTTGGCAGTAGCATGTAAAATCATCCGGCCATTATTTATTTTGATTGACAGTCAAGGTTCACTGAATTTTAACCAATAAGCATCAATAAAAAGATAAACACTGCAGGCTATAGAGGCTGTATCAAGCAATGAATGACATTTTTCTTCACACTGACTAATGTCTAAATCAGTGGTTCCCAACTGGTCCAGCCACGGGTCCAGATTTCTCCTTAGTCATTAGTTCAAGGTCCACACAGTTTGATAAATTCAGTGTCATACTTGCGTTTGGCCATGTAGCCAAGCTAGTTTGCTGTCTCTGTTAAGTAGCTGGCTATTCCCTCACTCATTCTACAGCATGAAACTGTACTTCAAAATAAAAGCTCTGTGCCGGAAATTCACTGCACTTAAAAATAAGTGTGTTATTATTATTGTTATTATAAACTTGACACATTTGGGAGTCACTTGGTAGCCATTCGGAATGGACCCGTGACCCACCAGTTGGGAACCACGAGTCTATATGATCTGAATGGTATTTCCCCATTGTGAACATAGATTTTAAAAGTGGAGGATAACATTTCAGAGTGGAAAATTTCACGATTCTG
>JAPZEB010000016.1:17565047-17588012 GCA_029783705.1 Chaetodon striatus
CAGTATTTTCATCACTTAACCTTTCTATCAGACAGCCTCCTCCAACGGGGACGCTGTTAAAGGATTCAGCTACTGATCTTTGCTCTCGTCAAAGCCACAGCACTCAATTGACAAAACCAGTCATTTTAGCTCGCTGAACACGGGATCTGCTGGTCTACCACTGCCCTGATGAGTTAGTTGGCATTATAATGGCTTCAGTTCCTCTTTGTTTTCGGTGATACTTTTTTAGGTGGCTAAAATACGTTTTTTTTAAGACCCCACCCACAGCAGCACATTGCTTAACTCCCTTGTTGTACTCCAGCCTACTTCTTCAAACTGAGGGGGGTGCTGACCACCATCTGCTGTAGGTAATGCTTTGGATATGTTCCTCATATAACCGCACTTCAAAAAATCCAAACTATTAAGCAGTCTTTTAGAAGTTGTTGGTTTGTAATGTGCTGGCCACTGCAAATAGTACGCCTTTAAATTTCCTTGTCCTAAGATGACCCAATACCTAAATGGTAAAATAGCATTACAATGCCTCACAAACACACTCACTTTACTGTGTGTATGCCTGTCTGAACAAAGATTTTAATAACATAACCAGAGAGAAGACTTCCTTCTCATTATTTAAAGAAAACTCAAAGCTGAGTTGGTCCTATTTGGGATTTTGTTCAGTCATGTGTGTCACATATAGCTGGAAAACTCTATACTTCTATTGACTTCTAAAAAAAAAAAACCACCAAATATTGATTCTCTGTCCTGCCTCTCCTCTTTCCCTTTTTTCAGTTAATTGTTGAAGGCAACACTGAAACTGAGTCCAGCTGAGATCCCCCTTGGCAGCCACCTTGGACCTGCACTATTATCACAAGCCGCCACAACAAGGAGTACAAGGGTCAAAGCCATAACAGCGGAGAGCAGGAATAAAATTAATGCTGTGACACTTTCACATTCATGTGCAGCAGAGAAGTTCTCAGTATAGATTTCCAGATAAACTTTTTAACCTTTATCTATCTGGGGAAATAAACAGCCTGCTTAACATTCATACACTAACATGCCTGGGTACTGAAAAAGTTCACTCCAAATGCATAAAAAAAGAGAACAGGAGGAACAAATAAAGTTTGCTAATTCGCTAATTAGATCCCCTGTTACTGCCAGAGTTGGCAAGGCTGCTCTTTTTGGGAATGGAGCGTGCCTCGAACCAATCAAAAAGCTCTGTTGAAACAATAATAAACAATAAACGTTGTGTGCTCTCCACTGGCTTCCCCTCCATCTTTAAACAGCTTTAACGCCTTCAGAGTTGTTACATAAGATCTCAAGAAGCGACACTCAGCCTCTGATGTAACAGCTCTGAGGGTAGAGAGCTCTCAATCTGTAAATTATCTAACTTAATTTTGTTTCTGAAAATCATTGAGATGCAATTATGTAGTCTGAAGTCAAAACTCAGCATTTACTGCTGTGGAGAAAACACTTGGCCTGCAGCCTCGGTGCCCTTTGGGAGAAAAATAACAGTTTAATTCATCTAATATATCACATTATTTAATTATAGAAACTTAAGTTTAATTTGAGGTCACGTTAGATGCATAATAGATAACTTGAATATGTTAGTGCTGCATATGGCTTTTGGGAAATTAAAGGAGAATTCAAGCCTTTTGCAGCAACTTAAAGTATGATTTTGTGTGTCTTTACATAGCTTCTCTAAAGCTTGTGGGAAGGTAATCCATCATAATGAACATTTAATGACATTTGCTTTTCACTCAAGGTTACCTAATCACTGTGTGGTAATGCTGATGAAAGCAGTGACTGAATTGAAAAGCAGGGCAGTGTGGTGCATTCATGTGTCAGTGGGTGAAGTCCTTGTAATGCAGTGTTTAAATCTTGCCTTTACATTCTCATGACTAAAGACTGACTATCTGTGTAAATACACTCTTCAGAAATCGTATAACTTTAGTGGCTTTTAGTGAACTTAGTGGTTCAACCTGTTTCGTATTTGCCGTGCGTTTTTCTACAGCAGTAGTCATGCACTGCATCTGTCTGGGTTAAATGTTCTCCGCAAAGAAAAAGCTTCAGGTTCCCTTTTCAATAAATGAGGCCAAAGAGCATTTACTAGCAGAACTCATTATTTAAACCAGGCGGACTCCGAGGAGAAGGGAGCAGATGTGATAAAGCAACACTTTTTTAATGCGTTTTGAAATCCATCAGTCCAATCAAATATTTATAGATGGTATATATGCACTCCACTTTCAGTTCAACTAGTCAGAACTTGCCAGGAATGTGTCTTTGCGTCAGTTCTTGCTGCCTCCACCAAGTGTGCATCTCATCTTTTCCTTCACTTTGTATGCAATTATGCTATGTCTAAAATTAGCCTTGGGTTCTGTCCAATTGTACAGCCATGCTTGTGTAGGCACAGCTAAATGCTAATGTCAGCATGCTAACTTGCTCAAGAAAACAACAGTAATATGCTGATGTTTAGTTGTTGAAATGGTTATCACTTTATCACTGTCTTAGGCAGTCCCTCCAGGCAAAAAAAAACAACTTGAATTTGCGTCCCAAAACCCTTGAATTTGCAGCCAATTTTGTCAAAAATTGCAAATAAACATTTTGGTATTTTTATGTGTTTTTTGCAGGAAACCATGGCAAATGACAAAAATTGCAGCTAATGACAAAAATTGCAAGTCAGGAGAAAAAAAAAAGTGATTTTTTTTTCAAGCTACTGCCCCCCCCAAAAAGTTGTGTAATCACTTGCTATAATAATCATAGTGAATATAACAAAAACAGCTTCAAATATTTCAGTTCCTTCTTTAGTTTTATTTAATTAGTTTCAAAACATGGACTCCAATAATTCTAATTCAAATTCTAATAACTAAATCCCGAGTGAATATTGTAGGTCTAAAACCAGAAAATGTGACTGTACAACAACATGTAAGCTACATCTTCTGTAAACATAACATTTGAATAAATTCAACACATATTGTTTGCATTACAAAGTGCAAATTCTTGTGTCAATACAGAGCGTTTCTCCGCACTGGAATGCCATTTGCGCAATTTGATGATGCGCCTGATGACATTTCAAATGATGTTGCATGTGTGCCGACTTCCAGTCAGCCGGAAAATATGGAAAAATTGCGGGACTTTTGAAATATTGCAGACTTTTGTCGAATTTGCGTTAATTATTGTGATTGCAATTTTCTGGAGGGACTGCTTAGGTTAATATGTTAGCATGCTAACATTTGCAAATTAGCCCTAAACACAAAGTAAAGCTGGGGCAGTTGAAGCTGTTGGGAATTATATTTTCAGGTACCCAGCCAACATTTATATGTGAGGCCCATGTGGGTAGTAAACAGGCTGGAAAAATGGACCATATATGGGAGTGGTCATGGGTTACATATTGGCCCCATGCCAATTACCCACATAGGTGGGTTTACCCAAGTGGGTCCCAGATAAGGCCCATTTCCACTTTGTACCCAGGTAGCCTAAGTGGGGCCCCCTGGGGCAAAGCCAACAATGTGGGCATTTGGCATGAGGCCATTATGGAACCTATGGACAATCCCATGTAGGGCCCATTTGTCAACCCATTTACTACCCACATGGGCCCCACATATGAATGCTGGCTGGATATCTGGTCATAAACTTAAGTACTGGACAATGGCGTTTTGACCCAATGATGGTCAAGGATGAATGTCTGGGATCACAAACGTGGTTAGGATTCATCCTTAGGTGAATATGAATGCTTGCAACAAATTTAATAGCCATCTTTGCAGTCATTGCACACAAAGTCACCATGTTAGCGTCATGGGAACAGTAAAGGAAAAGTCATGGCGTCATGAAAGTCAAATGGATTCATCCTCTGTGTACTATAAATGTTTGCAAAGAATGTAATGACAGATATTTCAGTCCGGACTAAAGTGGAGGACATCCAAAGAGCAATGCTGCTAGCGTGACTAAAGGTGTAAAACTTGTTGTCACTCCTGCTCTTATCTACAGAAATAGCATCAATGGTGTTAAAGATGTTACAGAACAGATTGCGAGGGATATTAAACCATCCAAGCGTCACGCGGGAATGTTTGTGCATAATTACATCTCTAGGTAACACCTCTCTGACAGCAGTAGCAATTAAATCAACAATACAGTCATGTTATGCGGTATAGAGCCACTTAAGTGTTACAGCCATTCACAATATGTGCAACAGAGGTGATGATCAGAGTCAGAGTGCATCTCACAGAGCGTCAGACACAAACATGACACACAGGGCACAGAGCAAATGTGGGCACTGGGAGGGTTTCTGTTTTACCTGCGTTTAAGATAGAAACAGGCAGAAAAAAGACTAAGACACAGACTGCAGCACTGCAGTGGAGACTGTGGAAGAGGAATACATGAGACCTGAGAAGAGGATGGAGAGAAAGACTGAAACAGAACAGGAAGAGATCGATGGAGAGAGAAAAAAAAAAGTAGTTTGGTGGATTTTGTAATGATATGCTGCAACATCAGATGGGAAGGAAGATAGACTGTAGCCAAGAGCAGGCAGACGAGAAGAGATGGAAGCCTGAAAAACAGATGGGACACCCCTCCCCACACACACATACACAAACCCACACACACATCGGATGCTGGACTACACACATACAGGAATACTTTTTTACTGATCGTACACTTGGACCAAAGAGATACATTTTTAAATATGAAGCCACAAACTAGAATTACTTCCTCACGGTTGTTGCCTCCACAAGCCAGTCACGTTGCATTAGCAGTATACACCCATGTCTTTCCAGACCCATATGTTGCCATGACAGTTTGCAATACTTTGAATATGGATGTTGCTGCAGAGAGGCTACATATTCTAAAACATGAATGCCTCACATATATCTCCAACCAGGCAGCAGTTATGATGCTCCATAATGGCCATAAAACATTATGATGTCACAGTGAAGTTGACCTGTGACCTACTGGACATGAACTGTCATCACTTCATCTGTTTATCCTATTCAACATATGTGTGAAAATTTGTCATAATAAGTGCATAAATTCTTGAGTAATGGCCAAAAACATATTTTTTTAGTTTATTCTTGAGTTAGATTGGACATTTGCGCCAAATTTGAGAGAATTCACTCCAGGCATTCTTGAGATATTGCTTCACAAGAATGAGACAGACACATGGTCACAGTTACTTTGACCTTTAACCAACAAAACTTAATCAGTGTATCCTTGAGTCAAAGTGGACGACTGTGCCGAAATTGAGGAAATTCCCTCGAGCCATTCTTGAGATATACGCAATATCTCAAGAATGGCTCGAGAATAATCACGAGAATAATCTAAGCCACGTCACAGTGACCTTGACCTTTAACCAACAAAATATAAGAAGTTTATCCTTCGGTTCAAGTGGATGTTTGTGCGAAGTTTGAGAAAATTTCCTCAAGGTCTCCTTGAGATATTGCTTGGACACAAGGTCACAGTGACCTTGACCATACAACCAACAAAATCATTTTATCCTTACGTTTAAGTGGACATTTGTGCCAGAATTCTGTAAATTCCCTGATGGCATTCTTGAGGTATTGCTTCACCAAAATGAGACGGACACAAGGTCATAGTGACCTTGACCTTTAACCCACAAAAATCCAATCAGTTCATCCTTAAGTCTAAGTGGACGTTTGTGCAAAATTTAAGAAAACTCTTTCAAGGCCTTCTTGAAATATTGCTCCACCAGAATGAGACAGACACAAGGCCACAGTGACCTTGACCTTTAGCCAACAAAATCTAATCAGTTTATTTTTGAGTCAAAGTGGACGATTGTGCCAAATTTGAGAAAATTTCGCTGAGGCATTCTTGAGATGGTGTGTTCACAAGAATCAGACAGGCCAGGTCACAGTGACCTTGATCTTCAACCTACAATATATAATCAGTTTATCCTTGAGTCAAAGTGGACATCTGTGCCAAATTTGAGAAAATTCCCTTGAGGCATTCTTGAGAAATCAAGTTCACAAGAATGAGCTAGGCCGGGTCACAGTGACCTTGACCTTTGACCACCAAAGTCTAGTCAGTCCATCCTTTGGTTCAAGTGGACGTTTGTACCAGATTCAAATAAATTCCCTGATGGCATTCTTGAGATATCGTATTCGCAAGAATGTGAGGTATAGACAGATCTATGTACGTACAGACAGCCCAAAACCATAGTGCCTCTGGCCTCAGCTATTGCCAGCATAAACTCAATAGAGTCTCCATATACAGTGGCGCTGAGACACACACACACACACACACACACACGCACAACACTCATCATGCAAACACTTTATTCCGCTCAAGTAGCTTTCTGCTGATTGCATGCTCTCTCTTCAGGGATCTCTTCTCTTCGTTTAAGTCATTAATGTACAATCAATACAATTTACATATACAAAGGCAATGCACACACACACACACACACACACACACACACACACACACACGAAAGAGGGAAGGCTTTCCTGACAATCAATACTGACTTCCCAGTTAACCTTACAGATCAGTGTTTCCTGATGAGACGCTCAAATGCAGCAATCATAATTTCCGTCTGAGTGCATAAGCAGCATTTAATCACGTTTAACCAATCCATACATGGGCATCCCCTTTACATGCTTTAATTTCCAACAAAATGCCGAGTCATGATTTGTACTTCTATAAGATCGGGTGTTGAACTCATTCCACTTAAATGACCTAAACAAATCAATTTCACTGAGCACCCTCAAGCCGCTTAGGCAATCACTGAAACCCTAAGTCATGATTTAAAAAGCTTTAAGTAAAGGTGACTAAGCAGAAAACCGCTCCAGTTTTACAACCACATAAATATGAAGCACTCAAGGTGATCTATAGAAAGGGCTTCATTAGTGACTTAGAGAGGCCTCACAGCTAACGACCTGCCACTTCTTGTGCCAGCAAGAGCAATTACATTCATATGGTTTTAAAGTTTTGGCAACCTGGTCACTTCTGAGCTGATCTGAAAACACTCCATCACTGATGATTTATCTCATCCAGTATGAATATGAGCCAGTTTTAGTGAGAAAGCGCTTGGATACACAGCATTGTTAATCTGTTGCGCTGACAGCTTGGTTGTATGGTGGGTAACAGTTGGTTGGCAGTGATACTGCCTGGATTAAAACAATAACACATAGAAAGTGCCACATTTTTTTTATAAAAGAATTTCCTCTTATATAATTAAAAAAAAATTACATATAACTACATTTACATAACTTAGAACTTCGTAAAACATACAGTACTGCCTAAATTGCCATGAACTGTATTTTCCATTTTTTAAGCAGATTTTTTTCAGATTTTCAAACCACTAGAGGCACAAATTTATGACTTAAGACTCGACTGGATGAGATAAAGAAAAAAGCTTGAATTTCAACTTGGAGTTTAACACCAAGGACTCGTGACTTCACTTTGACTCGAGCCTTTTAAATAAAAAAAATACTTGGTACCTTGCACCAAGTCCAAATATTAAGAAATATGTTATTAAAAAAAGTGTGCAACAAATTAATTCATTTCCCTTTGTTAACACTATTATTTTTCAGCAAGTCAACACCCAATTCCCTAGATCGATCTTTTTTTAACTAATTCGAAAGCATCCAATCAAGTTGGAGGAGACAACCATGAGGAACTGGTTCAAAAAATGAAAGACGAGATGCAACACCTTTCAAAAAACTTGTTATAACAAATTAAAACAATTTTATATTTTCATAAGTGCCGTAAAATTTGACTTAGAAGCCTAGTTCCAATTAAATGCCAAGTACCTTTCACTCACGTGGTTTTAACAAATAAATGTCTGTCTCAATTAGAAGCCTGGTCTGGTTGCCAAGCAGTTCGTTTTTTTGGAAGTTCTTAGATGTAGAAAACAGATTGTTGGCTACCCACTTGAGCTCATTTTAGTTAGCTGCTTCAATCATGCATACAAATATAACCATGACCACTAAATGAGACCATCATTCATTTAGATTTACCAGCATGGTAAACAAGAGAGACCAGAAAAAAGAAGCTACCTCTGAAGCTGTCATAGGACAGAATATGTGTCCGTTCTTCAATTACCCAACAAGTTAGTCATATTCTTTTCGTCCGTAAGGGTCCACAGATCAAAAGAATCAAATGTTTTTCCTAAAAGTTAATCCAAGTGAGTTTTGTTTCACCAGAATAAAGTGAAAGTTGTGTTGGTATTACAGGAGCCGTGACCCTCGAGTGCCGCCAAATGATCGTCATAACTTTCTTTCTCTCTGACGCACTGTCTCTCGGAGCTAGATCACATGGATGATTCATAATCAACATGTTATTTGAAGCCATCTTTGCAGAGCAACAGTTTTGTGTGAAAGGAATTGAAAAACTGTCCCAAATATAAGCCTGTTGAGTTCAACAATTTAAGCAAATAACAGCCTGGGCTATTTGCAGTTTCACAGCATTCAAGATTTGTGCACTTCATATATTATTACTTTAAATGACATTACATTTAATGAAGAGTACATTATGTTTGACTTATTTAGGACTCAAAACTTAAAGTTTACGACATGGTGCAAAGACTTCAGACTTACACGTGATTTGCAAAACAGTGACTTCCTCTGCAGTATACACGAGAGATAAGGAAATATAAAAAGCTTGTGTGTGTGATCTTCCATGCAAACACGGCCCATTTTGATGGTGGGCCAAAGTATTAAAATGGAAAAGGTCAGCTCTGGTCGCCATTATCATTTTTATACCCCAAACAAAGTACTGTGACTGCTCCCTTGGGACTCGGCATCCTGTGTCTGAGTTTGGCTTCCAGGAAAAGAAGAGATCAATGATTTCACTGTGCATGTGGGGTCAATAAAGACATCAGTTACCCTATTCATCATATCGGACAATATATGATGGGCCTGGCTTGGCTTCAAGGGATTTTATAGACGTTATACCCTCTACATACACAAATACTGAATATCAATATTAAAGGAAAATTCCACCAACGATCTACCTCTTGAGTACCTGTTAGCTTAAAAGGTGGCACTGTAAGGTCTCTAGCTTGGTCCTCCGTGTAGGACAGTTACAATGGAGTTTTATGGAGACATCCAAAAAGCATTTGGTAAAAAAAAAACACTGAATCTTGTCAAAACACTCCAGCAGCATAATTCACATATCCACCACTGAGCTGTGTACGTTCAGAGTGTTCAGAATACTCATAGTTTCACTAAAGTGTGCCCGTTTGTATGTGATAAACAGACATAACTGAGGAGGTGCATCCAGTTGTTGGTATTGTATTGAGACTCATTTGACAGCTTGCACTGATCTTATTTTTCTTTTAGGTGAGACTCTAGAAATGAGACAGCTGTAAGAAAATTCACACAATGATCACTGTGAGACTGAACCATGCATATTTCTCGGGAGTGACAATTGAGATGAATGAGAAAATGCACCAAATGTGTCTTTGGTCTCGGCTTGTGCTCATTTTTATCTTGGAGATGGAGATTAAACGACAAAAGCAAAGGCTGCAAGCAGTAGAAGTAACTATCAAGTAGTGATGTAGTGGTTTGGTTCAATCGAACTCAAGTTCATTCGCACCCTCAGTGCGGCTCATTTGGACAGGTGCAAACACAGCAATTGCACTCATGTGCGCACTGAAACAACCAGACCAAAACCTTCTTCAAGAGGTAGTCTCAGTCAGGTTACAAATGAACTGTTACTGTGGTTAGAACGTGCTCCAACCTCGATCCGACTTTGGAACAAAATTAGTCCCTGATAAGGACCAAAGCAAGACAACGCTAGGTCTGAAAGCACCTTTAGAAATGAGTTGTCCTTGGCCTGGGACATGCAATGCTTGTTGATGAAAACCGCCAGCATACTGAAATGTTATCACAGACAGATAATCAGGATAATAACAGCACCTATTGATACCAGCTGTAAATGCAAAAACCCTGCAAAAATATCTTTATCCAGATCCAGGCACGGATCACTGGTCCAGGACATTTTCTCAAAGGCTTTTCTAAGTTCTCAGTTTGTACATCCTTTAATCCTTTCCTTGCCTCCTCTTCTCATGTCTTTGTCCCTGCCACCTCAGATGCAAGCAGAGGAAGCGAGGAAGAGACACAAGGAGAGAGGAGTTGAGGCAACAAGTCTTTTGAAAAAATGAGGCACCTGTGCTTCGGAGCTGCCATTTAAAAGCGATGTAAATAAAAGATGACGTGGCACAGCTGCATCATCTGTTCGCTGTTTTGTTACAGCCTACCACTGTATTTTTATTGTTTAGTTCTATCTCTGTCAGATGAGTAAATAAGTGTCCATGACACTTTAAGTATTTACTTTTAATTCAGTTCGCCTTCGTATATTCCAGCTCTTTTACACATTAATGGTGCCTAAAAGACCTACGCAAAGGATACACCCGTGCATCCTCAGCAAGCCTCCTCTATTGGTGCGGCTGTGGCTCAGAGGCAGAGCAGGTTGTCCACCTATTGTAAGATCGGCGGTACTGTCTAAGTATCCTTTGGCAAGACACTGAACCCCAAATTGCTCCCAATGACCGCTCCGTCAGCATGTGAGAGTGTGTAAATGCTTACTGAGTAGCAGGTGGCGCCATGTATGGAAGCCTTAGCCACCAGTGTTTGACTGTGTGTGTGTGAATGGGTGATTGTGAAATGAAGTATCAAAGTGCTTTGAGTGGTTGGAAGACTAGAAAAGTGCTATACAAGTGCGGTCCATTTACCATCGCTCCTCAAGATGCATTTTAGGAATCGAGGCATCCTTCAAGATAGCACGCTGAAAACGATTTCTGGGTCACAGGCAGGAGGACGGAGGAGACAAGGATGCATGTAGGAGACAAATGAGAAAAGCCGATGGTGTTTGTGTAATGACGACCAAACCAGAGTTCCTCCTGCGCATCATTAAAGTAATGTATGTACTGTTATACTTAAGCTCCACTGGAGGGAATGTGGTAAGCTTAACAGCAGAGGTTGTTTTTCATTGAAGAACTCTAACTATTTTAAATCTTAGGGCATACAGGAGAGACACAAGCACAAATGTCTCAGCTAACACCTTCCTGCACATGAAACACAGCTACACTAAGAGTATATACTATAGATGTTAACTATGGGAACTGTTTGCTTCTATTTAAGCCTGTGTGAAACACACTCACACACTTCTCTGTTGAGATTTAGATTGGCATGCAGCACGAGTGTGACAGGCATTTCATGTCAGCCCATTATTCCTCTCTCCTCTCCCCTCTCCCCTCTTCGTCATGGTTTCTCTTTTCTCCTCCTATCTACCCCCTTCCTCACTGTCCCTATCTCTCTCTGTCTTCCTCCAACTCCATTATTTCTCCATTAAAACCCAGGATGACCCGTGTAATTGCCTCCAATGACTGGGTCCTAATGAAAAAAACACATTGCATTAGTGGCGAGACCGCGTGTGCGAGCTTGTGTGTGTGTGTGTCTCTGCATGTCAAGCTGCTGGGCCACGACCAAAGCAGATAATATTCTCTGTCAGACCTGCCTGTTACACCCTTTTAACCAGTGTCTGTGTGTGTGTGCCAATCTGCTACAGCCTTGACCGATGCAGATAATATTCTCTCAGACCCCTTGTTCCACCCTTTTAACCCTGCTGTGTGTGCGATTGTGTGACTCAAATTGCATTCACAGACATGCATAAATATTAAGTCCAAAGCGCCCGTGTGAGTCAGTTGATGACAGAAGAGAGGGCATTCATGCGTACCACATGTGGGAGTGTAACGCGCATGTGTGTGAGGGAGAAAATGAAACGAAGGAGAGAGCAGCGGGCAGAAAGACTGTAAATGCAAGACTGGGAAAGAAGAGGGGGAGGGTGGAATCTTGTCAAACAGGCAGGTTCCTCCACCGTATAGACGTCCATGTATTGATGCAGTGGCTCAAACGCACACAATCACGTATGTCAAAAAAGCTTTCTCTTTGATTTCTCAAAGTCCGAGGTTGAACACTGGGCGAAAAATGAAAGGGAAGGTAGGACACGCATCGAGGAATAACTTAAAAATTCAGAGCACATACAGTAGCTACACAGGCCTGTTTATCCTGAGCAGGATGCAAAGAAAGAAGACAGTCAGAGGTTGTATAGTATGGGGACGGATTGGATACATTCACTGCAGTCTTGTCGCAATGATCAAAATTTCAGTCTTACTTTGCTGCTGCTGTAAAACACAGAGTTCAATATCTAGTTTTATGAATGTTTCATTCTTGCACCAAATGAGCTCCACTAGATTCAGATAACTTGTCTCCTACATGAGGATCGATTGTGTGCAGGTGACAAGTAACAAATAAAAGTGATATATTATGATCCGTTCTGTGTGTGTGTGTGTGTCCAAACCCTCCACTTTGTCTGCACTTGAGAATTGCAGTTTTGCAAAATGAAAAACAGGAAGAATAGCAACCACAGCAAAGCTCAAAATGCACTAAAGGAACAACTTGAAAACCCCAAATGATGTCCAGCATTGCTTTTGTATTGCTGGCTCCAATTGAAGCAGACAGTCCTTTGCTTGGAAGCCATGCAGGGCTGGCTCATACAGCTTCCAGCAAGCTGGTCATTTGGCTGGATTCTCTAAATAGCAAGAAGGGCTATATCAGGGATTTCTTTGAGGGGATACGCCTGGTTATTTTGCCCTCATGATCAACAGTCTGGCTGTTTGATGACCAGATGGATTTGGGGCATTTCAAAAATCTCGGTCAGCTGTCTTACACTTGGAGAAGATCCACAATTTGACTTTGGACATGGCTGCTGTCGAAGAATCTGCTACGAACAGTAGTGAGCTTGTTTTAAATTATTAGGGTCGCATTTTACAACTCATGGCAAACTGTAATCTTGACAAATCCCTGTTGCTTTTCATAGAGCAACACACCTGTCTGCCGCTCCATCGACTCAGTGAGCTTTACTACCTGCATTACAAGGAGCCATCCATTTAGAGGTGTTGAAATTTTAAGGTTTTGTCATCTCAGTGTCTTGAATTACATTTTATTTTCTGTTATATCTGCTGACAGACAACCGGCTTTCCATGTTAATAGCACCCACTGCCCAACATCTGCTCTCCGCTGATTGGTTAACATTGGCGTTGCGCACCACCTGAGTCAAGTGGGAACTAGGTAGCGGGGCCGCTTTCTCAGCGATTACCGCTTGTTCAGTCAGCACACCTCTCCGCCCTTCTTTTCCAAGATATGCGCAAGTCCATTTTTTTTCTTCTTGCTCTTAAAAGTAGAATCATCACAACTTTTTTCATCAACACGTTTGAGGGAACAGCCATCTAAGCTGAATAAAACTGTGTTGGACGTGTTAGCATAGAATCAGTGTTAACACTGTCAACAAAAACTGTGACAAATAAAGTTCGTCAATAATCTTTTTTCCATGACTAAGATAAGATGTTGATGAGCTTGAAATAAATCTTCGATTATAAAAACTACAAGGAAATTTTGTTGTTTTCACTGACAATACTACATGTTAGTGTTGGGCTAATGGACATTCAAACTGCATATTTTCCCCTTAACTGTACATCCAGTCTGTCTGTCAAAATGTAATACCACTGGCTGAATTGGTTGAGCGATGTCTGGCAGATTCCCAGAATCCCAAACTGACAGCCAGTTGATGACAACAGCATGATGGTTTCAATGCAAAAGAAGAGTAGATCTATGGACAGACTTCATTAATAATTCAGCAGAAAGGAAAACACAATGTGCTGCAGTACTGGAGATAGAGAGATGACCTGTGGCTACAAATATGTTGGAAGAATACAATCAGCCCGAGGAGGCAAGGTACCATCTTGCTATTTGTGCCCCAGTAAGGTAGCCAACTGAACATTAATTGATCCTAATGTTAACTGAGCATATAAAGTTGATTAAAATCCAATGACTTTTGTTAGAGCTCCTTACCCTAGCTCTAAGGCTGAGCCCAGCCACCCTTCTAAGGAAACCCATTTCGGCTGCTTCTATCCGCGATCTCATTCTTTCGGTCACTACCCAGAACTCATGACCATAGGTGAGGGTTGGAATGTAGATGGACCACTAAATCGAAAGCTTCGCCTTCCAGCTCCGCTCTCTCTTCACCACGACGGTCTGGCACAGCACCCGCATCATTGTAGAAGCAGCACTCCATTCTACCCTCACTCGTGAACAAGACCCTTTTGGAGGTGTTGCACGTCCCACTAGTAGGAGGCCCTTGGGCAGACCCAGAACATGCTGGAGGGATTACTTATCTCATCTGGCCTGGGAACGCCTTGGGGTTCCCCAGGAGGAGCTGGTAAACATTGGGGAGAGGGACATCTTGGGTGCTTTGCTTGGCCTGCTGTCCCCGCACCCGGAAAAGAGGATGAAAATGCATGGATGGATGGATCTAAAGACTATGACTAAATCTAAAATAGCTGCATAGAAGTTGTATGTTCTGGCCATAAGGAAGGCTAATGAAAGGGTGTAGCATGAGTTAAACCAAAGTACAAGATTAATACAATCCTTCAGTTTGTTCCGAGCTTAATGCTCAATCTGATCAATCTGGGACAAGGCTGTTAAGATTCAGGTTATCAAGATATACTCAGATAAACAACACATAAAGTAGAAGAAGAGCCATGTGTCCCGTGTGTCTAAAAGTTTGGGCAGTTAAATGGCTGATAAGATTACATCAATTTCCAAAGAGGGATATGAACAAAACCATCTGAAAACAACAGGGCTTGATGATCCTCTACCTGATTGATTCAAGAGACAAGTTTTACAGACATAAACTCCCCAGTGAGGAGGAGGAGGGCAAATCTACCTTAAGGCAAAATGGTGCATATTAGCAGTAAATAAATAAAATAGCATATTGGGATTGACAGCACTGCAGTCGGATTAAACTTTAATACTTGTGGGGACATTGCACCACTGCAGCGACAAGTAGTAATAAGATACAGTACTGCCTATAGAATATAAAAACAGCCTTCCCTCATCTTATTCTATCTTCTTTATCATCCCCATCCTTTGTGTGCTCTATCTAATATAGCCAAAATGATAAAGACAGGCAGGGTTAGAGAGTAAAAGAGACTGAAAGAGACAGAGAGAAAGATATTAAAGAAAGGTCATGCAGGAAATAGATAAGTCTAGGAAATAAAGTAGAACTTGCTGTCTTTAGTGAATTATTTGTCCGGACCACTAGATCATTCAACCCCCACTTTTGAGTTGCAGTTTTTCCATTTCTCTCTGACTACAGCATTAATTTATTCCTTTTCTTTCTTTATTTCTTCTCTCTCTCTTTTTTTTTTTTTTTGGTCTCCTGCATTTCACCCTTCTTGACTTCACTTGCGCTACTTTGTTCCCTCAGGGGTTGCAGAGGGAGATTAATTCTCTCCCCTCGCCACTGCTTCTTGAGCCATTCTAGCATCTAGTTATCTATGTTTCTCTTTGTATAGTTGTAGAATATGTATGTGTGCATGTACCAGTCTATCCCCCCTGTCTAATCAACATTTTCAGCCCAATCTGACAGAATTAATGCTAGCATTGTATGTTTCTGAAAACCATGAATATGTTATACATATGAACTTTTTGTATGTAGCACATAGGTTGAAACTTCAAATTTTCAACTTTAAATATGGACAATACTTTGATTAATGACTGGTTAGGCTAAGGCACAATAACACTTATCTTATGTTATCATATTTCTGCTTTAAATACCTGGTTTGGTTGCTACAAACACACATGGACATGTCCCAAACTCTCGTTAAAAAAAATACCTGCTACAAAACACAGCCGGAAATGTCACAAACTCCTCCTAAAACATACCAGCTATTGTCCTTACAAACATGTATAGAAGTGTCCTAAACTCTCATTAAAAATTACAAACTACAGTTGCTATAAACATAGCTGGAAATGCTCCGCACTCTTCTCAAAAAATGCTGCTTTTATCACTACAAGTATAGCTAGAAATCTCATGAAATCTTGTTAAAAGCAACAGTCGCTTTTGTCGCTTCAAACATGGCTGGAAATGTCCCAAAATATCATTAAAAACATACCTGCTTTTGTCGCTACAAACATGGCCGGGAATGTCCTGAACTATCATTAAAAAATACCTGCTTTTCTCACTACAAACACATCTGGAAATGTCTCAAACTCTCATCGAAAAATACCTGCTTTTGTCGCTATAAACATGGCTGGAATTGTCCCAAAGTATCATTGAAAAGTACCCATTTTTGTTGCAACAAACATGGCTTAATATGTCCTGAACTCTTGAAAAATACTTGCTTTTGTCGCAGCAAACACAGCTGAATATGTCTCTGACTATTATTAAAAAACACCTGCTTTTGTCGCTACAAACATGGCTGGAAATGTCTTGAACTATCATTAAAAAAGTTCCTGCTATTGTTGCTACAAACATGGCTGGACATGTCCCCATCTATTGTTAAAAAAATACTCACTTTTGTCACTACAAACAGGGCTAGAAATATCATGAGCTCTCATTTAAAATACATCTTTTGTTGCTACAGACATGACTGGCAATGTCCCAAACTCTCGTTAAAAATGATACCAGTAATTCTTGTTACAAACATGGCTGGAAATGGTGGTCTCCGTTTTGTCTCGAGGTCACTCTATCCATCATCTCCTCCCCCTCCTCCTAAAGAGCAGCACACCTCATATACATTTAAACTGAACTATGTCATTCTTATGAAACGTACAGATGTAACATATCTACGGTGTGCAGAGAGGTGCAATGCCCACATTTTAATGTGGTGAATGAGCCGCCATTTTTCTTCCTTTGTCTCTCCTCTTCATTGCCTTCAGCCATCTTTCTATACTTTGGGTAGAGGATGGACATGAGGGTGGGCACAAGAAAATGTTTAAATCACTCCTTTTTTTCCCTCCGCCTTCCTGCACCTTAGTCCTTCATCCATGAATCCCTTTATTATTTTACTCTCACTTTCTCTTACACTTGACACCTCTAAATCTCTCCACCCCCTCCTTCTCATTCTCCCTTTTCTAATTTCTGGCAAGCCACTTTTCTGCCATTAATCTCTCGCTGTCCTTAAATCTTCCTCAGGCCTGCTCTCCCTCTGTTTGGTCCATTCGCTCCGTTTCCTCTCCATCTTCCTGTAAGGCCCTATATCTCCCACCTTCTAAAAATCGCCCTGTCATTTCTCCGCCGCATTGCCTGTCCTTTTGTGTTTATCGTCGCATCTTCCCCGTGTCACCTTCTCCACTTCCCCGAGCAAGCAAACAGTGGTGCTTGAAGCTTAGGTTCATCTTTTGTGTCCAAGTGAAACGGGATTAGAATCTGGTAATCATATCAGTAAATAATACACATAAAGCGCGTGGTGCTTATTTCAAGGAATGCATGAAATGTATTTTTTATGTGCTGACTCGTCCCCCTCTCGTCTTATCACCAATGCACAGCCTCAGCAGTAATCTCATATCACATAGTTTCATTTCAGAGGGTTTTCCGCAGCCATATTTCTTCCCTGACACTTGTTCTTCATAAGAAAGATGTGAATGTGAACAAACACGCCTTTGATTTTGTCTAATAAGTCGGGCGCACTCTGCCGTGCATCACCGCTTTGTTTTTTTGCGCTTTGGCATGCCAAGACTTGTCTAACTTTATTTCCTTTCCACACAAATAACTTCTCTATCCTCACTGCATCTTTGTTTGAAAAATGAGTCCAAACACTTTTGAGAGTTTTGTATGAGTAATACAGTGGCAATCTGCCATTTGCTAAAACGAATGCTGGCATAGACAGAGAAAGGTTCACACTTTGCACTCTGGAGCTAATTGTGTTTGAGTTAATAAGGACATTTTGTCAGGATTAAACTTGATCAGAACTGTTGCTGCAGATTTATTTGACCCGACTGATCCGTTTGAATCTTGGGTGACGCAATCATACATAAAATACTTTGATAATCAGTGGCAGATCTTCCAATTGGCAACATAGCCAGCCACTTTAGGCTCCAGCCCCCGCACCCGAATGCATATAGACTAAATTGGCAGATTAGACAAAAAAATATAGCACTTCTATAATTACTACACACAGCCAGGGCTCTGTGCCGTTTCCAGTGTGGGTCAATCAGCAGAGCAAGGCATCAGGGCGTAGATCAGTACCAGGCCAGGAGCTGACTTCATAATGAGCTGCTGTCAGTATAAATCTGGCCTTAACAATGCTTCAAGCTAAATGCTACAGTGACAATGTCCATGTTCACCATCTACATTTAGTATGTTAGCACGCAGACAAATCTGAAGATGAAAAGTTAAAGGATCATCAAAGTTGTCACAGTCCATCCTGTGTGGGGCATGAATGTCTGTGCCAACATGCATAGCAATCCATCCAATATTTGCTGAGATATTTCAGTCGTAATCAAAGCAGTGGAACGACTGGCACACAGGTCGACATTGCAATCATTTGAGCCAAAAAATTAAATGGCTAAAATGACATTTGAATGTGTTCAGAGGCTGGTATCTCAAGGTCAGCTTGAGCCTGCACCTCTTCTACAAATAAAACTGCTCAGCCGCACAGAGATCCAAACGAACGGTGCGTTCAGGTGCTCCTCATCAAGCTGTAAAGTCAAACATTTCCATTTTTATCACCAGGAAATTGCCTTAATAAAACCAACAAAACATAAACTCTAGTGGTCAACTGGGGCAGGTTTAAAGGTGCCTAAGTTTCAAAATTCAGGCAAAATATGTCTGGATTTCTTGATTTCAACTGCAGAAACCACTGAAACAGGTCAGACTGTGAAATTGAAAGTTTACTCTTGACCTTGGAAACATAAAATGATCACCTACATGATACTGGAGTCCTAAAACACATCAAACAAACCTTGTTAAGTCTTGAGTGGGGACTTGAAAAGGCAACCAAGTCTCACTACGAAGTTGTCAAAAACTGGCACTTGTTCAGTGACTGTCAGTGTCAGACACAGACGAAAAAAAGCCACCCTTTCACATCGCCAGGGTTCGTGCTTGGTCACCAATATTGTTTAACAGCGCCTGGCAGCATCAGGGGAAAAAGTGGCAGGACAACAACAAAAGTTAGAGCAGTGGTCGTCCAAGTAGGGCAGGCAGGAGTGGTGGCGGACGGGTCCAACAACCACCGACTTTACCCTGGGAGGCTGGTATTCACTTCACATAGATTGTAAAGCCAAACCCTGTCCTTTATTCCTAAACCCAACCATGTGCATTGTTGTTAATGGGAAAAAAATTTCAATTTGGGGTGTTGTACTGACGTATACGTTTATTTTGAAATAGACTGTATGCAAATGGAACATTTCCTGCGCATGTAACAGGCAGAGAATGACATGGCGTCCCAGAACGTCAACAACCAATGCACCCAGGGTACCTTGCATGTCATATCTCAACTTGAAAAGTCCATGACCAAACATCAATATGTGATGAGGAGTGAGAGCATGTCGGAAAAGGTCTATCACATTTGTGCTTTTGTAATTCTCTCATCATAAAGACTAAGGGCCCTGACACACCAAGCTGACGGTCTGCCTTGGTCAATGTCGGGCGTCGCTGAACGTCTGTCACCATAGTTTTTGCTATGTGGCCCACACCATTGGCACTGATTGGCAGTTCAGCTCAGCACACGAGAAGAGAAACGAAAGTGCGGAAAGCAAACAAACGGCTAAAGTCAAGAGGCTGTGATATCGAAACAAACCTGTCGATTCAGAGTTGTTTGTGTATTGTTTGCTCGCGCATGGTAGATATCCTTTATTTGTCAGCACCAGGCTGTTTTTAATGTGCTATGTGGTTAACTAGTGCCTTTAATCCAGCCAGTCGGTCTTCTGGTTTTCCTTTTTAAAGGACGAATTCAGACTATTGTCACCTGCTATAAAGAGTATACAGAGTTATTGCATCTAGTGCAGGTGCAGAGCGTGTGTGCCAGCTGGCCCTTCGCTGTCGTCTTTGCGGTGTGTTCAAGAGCAACTTTTTAGCCTTGACAAGCTTCATGAGGCAACGCGACCTTCGCCTTCGCCAACACTAGTTATTTGATGTCCAATTGTTGTGTCTGGTCCTTAAATGTTTAAGGCAGTGGTTTGGGCCGTGGGTCCATTCTGAATGGACCACAAGTGACTCGCAAACAAGTCTGAAAAAAATCCACTTTCATTTTAAGTACAGTGAATTTCCAGCTCAGAGCTTTTATTTTGAAGTGCTGTTTCCTCTGTAGAGTGAGTAAGTGATGGACAGCTACTTCAGAGAGACAGCAAACTAGCTCGACGACACAGGAAACACAAGTATGATGCTGAATGTGTTAAACTGTGTGGACCCTCAACTGATGACTCTGAGGGACAAGAAGGAGCAAAGTCCATCCACCCATATCTTGACTATTAGAACTGTGCGTGTGTCTTAACAGTATCTTAATTGTTATGCAACATCATTATCTGCATCTTTGCCAATAGTAAACTTTTAATCTGGTGGCGTGGGGCCTCAGCGCCCAGCGAAGGAGATTATGCTCTAACACAGAGTTAAGTTAATGTTAATCAAAATCAGAGTGAAGCCACAGAAGGGGAAAAGATGCTTACCAAGGAGCAATGAGAGACAAAGATGAAAGGACACGCGGGGAGAGACAAAGACAGAGACAGACACGTGAGGAGAGAGGAGTGCGATTATTGTTTGCTAGATAATAGGGAGATCATGCAAAACAAAGATATGATCAAAGGCAGAGACACCGTTGAAATGCACCACGTATCCCAACTCCCTCTGCAAAATGTGCCTTTTCATGTGTGCAGCTACGTGTGTGTGTGTGTTCTTCAACATGTGTGTGTTTTTCCATTAATCTCCTCCTCGGTGCCTCCCAGTGGCTTCACTAATGTTTGAAGAAGCTATTTGAGACTCTGTGACTGCAGATTACCGATAAGGAAAATGACTCTGTCAGGATTTATCAGCGCGAAAATCATCCCATGTGTGTGTTCGTATTGGTTGGAGACAGAGGGTTTTCTTGCTCGGGCATATGTCGGCGTCCATGTGTGCGCTCGTATGTGTGCGCTTTGAGAGTGTTTTTATCCCTCCTCCGGGGAGACCCCACGCACCGTCTGTCTCTGACTGATTCAGTATTCATTGCCACGGAGAGACGGGAAAGAGACGGAGTGAGAGGGAGAGGAGGAGATGGAAGGAGGAGAAAGGAAGGGAAAGAGAAATAAGATGCAAAAGGAGAAAACAGAAATATGACAGAGAGAAAGGAGAGGAGAAAACATACTTAAGAGTAAAAAATTTAAAAATATAAAGGCTGTTTTTGACAAGAGGTTATAATTTTCATTCATGCTTCAACTGTCTAAACAGATGTCTCCACTCTCTTTACAACAGCTTTCTCCAATGCAGCAATTTTACATCCTGATGTTCGATGTCACCTGCGCTTCCATTATGACTTTTTTTTTTACCGTCACGTCTGCAGCCATTTTGTAAGAGCAGGTGCTGCCGACTTTCTATTTTGTTTTGTATCTCTTTTTTTCTCCTCTTCCCCAAATGGTGGATCTCGCTGTGAAAAAAAAAAATGGACAGAGCAGCTGAAGAGGTGAGAGGGGCGTAGGAGGGAGACAGGGAGACGAGGGGAGGCGGAAAAAAAGAGGCAGAGAAATAAAAGGATGAGGTGAGGAAGAGGAGAGAAGGAGAGAGAAAATGGAGGCTGAAGGAGGAGGAGGAGGAGGAGGAGGTGTTTTCCATCCTGTTTGTTTTTCATTAGGGCTTTCAAATCTAATGAGAGGCTAAGAGGGAGACAAGAAGGAGACAGGAGGACCGAGACAAGCCACGCAGAGAGATAAAAAGCAAATATGCAAACATTCAGGGAGGAGATACTGAAAATGTCCAGAACTGAAAGAGGAGACAGAAAAATGATTAAAAAAATAAAGAGAACCAGCGAGATAACGTGCATTAATGGACTGAGGCGTAATAATTCTGCCAGCCTTACTGGTTCTGCATACCAATATGACACTCAACGCAGGCAGTGTGTGTGTGTGGTCAGAGAAACAGATGGAAGCTGTGTGTGTTACAGTCGGGTGAGGTTCCACATTGTTTTAGCTCTACGTTTCCTAACTAGTCTGCTCGGCAGGGTCCATCACAGTGTGTGTGTGTGTTGAGAGGAGACGGGAGGTGGATGACTCATGGAAACATGTTGCCCCCCCTCATGCGTTACTTTGTTTATGGGTTATAAGACCATGACGATCTTTATTCAATAGTTACCAGTAATGAGGGGGTGACACATGGCGGAGGTCATAGGGTCAGATTACAAGCAAAGATGCCATAGAGCTTCAATAACTGCCCTAAACCCACTGACACACGTAAAGGAGCCCTTCAGTTGCATGTTCCATCATTAAAACATGGGCACTGCAGATTTTGAGACAGTCCCAACCAAACCGTCTACATGAGATACTCACTATAACAATAAATGTGTGTTAATCCACAGCTCATATTGTTCTGAACAAGTGCGCTATTTAGTCATGTTTGAGTGATGATGTCCACTTAATTGACCTTTCGCTAAGCTCCGCACCTTCGTGATGGTCCGACAGAGCCGACACTGTCACTAACTGCACTCTCTGAGGAGAAGAAGCCTACCTGTAGGCTACAGATCACAGTGTAAAAGTGAGCTCCCTAACCCCACCCCCGTTATTTCACTAGGTCAGTCATTGGTCTATCTATCTATCTATCTATCTATCTATCTATCTATCAGTATATAATAGCTATAATATATGTTGGATTCTCATTTGAAAACTCTAATGAGAGCCCATGGGTGATTAATAAGGTAGTAAGGCAGGCAAGAAAGTTGACGGTTGACATTGTCTCTAAACCACAAACCACAGTAGACATAATTTGAAGGTAGACGTCATCACGTGGGCTTGGGATTATGCAACTGGCGCTCTTGTCTGCACTGTAGCAACAACATAAACAAATGTCTGGTTGATAATGGCACAAGTGTCCTCGAGTACGGAACAACATCATGTGAAAGCTGAGCAGCGGAGGAATGGGGGGGGGGAAAGTTACTCAGGTATGGAAGAAATTGAACGTGTCTAATGGATGGATGGATAGAATGATAGAATGATAGATAGATAGATAGAT
>JAPZEB010000016.1:17635718-17649616 GCA_029783705.1 Chaetodon striatus
CCTGACTTGCAATTTTTGTCATTAGCTGCAATTTCCGGCAAAAAAAAAATCACATAAAAATGCTGTAATTTTTATTGCAATTTTTTTTTTTTTACAAAATTGGCCCCAAATTCAAGGGTTTTGGGCTGCAAATTCAAGGATTTTTTTGCCACGAGATCCTGGAAGGACTGTATAAGGTCATATGGTTTGGAGGACTTGCTGATTATATAACTGGATTATAATTAGTGATGCATTATGTGCTCATCACTTTAATGTTACAGCTGGTAAAGGAGAGGCTCATTTTTAAATACATAATATATTGCTAGATAGCTTAATCTTTATTAAAATATCTTAATTTATTAGTTAATTTATTTTGTATTGTGAATCTAAATCTTCAAAATAACTAAAGCTGTCAAATTTAGTGGTGTAAAAGGTACAATTTTTGCCTCATAAATGCAGGGGAGCAGAGGTATAACGTAGCAAAAAATGGAAATACATTGGAAACCACTTACGGTGATCATGGTTACACTGATCCATCGCTTATATGGATTAAAAGCTTCCAATAAAATCATTCCTATACAAATGCTGTTTAAATAATTTAGTTATGGTAATCATATGGAAAACAATTTAAAAACATCCATGATATTTTGTCTCGTGGTAACCCATCTGCCTTCAGCTGGGATCCTGAGGCTGTTCCTGCGTGCACACAGAAATCATAATGGGAAAAAAGTCATTTCCTCTCCGTGAAAAACGTAGTCCCTTCAAAGCTTATGGCTGCTAGTGATGGAGACAGAAAACCAATGCACACGAGGAAAGCACCTGTGGTTGAAACTGCCCTTGTCATGTGGATTAATAATGCCCCCATAACAAAACAGCTGTACTGCATGTTGAAACGTCAATTAAATTAAGTACATAGCAAAGCTGTCCGTTTCATTACTTTGTATTTATTTAATAAACACACAAATGTCAATTATCTGCATGAGAAATAAAGAAAAAAGAATCAGTTATAATAATCATCCACATAGTGGTCAATTTAACGTGGGCATGCACGATCACTATAAGCATTTCCATGAAGTACCCCAAAATTGTACTGAAGCACAATAGTTACAACCCACCACTGTCTGGCTGATGTATAAACAGACATGTTCCCCATAACAATGTCAGCACTGTGTTAACCGTTTGCTCTGCTGCCCCCCTGTGGCCAAAAAAATAAAGTATCGAAGCTTTAACTTAAAATATGGCGGCAATTCTGAAGCTATGATTTATCAAGACAAGAGACTTAAAATCATTGAATCATCACTTTGGTTCCATTTATTATTGCTGTACATTACAAACCCACTATGGTCACTGCAGTGGCATGCAAATGTTTGGGCACTCCTGGTCAAAATTATATTTACTGTCAACAGGTAAGTGAGTAGAAGATGAACTGATCTCCAAAAGGCATGAAGTTAAAGATATGAACATGCTTTTCAACATTTTAGGCAATATCTTTATTTTGTACAATTTTTGAGCGGAGAAAAAGGAAAGGAGCACCATGCAAAAGTTGTGGCACCCCGAGACATTTGAGCTCTTAGACGGCTTTTATCAGGGTCTCAGACCGTAATTAGCTTGTTAGGGCTTTAAAAGCTTTATAAATATACTGACTCCTGAAACCTTGTCCCATCAATCAGCAGCCATAGGCTCCTATGAACAGCTGTCTAGCTCTCTGCAAACTAAAATAACTGACACCCACAACGCAGGAGAAGACTATAAGAAGATAGCAGAGTGTTTTCAGGTAGCTGTTTCATCAGACCGTTATGTAATTAAGAAATGGCAGTCAACAGGAACTGTGGAGGTC
The DNA here is from genome assembly GCA_029783705.1 of Chaetodon striatus. Lineage (NCBI taxonomy): Eukaryota > Metazoa > Chordata > Actinopteri > Chaetodontiformes > Chaetodontidae > Chaetodon > Chaetodon striatus. Next base: position 17,637,535 of record JAPZEB010000016.1, read on the forward strand.
AAGTTGAAGTCTGAAAGACCAAGAAGACTTTCTGAGAGAGCTGCTAGTAGGATTGTTAGGGGAAAAAGCCTTAGTTTGACTGTAAGAGACCTGCAGGAAGATTTATCAGACTCTGGAGTGCAGCGACACCTGTTCAAATATGACCCTCATGGAAGAGTCATCAGAAGAAAATCTTTCCTGTGTCCTCACCACGAATTCCATTCAATACTGGAAGGAAACATCACACCATCTGTAAAAAAAAAAAGCTGAAGACGAAGAGAGGATGGCTTCTACAACAGGACAATGATCCTTAATACACCTTGAAATCCACAATGGAGTACCTCAGAAGGAGCAAGCTGAAGGTTCTGCCATGGACCTCACAGTCCTAAACATACCTAAACATCATTAAAGTCTGTGGATAGACCTCAAAAGAACACAGCATGCAAGATGATCCAAGAATCTCACAGAACAAGAAGCCTTTTGCAGGAAGAATGGGGGAAAAAAATCCCCAAAACAAGAACTGAAAGACTCTAAGCTGGATACAAAAGCATTTAGAAGCTGTGATACTTGTCAAGGGGGGGCGCTACTAAGTACTGACCGTGCAGGGTGCCCAAACTTTTGCTTCAGGCCCTATTTTCTTTTACTGTTATTTTTAAGACCGTAAAAAATTGGAACTAAAAAGAAATCTTGCCTAAAATACTGAAGAAATGTGTCGTCCTTAAGGTCATGGCTTTAACACTTCTGCATGCCATTGTATCAATGAGGTGTTACCTGGAGGAAAAATGTAATGGCTATCAGAGGCGTCAATGATCTGTATAATGAACCGCATGCTCGGTGATCTGTGTATTTTGGAGGAAGGGTTCACGCTGATGTCAAAAAGCAAAACAGCTGCACATATAAACCAGTCCCAGCTGAAATTACCTTTATAAAAAGCAAACACCTATTGAGGGTTGCAGTAATAAACAAAGGACTCTCTCCTTCTTACTCAGTGTCACTCTGTCTCCTCTGCTCTCTGTTATCCCCAAAGTCATTTTAAAATGGAGCCACACCAGACATTATGATACACCAAGGGCTCCATTAAACTCGAACTGCAGACTAAACTAAACAGCTTCACTCTAATAGACCACTGTACAGCCCAAAACAAGTTCTCTCGCATCATACACTCTCCACCACATGGCAATAAAGGAAATTGAATGGCCTTAAAGCTACAATTCATGAATTTGAGCAATGACAAAAAAACAAAACAAAACAAAACATCTTTAGAAAAAAAAGCCTGATTGCTTTGCAACCATATGGGAACAGGTTTCAATGCAGTTTGGTGTCTCCGGTGTTTATTCGAAGAACACATTTGGTAAAACCTCTTTAAATGTAGATATTTTATATGTAAGACTTAATCGCAGCTGATGAATCCTTTAAATGCCAGTAATCATTTCTTCAGGGTTGATAAAACATTTTTGCTGTGGTCTCCGCATCATTTGAGAATGGAGCCGATTTAATCACTCTTATGCCGCGGTCTTGCTGGTTTATGACACTTTCGCAGTCGTAAAGATGACACAACTGCTACATGCGGAGGCCAAGCTGATTACAACTTCATGGCCTTTACTGTGTTGTGAATTGCTCGCTGCTGTTGTCGTCCCAATAAAATGTGATGCAGCAAATTATAATAAAGCTAAAGCGTTATACTGCACCTTCATCTTCACTGCAAATAACAGAATTAAATTGTAGAACACATGGTGGAGAATGAAGCCAAAGAGGTGCCTCACAAGGTATAGTGTGACACTCTCAATGTATAATGTGGTATTACAAAGGTGTTCATATAAGTTTACATGTGGTGTTGTTAGTTTCTGCTTCTTACTGTTGCTACTCTTTTGAAACAGTTCGTCATTGTTTTGGTGCTTGCTCGGCTCTGCTGTGTTCCTATTGGGATTCTTAGTAATATTTTCCTTGTGTGTCTGTGACATGGTGTGACGTGATTTTAGGAAACATATGCATCACCTCTTAGATTTGTAATTGCAAGGTCAATGTAGTCTTTTTTTGCTTAGAAAATCAGATTGAGTGATATGACCTAGAAGTGGCAGCCATGATAAGAGCTGTTAGAATTCTCTAAATGCAAAGGAAAGGTGCTTCAGTGCTTCCTTTCTTATCGTCTTTAGCATAAGGTACATTGAACCATACTTTATGAAAGGAAAGGTGATAAAGCTGTCCCACAATTCCTCACAGCAGCTGCATTTAAAGCATTTTAAACCATTCAAGTTTAAATGTTGGATCATTACTTTGAAAGTCAGCACTATCAGGATGGCTTGCTATAGACCTTTTTCACAGCAGGCATTTTGACATGTCATAGTATGAAAAGCACAGGTGAATTAGATAACCATAAGGACAGCTAAATTTCACGAGCTGGGTATAGCCTACACTGTGCAATTCCAGAAATGAGTTGAAACCTGAGAAAAATGGCTTGATTTCTTTTAAAAAGACAGGAAGAAGGCAATTAGCATCAGAAGAAGAAGTGACTCAAAGAATTAGCAGGAAATTAGTAAAAAGAGAAAATTAAACACAAGAAAATTAGTAAATTCATGGGTCATTACTTGTCATTTGCTCATTGCCTTTTTTCCCGTCTTTGTGAAAAAAATTGCACCAATCTGCTCAAGATTCAAAGGTTAAAATACTTGCGAAAGATGTTTAAAAGCAGCACAAGAAAAGTGACTTTGCTCCAGGTTTCAAGGGGTTAACCCCAACTCCTACTGTATGAGCAAATAATCAAAGCTCACAATTCATGTGTTCACAGTGTATGGTCCAAACACTGTACGACTATTGACAATTAAGATAAGATAATCCTTTATTCGTCCAACACCGAAAGCAAAGGGGATAGTGCAAAAAAGAGGCGATAAGTATGCCTCAGTAAAAAAAACATCAATACGGTAAGCAAACAGTAAATAAAGAAAATTCTATAGATAGAAAGACTGATGAACTTTGGAAGTATAGGTCCTGTACGGTTTAGCATTTAGTGATATTTCACCTGAGTGATCATGATTGTATAACAGTAAAAATAAAAGCGTGACACAACAACCAGACAGGTGAAGGGCTAAATTATCAAGTGTCGCTATTATATTGTCAATAGTCAGATTTTGTATGTGTGGTCTACTGGGAGTAATGTTGGTTGTAAAGTCTGACAGCAGCAGGAAGGACAGACCAGCGGTATCTGTCCTTCCCACTGCGGCTGAAGCCCCCTGTCACTGAAGGAGCTGCCCGCTGCTGTCAGAGTGTCCTGCAAGGGCTGGATAGGATGTATCTTACTCCCAGGAAGCTTTTATCCTTTCTTGCCTGCGAGCTCTGCCCTAATGGTGACATAGGTTTTTCTTTTATGGGCATGTATAGGAATTGCCCTGGGGTAGTATATATTTGGAAAATGGTATCTGCTACCTTAACCGATCTACCTAATACTGAAGTGTCATATTGTCTAAAGCTGCTCCTACAGAATGACACCTCCTCCTTAGATCTTTTATTTCACCAGAGGCGTGCACTTTTTGTTGGCCTGACAGCAGCAAAAGAAAATGTTAGCACTTTGTCGGCAGCCTCCTCATTCTCCCTCCTGGAATCTATGGTTATAATCCTTATCAGATATAACATATATGGAGATGTCAGTAGGTAAAATGCATAATGCCGAACAATCAACCATCTGTGCCTGGGCCAGGGGAGTAAATATAGATGGTGCAGGCAGTGGGGTTGCACTGGGGCCTGTGGGGTGAGGTGCTACCTTGCGAAAGATTCAGATTGCAACCTTAGTGCTGCACCTGTGTTTATAAAAAAACTCACATAAATTAAAATTGTTGCCATTTGCAGTGGGCTATATGCCCTAAAAAATGCAAACCCATCTCTGTCATGATTGTCTTTTTTTTTCTTGGGTAGTCAGTAGCAATTCATAGCAAATATGAATGCTTATTCTACATAAACTATGAAAATTGTGAATAAACTGATATTTGCATATATCTTATATGCATATACTTGATATATACAATGATGATTGTTGGGAAACATGTATGTTGATGTTGGCTAATGTAAAGTCTATTAGAACGTGTGATAAGATGATATGATACTGACGCCAGTTTAGGCGCATAATCTTTCAAGACAGACAGGCTAAGCACATCTGCAAGTCCATTGAGCAGTCATGCCTTTTAAACAGAAAAGCAGCAGTAAGAAAGAAGAGAGAAACGTAGTAACTAGCATGCACTATCGTGCACCGGGGCCCATTGTAACTACCTTACGCCAGCGACCAAGGCTTCCTTTACTGACAAAGTGAAAGATCTTCTGAGCACACCAACTGGGCCCTGGACCCTATATATTTTATGTTATTTTATTTAATTTACTATAAAAAAAATTGTTGGGTTATTTTTTTATCTTTTGTTAAGTTTTTTTTAACTTCTTTTGAATTTTTCTATCTCTATTACTCTGTATTTTCTTCTAAGGGCTAGTTGCAATGTGGACTGGCTTGCCACCAGGTGTGTAAGGGGGGTAATTGTTGTGTATTAATGTGTTTGTTGTTTGTTATTTATCTTAAGCACTAAAAATAGTTAACAAAAAAAGTTACCAGCATGGGACGCTCAACACAGATTCATTTGAAAGCTCCAAGACAGGTAGAAGTTAAGGCCAAAACACACTGGTAGTGAATGCCGTGTATCAGAAAATACGCCCCTGTTATACTCAAAGTACATCCCCACACCGGTGGTGGCTACATGCGCATCAGTGCTCCTGGACACATCACCCTGCAACACCTTACACCACTGTCCTATTTTTAGCCTTGGGGCGCCCAGAATTGAATGCACTTTCCCTTCACTTGCTCTCTGCTTGTAACTACCAGCTCCCGTAGCAGCTTTTTTTTTCTGCTCCTGCGGCAGCTCGACTCCTCTCCTCATCATTGATGTTTAAAGAGCTCTGTGGCTGTTGCTATGTCTCATGTGTGACTGAGAATGGATGAGTAGAGATTCACTGAGGTCGAGAAATATCCCCAGCTAAACCAAAGACAGTGGCCAAAAGAATCAAGATTAACCAGTGGCTGTCAACACATGATTTTAAGCCAATGCAAAGGTGGAGGAAGTACAGACTTTCAGGTAAAAGTAGTAAAACTTCACGTGATTGTCTGTTGATGAGCAGCATGACTAGCGGAGGCCCTAATACTGTGCATAGTGGCTCATAGTAGCTTACTGGGATATATTAAGGGAACTGAGTTGTTGTTTCTGTTCAGTTTTATCTGTGCTTTTCCCACTATGACAAGTCAAAATGTCTTTTGTGAAAAAGGTCCACTGGCCAACTGCAATTTATCTCGTCCCTGCAAGCAGATCAGATTGGATCTACATCACTTTGAAACATAGCTGCTTCCAGCGCGGTGTGGACTCTACCTGGATGACACCAGCTGATGTCCAACATCTTTATTACTTCCCAGCTGCTCCCTGTTCTTCCACATTTTTTAAGACAGCATCTTCTCCCACCTCTTCATCAAGTCTCTCTGCTGTCTCAACTGTGAGCTTTCCAGCCAAAAAAAAACACAACAACATTTCCTTTTTTTCCTCCCTGACAATTTGACTGTGCATCCGGTTACCCAGTCCTCTCCAGTTCACATGCTGTACTGTGCCAACATCCTGCCTTAGCCCACCAGTTTCCTGAAGAATCTCACTCTCAGCCTGCCAGTCTTATCTCCTGTTGTCCACAACCAGTCTGTATTCAGCCGTCTCCTTCCATTACTCTTCAGCTGCCTCTAGTCTTCGCTCAGCAAGCTCATTCTGGTCTCCTGCACATCCCACTCCTGCTGACCTTCTCCATTTACCTCCAATCCCTCCACTCCACTAAGTGACTCTCAAATAAACACCCTTTGACTTTTCACCCGCCTCGCTCTCTTTGGGTCTGCTGTCAGTGTGGGACTTTCTTGGCCTCTCTGGAACTCTAAGCTATCTGATAAGTGTGTTTTTAAAGACTTGTCAAAGAGCTAATCGCCGAAACACATTTATAGCTGACAGATGCTGCTAATTGACATTAAACCTGATAAGATCCTACTTTTGTAACAGTCCCTCTTCCCCTTAAAATGAACCTTTTACTCTTACCTCTGCAGTTTCTATAACTGCACCTGTATTAGTTTCATTAGTAACAATTTCAGACATGAAAAGCACTCCTAACATTTAACTTGGTGCACTCATCTACTCCACAGTAGTTATCTGGATATAGATATGGTTATGTTTTTGAATTCAGCTGAAAATTGTTGTTCCAGACGACCACATTGCAGAGCTCTTAAGGGCCAAATAGCTTTCCCATTTCAGCATAATAGGACAGGAGCTCTTATCCTCTTTGCACAAAATAGTTTCCTGTTTGTCTCTTTATCCCTGTGCTATCTGTATCAGTGGGCTAGTTGGCAGACGGAAGAGATGTGTCCATCCCAGTGGGTTATTAGTGTGGGCTTTGTCTTCATTTGCACCTCATGCTGAGGTTTCCACATTCATCCACACAAAGTGGCCTTAACGACATAAGCACTGAATTTAAGCTTACTATCCTTTCCAAGTACTAAATACAGTACTCAAATAAGATTTGCCACTAAATGTAGTTTGATGTTTGCATATGCTTATATATCACGCACATTTAAAGCTGTAATGAAACTCATGGACATGTACATTTAAGAACAGGAGTTGATGCATGAAAAGAATTCTTAGTGGAGCTGTATGTTGAAATACAGTGTGCAAGGTTATTGAATCCTCACATGCATATCAAGTAGCCGAAGTGCTGTGGACATGCAGACATTATAATGCTAATATGTGGGTCCTTTATGTCATCTTTCCAGGAACTAAGAAAAGCACCCATGTTTCCAGGCATTTCTCAAGTTTGAAAGTGAAAATTACCATAAATGTCAAGTGTTATTCACAGATAGCAGAAATAATTTATTAAATAGAGTTCTACACCTTTCAGGGGGGCACTGTACACCCTGGACAGCCTGCCAGACTATCACAGGGCTGACACATAGAGACAGACAACCATTCACTCTTACATTCACACCTTTGGACAATTTAGAGTCACAAATTAACCTGCATGTCTTGGGATTGTGGGGGGAAGCAGGAGCACCCGGAGAAAACCCACGCTGACAGAACATGTAAAACTTGGCACAGAAGGGCTCCCCCACCCCAGGATTCAAACCCCACACCCTAGGTTCAAACAAGTACCGTAAAACAATTCACACGAGTGAATTACATGTAAAGTCAATGTAACTACACTAATTACGCCAATTAAGCAAGTAGCATGATTTAATGTCAAAAGCTTATTTGCAAGAGTTGAAAATTCTGAACTGCAATGACCAATTCGCACTGCAATAGCCAATCAGCATTGAGATCCTCCAAGGATGTATGACACTGAGGACGTAACGGCTAAAGTTTATTCATCGAGTCAGCAATTTCACACGCATATGACGTGAGTTATTCGCACATATGACATGAGTCGACAAAAAATATTCTAGCCTTCAAACCCGACGTGAAAATTCACATTGCGTTTGGTGCAAACACAACATCACACTCTTGTTACACATACAGGGGCGCACAGATATGTTGCGGGTGGGTAAAATAATACATCATTCATGAGGAAAATATTAATTACATTTTCTAAAATGTGAACGTAGCAGAGAGCAGAGCAGAGCTACACATCTGCTGCCCGAATCCATATTAAGAAGACGCTATGCACATTTACGCACAAGTAGCAGTGTAACTTTATTGATTATTTCAGGAGCTAAGAGTTTAGTTCTGTTTCCTCTGTAAAGTTCACAACTACAGTTTTAAGTTTTGTTGTTAAAATGTCCCATAATATTTGTTGCAGTGACCTTACAGCTCTTAATACATTACTCTCAGCAGAAAACTCTCCCATTTGCAGAATCCTCCGTGTAAATAGCAGTGTGCAAGGTGCAGGCCCACTGGGATTATAAAGGGAAATGTAAGTGGCATTTTGATTGGTTGAATTTATGTTACAACCAAAACATATTTACGATTAATCAAATGAATAAATACAACCCCTTTGTCCCTTACACCTAACTTTGCGTCAAGAGTTTGGCATGCCCTAAATGCACTTGCGCCATGCATTATAGATCATTTAAATGGACCCTTACAGTCTTTTCTTACTGCAGTGAGTACCAGCTGTTTCCACTGTTACCTTTTAACCTGCAGTAATACAGAGATTAATAGATCCTCTGGACCCTAGCAAAATAATCAAATATTGCTATAATTGAACAGGGACATTTGTTTGATTCATCTCCTCTATTGATCTAGATTTGCAAATACTGTTATTGTTTCTTGGGGCTGTCAAAATCCCTGCTAGATTAAATCAAATCTGCAATAAGATCTCCAAATAGTCACAAGTGTATTTTTTAAATTAGGTTTCAAGGGTAAAACGATTTTGCCCACCTCAAACACATTTTTATTTGCTAAAAAACCCAGTTGAAACCAAAAATATGAAGTTTTTCATTAAAACACAAAATCTCATTACGAGTTAAACCTACTCATAACTCTAATTGCAAATGATTGTATTAAAACATGGGTTTAATCAAGTTCTTACAAGCAACATTATGCTTTAAAAGACTGAGACACTGCTGCGTACTGCTGTATCCATAACTTTATACACACTACATTGAATCCACGCCTAATGAGGCTCTGTGTGCATACCAGTCCTGGTCTGAGTCTAAAAGTGTTAACAAAGAGGGTATCAGTGTCCAGTCCCAGCTGCTGCTTCTTACCTGTACTCAAAGAAGAGTTTAAGAGCAATTACCGCCGTGTGTGTGTGTGTGTGTGTGTGTGGACCTATGTTTTTGGTGTGTGTTCTTCTGAGTGCTTGTGTGAGTGCTTTGAGACTGATTTGCTCTCTTCTCCAGACGCATGGAGAGGGTGAATGTTTTGGATAATGTTGCACTCCAAGGCTCTGCTGGTAATTACCTTCCTGAAACCAGCTAAATAGGGTCGCTTCTGACTGCTGTCTTTTTTTCTTATTGTTCATCTGAAACAGTGAAATACTTAATGAAGGAAGGAGCAAAGGTGCGTTATAAAGTTCAAAACTGCTTCGGGGCAAAGTTGTCTCCTCTTGCATTAAGGTACACTGCCTAATTTGGTTAGAGCGCCCCAAATCCCAAAAACCCACTGCTGGTGTTTTTGAAAGCCTGCAAGAAAATTGGGGGATTTCAGGAGTCATAACAAAATCAGGCAGTGTATCCGTAAAGTGGTAGTGATCATAAGCTACTTTCCTTAGTTTCCTTCTAAGTTCAAGGGGTGGGTCGACCAACCAGTTTCGATTAAGGGTAAAATATCTCAACTTTTCAGATGGATTGGATTAACTTTTGCACGGACATTTAAAGGAACTCTTATCAATATTCAAAGTGTGTCTACTATTCAGACATTGTCTACACCTGGCTCTCAACATGGATGTAGCTAAGCTGGCCCATAGCAACTGATGGTGCTAACAGCATAAACAATGCTAACAAAGGTAACAATGCTGTCAAAGCAACTTTTGTACTGATTTCAGTGGTAGCTGCCATATGGGTGCAGTGCAGAGTGCAATTAGCTAGCCATTGGTGTACACGCACTGGATCAAGCTGGTCTCAATCTGAAGTCATCAAAATCCGCTGCTTTGGGCAGTGACTTCTGGTGTCAGACTCCAATGAAAAAAGGTTCGTTCTTTACCGTGGCAAGGAGATGACGTAGAAACAGGACAGGACAAGAGCGAAAGTTAAGGTGGCAAAAGTCAAAGTAGGGTGGGTGGGAGTGGTGGTGGATGGGTCCAACAAACAGTGACGTCTTTACCCAGGAGAGCGGTGTTTGCATCCCGTAAGATAATAAACCAAAGGCTGTTCTTTTTCCTAAACCCAACCACGTGTTTTGTTGCTTTAACCCAACCAAGTGTGCTGTGTTGTACCAATGTAGTGCATTTATTTTAAAAGAGAGAGAGAGACTTTATTTGAAGAGAGAAAATGCAAATGCCTTTTGAAAGACAATGGATGTAACAGGCAGAACTTGACATGACATGGCATGCCAGAACGTCAACAACCAACACACCCAGGGAACCTCGCACCTTGTATCTGGACATGGAAAGTCCATGACCAACTGTCGATATGTGACGAGGTCAAAGTGAGAATGTGTTGACTGGACTCACGTGTACTAACATTCATGCACGGCCATACCGTCTACCACAAACACCAAGAGAGTAACTTGGATCACAACACACACAGAGGAAGCATAACTTAATTTTCTACTTTGGACATGATTATTCCACTATATCATTACAAAGCTTGTAAGCGTTTGCTCTGAATCTTATGGAGCTGGTCCCCAGAGGATACATACTTCTGCCTTCGGTGACTTCCTTTCTATTCCTCTAGTGGCACTGGCACATCAAAGATTTAATATATACCCAGGGAACTATCTGAACATGTACCAAATGAACTGGCACAGAGTTTGGTACAGACATTCAGGGTCCCCAAAGGGATAAATACCAATCTGATTTTCCTGTAGAGCCACCACGAGGTCGACATATGTGGTTTAAAGAAACACTTCTCGACAACCAATGAAGTTTAATACAGACTTTCATGCTCCCTACAGGATGAATTGCAATATCTCCTTGTGATCCCAACATTTAATTTGTTTATCAGTGATTACCTATAGAAGAAATAACACTTCCTAACATCTTTTTTTCCTGTGAGAGTGACTTCAACTCATATCTGGATCCAGCTGAGGCTTAATTAGCACAAATGATTAGTGGTATACTCTCTAAAATATCAGGAGAAGGTTAAGACCTTTTTATTTTAATAAAAATGATTAATTAAAAAAGGTAAAGTTTTCCTATCCCAGCCGACATTGGGCGAAAGGCAACCATTCACTCTCACATTCACACCTACGGGCAATTTAGAGTCACCAATTAACCTATCCCCAATCTGCATGTCTTTGGACTGTGGGAGGAAGCCGGATTACCTGGAGAAACCCACGCTGACACGGGGAGAACTTGCAAACTCTGCACAGAAGGGCTCCCACACCCGGGATCGAACCAGGAGGCGACAGTGCTAACTACACACCGCCATGCTGCCCTTCAGTAGACATCCCAAATGTAAAATGCAAACATGTGGTGTATGTACACTTGATGCAACTACACAGTACAATTTGCTGTGTAGAACTGTAACGTCAGGATACTCACAGTCGTCTCACACGCACAATGAACAATGTGCTTTTTAATAAAATCCAGAGCCACCAGAAGCCACCTCTGCCTTGTAATTAAGGGTTTGGTCCCACTCCCACTTGGTCTTGGCTTGATAAGCCGAGAGAACTATGTGCGCAAACTTGCCACCCTTGTCTTCACTTATTTGACTGTGAACCAAATTTCAGAGAGGAATGTGAATGCATGCCATATCTGATGACACAACGTAGTACATGAGCAATGTTGAACACAACAAATTGTGATCACTGAAAGTATCCTCATTTATCAAACGACCTGTTTAGACACGTAATATTACACAAAATTTCCATGAGCCAAAGCGCTGGAGGCGGAGGCCATCAAACAGTTGGGTTTGTTGTGAACTTCTAAAACATGCTTGTTTGTTTAGTGGAGAAACAACTCGTGCCAAAACTCACACCTCACTCGTTACATGTCAAGTCAAAGGCAAAAGCTGTCTAAACTTTACTGCTTTACTATGTGGTTCCATTTTCTCTATGCCAGGCCTGATTTTGCATAGCAGGTATCCACTGTTGCGAAAGCTTGTAGTATAACCAAAAGCACTATGCTCACCTGGTACCTGCAGCCCATCTGCAATAGCCCTCCATGCCTTTTCTTTCTCCAGACACTCATGGTAACTTGGAGACAACACATAGTAAAGGAATGGATATTCTTCCCAGTGTTGAATCAGATCTGCCGTCAGGGCCTGGGTCCAAACATAACGCGCTCCCTGTGATCCTGTGGATGCCGCCATTGTTGTTGTTGCTTGCCGGCTTGTCCTCCTTACATTTCTTCCGTCCTCCCTCTTACGTGCTGACATGGGATGTATCCTGCCTCTCATTGGCTGATGCTCTTTGTCAGTCATGTCAGACTTCTCCAGTTTTGTAGCATGCCAGATATC
>JAPZEB010000016.1:17677541-17689009 GCA_029783705.1 Chaetodon striatus
GGCTTTGTTACCTACACCTCCACAGGAGTTGACAGTGACTTAAACTTTAAATGTCCTACATCACCATCAGGCATTGCCGCAACCTCTGCTACACCCACTAACACTACAACCTCCAAATTCCTGCAGAAAACAACATCTACTGACAACACCACTTGCGAGGACTGTGATAAGGGTGGTAACAGTGTATTTGACAGTGGTGAAAACGTGATCCATTTCTCCCACCTCACTCACTTCACCTCACTCTGTCTCCTGCTTATTTCGCTCTATGTGCTGGTCGGTGACGTATAACGTAAGAATGTGAAACTACAGTCTATTTACAGTTTGAGGTTTCTGTGCCCAACATTCTCAGTCACTGTGTTTGATGTGAGGCTTCTTCTTTCAATGTAGAGAATATGAAAGTAAAAATGCAATACTGAAATGTTGTTATTGTCAACTGCAAGAAAAAAAAAACTTTTTTAATGAATATATTACAATTGACGCAAGTTTTGATATTATGATAATCACAAATGGGATTGTTTGTTGTTTGTTTGTGTGGAATTATCAGAGGTTTCTTTCTATATATTAAAAAGTTAAACATTATATGAACTTCAAGATGGTGGGATTGATGTGAAGTATGGAAAAGTGTTTGTTTGAGATGTGTTTTGTGAAAAAATAAATAAAATAAAATAAATAATAATTAAAAAAAACCATAAAATACGCTTTTTTATTTCTGTAATTTTTTTACCTCTTGGGTGCAGCAGGCCAAGGAAAAAAACAAGCTCTTGAGGAAAATATCTGGCTCTCATTCTGCTAAATTCTCCACTGTGTTCACTAGCTAGTCGCTAAATTTGTCTGTCTGCTGTTTGGTGTTGGGCAGGTAATGTACAGTTGGTTTATTAAATGGAGTATCTGGAAACAGACTTCATGAGAGCCATGAGAATGAACCAAAATAATGATGTTCTCGGCTGCCAAAACCAAAACAATGAGATGAAAGATGTGAAAATTATCTGTAAAAGCTGAGGGGAACAAGCAGCTAGCCAAGTCATGATACTCATGTCTTAACATAAAAAAATACTGGTTGGTGATGCTTGAAATAAAAACTGGAATTACTGCCTAGCGGTTGTATGCCTCAGTGAACCTGACAAGTTGCAGTTGCAGTTTACATCCATGTCTGTCTGGACTCATGTGTAGCCGTGACAGTTGACAGTGCCTCAAATATGGATGTTGCTACAAAGAAGCTACAAATTTTACAACATGGATGTGTCACATACATCTTTGCTGCAGTGAGAGTCTCTCTCCACAGAATACTTAAAAATAGCGGGTTTATTCATTCAGTCCTTCGAAGGCAAGCTCAGGGGTTTAAGTGTTGCCGTAGCCCACAGGAACAATGCTCTACCACACTTTTTTTTTCTCCAAGCAAGGATTAGAATATATGCAGTTCACATAATTCTGTCAAAATTAATACATATTTTTTAACACTTTAAGATCCACTAATTACTAAAAGTGTATGTAATCAAAAACAAACAATAAAAACTTAAGTAATGGTCAAAGTAGTCATATTGAAATTTAAGATGCTGATGGATTCATGTCCTCAGCTCATGCATTGAGTAACATTACAAGTAAACGTTCGACCTTAAGTCGCTAGCTCCACCTTTTAGTACCAGATCTGTGTGCTAGGTACCCCAACAGAGGGGTGACCAACAATGGTTAATGTACAGAATGGTTTCATTGGTACCATCCACAACTTTTCACAGTGGAAACAGGAAAAAAAAACGCACCAGACGAAACAGAAACAACTTGATGGAAACAGGTCTTCAATGTCTCCAATTCTGTTCCTGGGTTGAGGTGCTGAATAATGAATTATTCGTGAGGTGACAGTGACCTTTGCCCACCAAAATGTAATTAGTTCATCTTTGAGTTTAAGTGGACATTTGTGCCAAATTTGAAGAAATTCTCTCAAGGAAATTATGTTCATGGAAATGAGATGGACGAAGTCACAGTGACCTTTGACCACCAAAATCTAATTAGTGCATCTTTGAGTTTAAGTGGACATTTGTGCCAAATTTGAAGAAATTCTCTCAAGGAGATGATGTTCATGGAAATGAGACGGGCGAGGTCACAGTGACCTTTGATACAAAAAAATCAGATCAGTTTGTCCTGAATTCGAAGTGGATGTGGTGCCAAATTTGAAGAAATTCGTCAAGGTGTTGTTGTGAGATCGCGTTACACAAATGGGACCACCGGACAGATGGACAACCCCAAAACATAAGGACTCCAGCCAAAGTTGTCGCCTGTGTGGAGGTATGAAAATAAATAACATAGGAACTCACTTGGGCGCTTGATAGCTCACATTTAGCCAAAATATGTGCAGCACTACAAAGAACATTTGGCAAAACCTCTGTAAAACCTAAAAGTCTTTTGTACAAGGTGAAAATCCTCTCATAAGCTAGCTGTCTGAACCTGAAAACTGGGAGTTCTGGTTTGTTTTACTGCTCTGCCATTTTCAATGGAGCTCCCCAGAGAGGATTACTCATGGTCTCACACACACACACAAACACACACTCATTGCTGTTAACCTGGCAGGGAAGTGCAACTCATCTCCCCTGGCCTGCAGGATCAATCAGGTGAAAAATTACATGCACTGATTCCAAGTGTGTTTGAGCACTCATTAGGTGTGTGTTTATGTGTGTATGTGCATGTGGCTTTTGTGTATTTGTACATAGCATTGTCCTTAAATGCCCTTCGAGGTTCACAAACCACCTCCAAAATGAAACCTAATTGGGCCAAATGTACCTTATTTTTCATTTCCTTTCACTTTTTTCAGTGTTAATTTTCAAATATTCACACATGAATGCGACCACTATCCCCAGCAGGCCGCGGCGGATCATTTGTGACAAACCTGCACTCCAATATGTTCTGGGTGGCTGATCGGAAAACTAACTAGCAAGCAGCCTGAAGCAAAAGCCTCATTGTTATTCTGTGGCTGTGATGGCGTATTATTATTTTAGTCTCAGTGGCGTAAATTGTGTGTTTGTTGACTTTTCTCACAGAGAACACAAAGATGACAAAAAAACAAATCTGACTCAGGGGTGAGAAACACCCTCCTGAAAATAAAGAATAGGAGCACTTTGTTTCTGTGTGTCACTCCCTTTTGCCTCTTTCTTGGTAAGAAATGTTATTCATTTTGATTATACTGAAACTTGTTATTTTTTACAGGCCTTTTTCTATCAGTCCAGAGGCTTAGAAGAGAAACATTATTGAAAAAATATCCCTGTTATCGTGCCCATTTTCATCACTTTTGAGTGTCTCTTTTTAATGCTGCATTTTATAATAAGTCTCATTGTGTGTCTTTTGTTATGTGTGTGTTATATAGCATTATTTTGACCCGCTTTGGCTGATTAAAGAAAAAGATGAGGTGCAAAGAAGAGAAAATTGGTCAAAGAAAAAATATGTACCTGCAATGTGTCTTTCACCATGTTCCACAAAGCTTGCTGAAGGTTTTCTTTTCATCACATTGGTGTAAAGATCGGAGCACTGAGGAGAAAAGAAGGAGAAAAAACAGTGACCCTGTAAGAAAGTCAGACAAGAAAAGCTAATTAAGAGAGAGAAGGCTGTGACTCGTAAGTGGCATTTAACAAAAAACACATTGAAATGTGGCCATTATTTCTGAGCCAGTAAACCGCAGATATAATCTGGCCAAACAAAGACTGGATCGATGATAGAGAAGGACAGTTCGACACTGCTTGTATGAGAGTTTTGTACCTTTTCTGTGCAGTACTTTTTTCAGACATTCACTATGCACATCTATTTTTATGAAGAAATTAGCATTCATGTCACATAAAGACATATAGCCCGTCCTGCATTCACCACCGTGGAAAATACACACACAATTAACCTGTGCAGCATATATACTGCTCTGTTTCTATGCTTCAAGGCAGAATGTCAGGAGCACTGGCATGTGAAAAATGAACCTTTAATGGAAGACGTTCATAATAGAAAAGGAATCTTGTCTGGAAGCCTGAGAAGTTGTGCTGGAAAAAAAACACAAAAGACGTATGCAGAGTGGCAGAAAATCATTACAGTACTGAATGCCGTCAGTTCAGAGGCATGCATGTTACATATAAAAGTGTTCACACTAGAAAAATGAGGCAGATAAGTGCAAATAAAGGCTCAACACACCAGCAAACAACAGACCAAATTCAGGGCTAAAACACTAGTAAACACTGGCCTTAAGCAGGGAAGTAATAATTATTGAATTATTCGGGACTAAACACCAGACAATACTGGACAATAACCAGGTGCAAAACCAGATAATTTTAGACCAAAACATGGGCTAAATCACAAGTGAACAGTCATCATTGAATATTGGTCCAAACCAGGGCTAAACGGCACTTATTACTGGGTTAAATCAGGCTAAGAAAATTAGAAGAACACTGGACTAAAACACAAGTGAATAACTGACTAAAACAAAACTGAAACAATGCTGAATTTTAAACCAAGGCTACAGTGTCTGTCAATACTGGACCAAACCAGGGCTAAAACATCAGTGAATGTTAGACCAAATCAGGGCTAAAACATCAACGAATAATGGACCAAACCAGTACTAAAGTACCAGTCAATATTGGACCAAAACAGGGCTAACGTACCAGTCAATACTGGACCAAGCTAGAGCTAAAATATCAGAGAATACTGGACCAAACCAGGTCTAATGTACCAGTCAATACAGGATCAAACAGGGCTGAAACATACATGATTTTTGGACCCAAGCAGGGCTAAAGTACAGGTCAATATTGGGCCAAACCACAGCTAAACACATCAGTGAATGTTAGACCAAATCAGGGCTAAAACATCAACAAATATTTAACCAAACCAGGGCTAAAATACCAGTCAACATTGGACCAAACCAGGGCTAAAATATCAGTAGATATTGGACCAAACTAGGGCTAAAGTACCAGTCAATACTGGACCAAGCTAGAGCTAAACTATCAGAGAATATTGGACCAAACCAGGGCTGCAGTACCAAGTCAATATAGGACAAAACCAGGTCTAATGTACCAGTCAATACGGGACCCAACCAGGGCTGAAACATCAGTGAATTTTAGACCAATCCAGGACTAAAATACCAGTCAATACTGAACCAAACCAAGGCTTCAGTACCTGCTAATGTTGGACCAAACCAGGACTAAAAGAAAAAAAAAAAATCAGTCAATATTAGACCAGACACTCGCTAAGATACCTGTCAATACTGGATCAAACAAGGGCTAAAACATCAGTGAATATTAGACCGAACTAAGGCTAACATGTCAATGAATGTTTGACCAAACACCAGCTAAGAGACAACACAAATGACACCTCACTTTTCAAACAGAGCATTATGAACAGCAGCACACTGCAGAGCTTGTTGCTGCTCTGTGTCTGTCTCAGTGCTGATTCACTCACTGTTTATATGTAATGACTCATGGTGAAGTTAAGATGCTGCCATTGTTACTGAGCTACTGTTGAACCCCCCACCTCATCACTGTTGCACAACTTCATGTGAAAAGAGTGTTCATCAATCTATGTGGCTTAGTATGATTGCTAAGACTACTACTACTATTACCACTAGTAATAGCAGTAGTACTTGCGGACTCCATTTTGTTTAACACCATACTTTTTTGTGAAGCACCTTTTACGCAGAAATGCAACCTAAATTGCTTCAAAATAACAGTATTAAAAACAATCTTGAGCAAAGAACTAGAACAAAACAATAGTGACGAATTTGAAAACAATACTTAAAAACACTGAATCTGCAGTAACTAATTTTATGGCCACATGGTGGCAGCTGTAACAAGTTGTGAAAGCAACAACCTGATGTGGTGAACTTTTCAGCACATTCAGCAGTCAGATCACAACATTTGCATTCATTCAGAGTCTTGTTTGTGTCCACCTGGTAAATCTAAGTCCAATATTCACTCACTTTTAGCTCGGTTTTTGGTCTCCACCAACTCCTGAGGGCTGCTAAATGCTCCATTATGTTCACCAGCTCATCTCTAGCTGTGCCTGTCTGCTGTGCTGATTGCTGCTGAGCAGGTAGGGTGCTGTGTTTTTTGGGTTGTTTTTTTTTTAACAGCTAAATAATGAGCTGTAACTCACTATAAAGGGCTAAAATATCAGTGCTAATTTAGCCCTGGCTTGGTCCAATATTCTATCAATATTGGACCAAACCAGGCCTAAATATCAGTCAATATTGGACCAAACCAGGCCTAAATATCAGTCAATATTGGACCAAACTAGGACTTAAATACTAGTCAACATTGGACCAAACCAGGACTAAAACATTAGTGAATACTGGACCAAACCAGGGATAAAATATCAGTAAATATTTGACCAAAGTAAGGCTAAAACACCAATCAATATTGGACCAAACCAGGGCTACAGTACCAGTCAATATTGGAACAAACCATGGCTAAAATACCAATCAATATTGGACCAAGCCAGGACTAAAATACCATTCAAAATTACATAAAAACAAGGGCTATAGTGCCAGTCAATATTTGAACAAACCATGGCTAAAACATCAGTGAATACTAGGCCAAACTGGGGTTAAAACATCAGCAAATATTGGAACAAACCGCAGCTACAGTAGCAGTCAATATAGTAAAGCCAAGGAAAGCTGCAGATTCTCTTTTACACACCTTTGCACCTTTGACATTGTCAGTTGTTACGTTATTATAAAAACATTGATTATTGCCAATTTAACATTAAAGAAGTATATGAGTAAATAAGCAATAAAATTAAAGCACAAAGTGTGAGGAAACATAATTATCCCAACTTTAAAGCTTGCCATAGTAGTGCTAGTAGAAGAGCTTCGTTGGAAGATGCAGAGTGATGGCAGTAGCAGGTAAGTATATGTGACAGTAGCAGCAGTAGTAGAACTTGCGCACCATCAATCATACTAGCAGAGCAGCAGTTCAATCATGCAGTCGTGATTCACTTCCTATTCCCTAAACTCTTCCTCCAGAAATCTCTCATGAGCTTTGAATACAGGCAGCTTTGTTTTTGCACTTCCTCTGAGTTCCCTTCTTTTCTTTTGGGTATTAAAAAATGTATCCTTAGAGCAGAATCCAACTAAGCACTGAGTTGCTGCTATGTGTGTGCAGGCCCATTTCCATCATTGCCCTTGCACTAAAAGGTAAATGTGCCAGTGTGCATGTGTGAGGTTGAACTGGGTGCCTCCCTTCTTTTCACCTTAGCCTTGTTCTACCTCCATCTTTGATGCCCTTTTTTCGTTCTGCTGCCTGTTTTATCCTCCTCCTAGTGTCCTCGGTCTCTTGCTCTGGGCTCAGAACAAAATGAAAAATCACTGAAGTCAGCATCTGTTGATTTCTAAGCGAGTATGTGTGAGAGAGAGATCAAGTGTGTTTGAGAGACACAAGAGTAAATTGCTTTAATCTTCCCCTTTGCAGCCTCAGCTGCAGTCCTGAACTGGATATCGTTTGCTTTGGTAGCCATAGGTGTCTCTCTCACACTGTCTCTCTCTCACACACACACACACACAACTACATAAAATTTACACACTGAAGTTGCTTTGTTGACGGTTATAAATCATATTGATGCATACTGTCTTCAGAGTGCAGCGAGCAAGGCAAAAGTTCTCAGGTATGCAAGACTCCGAGACCTTTAGGCAAACAACACTCATATGTATTCAGGATAGGGCTCTCTCGCACACGCACACACACATGCACACACACACTCTCTCTCTCTCTCTCTCTCTTCGTACTTTCACCTCCTCTTCCTTCCCCTTCACTGAGCTCTTTATGTGCAGGGAAGCCTCTGCAGTGAAGTAAAGGGATGACAGTGCAGCTGATATTCAGCTCCACACCTCCCCACTGACTTGTCTGTGAACTTTTTCTTTTAAAGCTACATGAAGTTCAATAGCATGACTTCATTCACTAAAAGAGTATTAACTGACTGACATGAGTGAAAGTCTCATCTTTATTTCCTTATTTCAAATGTACACTTTGTTGTTTTGTTGTAGACATGGAAAATTTCCAAACAAGAGTTCAGCAACCTGAAGTCCTGACTTCACTTCCTGTCATTTTGTTTCTTTTATCTACCTTAGTGTAAAATGTCAAACATCCAGTAAAACAAGTATCTCAGCTACTGAGTTCTGCATGTCCTTGTCTCACAAACATAGTTACGCCCCTTATCCTAGGTTTGAGAAACCTGAATATGCCAGCTGTAGTGCAACAATAGAGACCATAAAACTGTGGCATGTAAACCCCTGAGGCCATATGCATACAACTGTGTACAGATTCATGCCTAAAAGTGTGTGTACACACAAGGACAGAAATGTGCACATGCATTTTTTATGAATTTGATTTATGAAGCTGTGTGTCCACATGTTTCTGTTTTTAAAAATCTCAAGCATTGTGGAACCAGGCGCACAAGACAAGCCTCATTTCAACGCCCATCGTTCGCCATAAATGGGAGCCCAGTCTCACTCCAAAATTGCTGAAATCCAGCCTTGGGCGGTGACTTGCAGTGTCAGACACTGACAAAAAAAACTCATTAAATGTCGGCATGATACGCGACCAGTCGCCGTTATAGTTTAACATATATAAATTTTGCAAACCACCGTCACAGTAAAATCTCTATCAACATCACTTTTAAATGTTGGAAGTGTAATGTAAAATGAGCCTTGGCTGACTGGAAATGTGATGGAATGTATTAGTCAATGTACTGGAAGGACAAGTTGGACCATGACTTTGCATGTCCAACTTGTCCAGAGCATTACACCACTATGTAAAGAGTCAATGTCCAAACATGCCTGGACAATACACCATTAGGTTCTAGGTTAAGAAGGAAGGCTTAAGGAAAAGAGGTGGAGATTCACTAGAATCTCCACGAGCATAAAAGAGAGAGCACTGACAGTGAGTCTTCAGTCTGGTTCTGGAGCCTGACTCATGAGTTGTATGTGTTGTTGCTTGTGAACACATTAAACTCAATTGCGCCAGATTCTAAGTGTTTCCAGTGACCTCTTGAGTACTATCCTTTTAAAATACATTTAAGAGAAGAAGACGAGTGTTAAGCAAAGTGTCGGGGGCGAGGTCCAGTGTCATCTGGCCCTATTCTGGACATCGATAACTCGACAGAAGCATGATCAGTGATACAGTCGCAGCACTCATGTTAAAACTGACTTAACAAAGTACTTTACAAAAGTATAATGAATTGATCATTAACAGGGAGATGGTGGCTCAAGTGTAAATAAAAAGAATAATTTAAAATTCTGTTTATAAATGCACATTTGAATGACGCTTTGCAGCCTGCAAAAATAATAACAATCAGTGTAACTTGCAAAAAACCTGAGAACTATGTCGCCCATATGGCTTTAATCTACAAAAGAAAATTTTGGGCAACTGAAATTCTACCCACTCTCAGACCAATCCACTCGTCGATGGGGGACAAAATTCTACGTTATCTCTACATTGGGTGGCAGTAGCTCAGTCCATAGGGACTTGGCTTGGGAACTGGAGGGTCACCAGTTCAAGTCCCTGCCCAGACCAAAGTAGCTGGAGAGGTGTCAGTTCACCTCCTGGGCACTGCCGAGGTGCCCTCGAGCAAGGCACCACACCTGTCCATGGGCAGCCCTCTCACTCTGATATCTCTCAATTTAATGCTTGTATAGGTCCCGTTCGTGTGTATTTCGGACCTGTGTGTATATGTAAAATGACAGTGAAAACATTGAATTTCCCCTTGCGGGATTAATAAAATATATAACATTAAAACTTAAAAAAAAAAATAAATAAATTGACTAGATTGGTAACAGTGCACTAAGTTCACTTTACCTAGTAGCATTTCCACCAGAGCGTTGTTTTTTTTTTTTCCTGTCACAGACCTCGACATCAACACATGCCCTGGGCGAGTAAGCTCTGTGTTTGGGAAATTGGAATGCCATGTGTAAAAAATAAATGTGATCTCCAATGTAATATTATCTGAAAATAAACTGCACAAGTCTGTCTCACCACTCAACATCACATGGGCCTGATGAGAAATATCTCTCTGACATACTTTACAATGCAGAAGTTAATGCTGGGGTTGGTGATGTCAAAAACAACATAACATTACTAACTTTAAATATCTCTATAGGGCTGCAAGTGGGAGAGAGCCTTACTGTT
The DNA here is from genome assembly GCA_029783705.1 of Chaetodon striatus. Taxonomy (NCBI): domain Eukaryota; kingdom Metazoa; phylum Chordata; class Actinopteri; order Chaetodontiformes; family Chaetodontidae; genus Chaetodon; species Chaetodon striatus. The sequence continues at coordinate 17,687,678 of JAPZEB010000016.1, forward strand.
TTTAGCCCTGAAGCTAACATTGGCCATCTTGCCACTCCAAAAAAGGCTGTGGTGTGATTGTATCCCTTTCAGCCTTGACCTGCAGTGTCTTTTTGGAGACTTAGTTAAATAAATTCATAATGACGAATCCAACATTGAATGTCTTCTGTGATTATTTATCCATTTTTCCAATTAAAAATGAGAGTTTAAAAATATTTAACTTTTCATCGAATCCATCCAATCACAGGGGAGAGGTGGCGGGCCAAATACCACAAAGACCACCTGCCACAGATGACAAATACAGGTGCTGAACAACAATAGTTTTCAGCTGGACAAAGAGTAACATCAGCGATTGTCAGACCGGTGAGAATTTAGTTGTGCAAAAGCATACCATCCAACCAATCAACCAACCGACCAGAAGTTTGTAGCCATAGCTGCCCCTTTGTCAATCTTCTCCTTATCATTTCACCCACCGCTATCTGCAGTGAAGTTTTATATCACAGCAGTCTCCAGACTACAGTTTTAGTTAAAACATGAAAACTATTACTCCAGTAATATCACAACAAGCTCACTATAGTTTATCACGGATGTTTTGACAGCAACCAGGAGGACAGTCCGACTGTTGACCTGCTCAAACTGCAAGACAGCCGACCAAACTTTCTGATTTGCCAGAAATCCATCTGATCATCTGAGAATATTAATCAGGCATCACGACCCCCTCAAACTCTCTGTCCCAGTTAGCCTTCTCTTTTCTTGGGCATTGTCTTTGATGTGTGATTGACAGGTTCATTAATCAGCTATGGATATTTGTATGCATCGGGCATTTCAGCCAGTGGAAGTGTTACCCTTCCATCCTGGTTGCCCTTCACTTCTATCTGTGCTGATTAATGTCTTAGTCATTGATTGATTAAAAGGCTATGATCAAATGGTTTTCTAAAAAGTCCAACAAAAATAAGATGACGTCTTCTTTGGCATTTTTCTTGTCTTGTTAGAAAAAGTGGCCACACAGGAAAAACAGACGGTGGCATTTATACCGTTAACTGAACCATGACTGCAGGGAGCTCCATACATGGCCACTAGGAGGATCAGAAATTCTTTAAGTATAGCCTTTAGGGAGGAGCAAAACTCTGTATTCACAAAGTGTCCTTCTTGTATCATACTCCAGTCTAAGCCCAGTCTGCTCTTTTTGTCTTTTGTTCAATCTCTGTTGTAGTGTAGTGTTGCATCATCCCACAGACATGCTGGAAATTTAAGAACCTGGCTTAGCTTGGAAGAAAAAATGACCTATCCCATCTTATCTTTGTAGTTTTAACTGCACTAATGCTTTTTTTTTTTTTTTTTTTTTTTTTTTAA
>JAPZEB010000016.1:17698741-17717545 GCA_029783705.1 Chaetodon striatus
GCTGAGGCTGACAGGAATGCCATCAGTTTTGCTGAGATTTTAGAAAATTTTGATGTGATGATGGCACTATGTTAAATGTTAAGAGATCACCAAAGTGATTACAGTTCATCCTGTGGGTGAGATGAATGCCTAACCAAATGTCATGGCAATTAATTCAGTAATTGTTCAGACATATCAATCACAACCACAAAGGTCAACCTCATGGTGGAGGTAGGTAAAAATGGTAGGGGATAACCAAAAGGTCTAAAGATTAAAATCAGGTGATCATAATTTTACCAATGAATTTCCATCCATGTGTTATCTATAAACCCCTTATCCTATTCAGTGTAGAGGTGGGTTATGCATTTTATAAAGAGAATGTATTGTATGTGTAGATGTATCCTATATCTCATTGCTATCTGTTGTTTTGTCCTTAAGGACAGAGCAGGCTGAGCTGTACCGTCCAACCATCGAACCTCAGGACTATGAGATGGTTGAGTTCTTCATCAAGAGACTTAAGCTGTGGATGGGACTCACCAAAGCTAAAGAGGTAGGTAGGGCATTAGTTGTCCTGTAAAACATTCAAAGTCAGTTAATGTTACTGATTCCACACATTTCCTTTCTAGTTCAGGCACAGGGTGAAGTTTGAAGGTATGGACATCCCTCCTTCCAGGTCTTCACAGGAATCCCGTCTCTCCACCCAGTCTTCCACCCTCCCCTCTTCACGCTCTCCTTCCTTGTCCTCCTCATTTTCATCCCCTCGTCCCATGTCCTCGGCTCTCTCAATGAGGTCTGAGGACTCATCAACATCCGAGCCAGGGTTCGACGTCCAGCTCTACCTGGACCGCCTGCTGCCCTGTGTCAGTGCACTGCTATCTCGTTTTGATCAGGTCAATCAGATAACTGAGGATGTTCACAACCTGGAAATGAAACTAGAAGAGGCTCAGATGAGAAGAAGAAAGAGATGGATCAGTAATGACAACAAAGGTGTAGAAAGATTTGTAGAGTCAGCAAAGCCAAAGGAACTAAAAGATGAGGGAAGGAAAACAGGAGAAACAAGACAGAGGAGGACAGGTCTTATTTACCCCAAGCCACGAGTCTCCCTTCCATCCTCATTCTCTTTCACTCCTGCCACACTTAACTCCCCTGCTGCAACCGTCTGCATCTTTCCCCGTACACGTAACACCAACTCTGAGTCTGACTCAGCATCTTTCCAGCCTCAGGCATCTAGTGAAAACCATACCTTTGAAGCTGCCAAGCTTGCATCTGGAATCGGTGGTTGGTATCCTTCAGGTTGTCCTGGATATGACAGGTTCCCCAGGAGAAGAGCTTGGCATTCTGGAAGCTCGCATTCAGCTGATGCAGCTCAGAGGATCTTCCAGGCCCAAGGCGGAGTTGCTCCATGTAGCAAAGTAGAATATCTAGCATTCACTAACACCAGACCCAGAAGTGAAGAGGGGGTAAGATGGCAAATCAGTGACGGGGTCCCTGTGAAGAGGAAGGCCTGGACTGAGCAAGACTGACCATGCATTGACATGGGGAGTGAACTTAGTTATAGATCTGGATCTGACTGGATCTCTCTAGTGGTTTGCATTTACAAAGTACTGGACTCTAATTATTGCTTCTTTGGAACTGCATAATGAAACACTGGTTTGAGGATTTTATTGTTTGCTAGCAGGTGCTATTCAGTAGTTCAGTAATAAAAGCCCTCTAATTTTGCACATGAAGATCAATTTACTTGCCGTTGGAAGTCACAAGTGTGGATTAGAGTCAAATGACTTGGGCTGGACTACACAAAATTGAAAAAAAACTTGCAATTTGAACTAAACTTTAACACCAACAACCTGTGACTGCAATTGGACTTCAGTTTGACTAGAAAATACTTGATTTCTTTCTCAAAGCCCAAAGATTAAAATGTATGTTATTTACAAAATGTGCTACGAATCAATTCATTACAACTCATTTCCTGAATCAACTAACATTAACGCTGGTCATTTCCAACAAGTCGAAACATAATTCCCCAGATACACAGCTTCCAATCAAGTTGTTTCAATACGATGCCCCAGATGGAAAGTCGACAAAAATTTGGGATTTGTCAGTCTCGATTTGGGACTTGACTTTGGATTTGTGTGCAGAGACTTGAGACTAACTTTTGACTTGCAAAACACTGACTTGGTCCTACCTCTGTTGGGAGTAAAACTCAGCCTGTGAAAATAGTTGCATGTTGTCTTCAGTGGTTCTGTAGGCTTTTGTCAAGTCCAAGATGATAACCCCAGATTATGTCATCAGGGGTATTTCAGCTCGGGCTTGAAAATCACTTATTTTTAAAACAAGACCTGTTTATTGGGGATCTAGGGGCGTGGAGTGTAAAAGATGTAGGCATTTACCAGTCAAAGTGAGTCAAGTAAAAACCACAATTGCCACTTGACCCATATCAGGACTTTAGATCAGGTTATCTTGTACTCTGCTGCAGTGATCGTGACCATTCTGGCAGGTCCAACAACAAATAAAAGTACAATACTAAATTGCTGGAGTACCATTAAAGATATTCCTATATACAACAAAACTAATTCTGGGCTTGCCATTGTCACCATTTATGGACTGAAATTGTTCTTCCAGTGCTATTTCTGAGATAGGTATAAAGTCTTACAGTCTTCTAAAGAAAAGCAACCTGGAAGCTTTTAATCGGAGCGATAAAGTTTTCAAATTTGAATGAGTCTGTAATTTTTTCATATAAAGAAAGAGATTTGAGCACACTACGCTTGCACATAAGACATTTGTTAAATGAATTCATTAAACTAACTTTCTCTTCTGGCCTGCATTAAATCTTTAATAAATGTCTTATGTGCAGGACTTTTCTCTGCTACAAAATAATTAATTCCTATCCAGTGCACGCACCTGCAAAAGAAATAATGGATGTGTAACTCATTTTTCAAAACTCAGTAATTATTTAGGCCTGTTCACCATACACACTGTAAGTGAAGAAAGAGAGAAAGGGAGGTAATGAATACAGCATTTGCAAAAATTGAACTTTCACTATTGTCTACTTTTTTGTACATAATATTGTTCTTTATATGCTGAAATACTTTCAGAAGAGACTCTGGATATTTTAATCTACAGGCGAATAAAGACAAGTGACCTTATGATCTGAAACTGGGTGTGTTTCATTTCCTCAAACATTTTATTTATACTTGGAAAATGGTGTTCTACTAACAGTACTGTGAACCCTTGTATCTTCATTAATGTGTTTAGTTTAAATAATAACACCGCTCAATGACTGGTTTATCAGCAGTAATTCATATGATTACTTATCTAAAGGAAAAGACCTTGATATAGGAGTAAACACATGATAACATAGCAGCAAACACTGTTACTGCTGAGAACCTCTTGCTAAGGTGACTGACAGTGGTGTTCATAGTCTTAAATTTTAAGGGGGATGCATAGGACACATCTTCCTCAATATTTAGAACATTCACGTATGCCACTACCACCACCAACCCTCTGATAAAAACATTAAAGAAGCAGAGGACTTTTATTTTAACAACATTAAAGACATTGTCCCCTTTAAGTGATGCAGAAAAGGCACAAATCGGTGCATAAAAATTCCCCAAAATGAAGGAATTAAGTGTTTTTTACAATTCAAACTTCCTGGGTGAGGACCCCAAACCCCTGTTTTATAGGTGTCCCACCACCCAATGTTTAAAAAAACCTACACCTTTGGTGGTCTCTGCCATTTTAAAATGAAAATACATTAAATTTGTGAGATGTTTGACATGAGCGTGCATAGATAATGTGATCAAATTTAGATTATATGCTTTTTTTTCTTTGCTCTGTCATAACACAATATATACACATACACATTACATGCTTGCAAAATATGGCCAATACACAAAAGAAAAAAAATGATATTTTAAACAAAGCATACAGATTTATTAGTCGCATAATAGAATTTATGGTATGTAAATGCTAAGGAAAACATTAAAAAAAAGAAAGTATAAAAAGTATATCATAAAAACAAAATATTCACACAACTTAAGTATTACACACGATAAAAGATCTACTGTAAATTTAAGTTTTTTATGTTCAAGAGATGTATCAGGAACATCATTTCACCTAAAATCACCTTTTGACTTTGCTAAGAGAACCTTTGCTGTTTCTTTCAGTGGTTAGCACCTTCAACGTGAACACAAATATTAAACTGTACTGCAGTTATCCAAAAAGCTTTATCCAAAAGTTTGTGTTCCTTCCTTAATCATATAATTGACATTGTCTTAAGGTCAACGATTACTTTGTGCAATACTTATCTTTACTTATCACCTGTTCGTGTGCATTGCCTTATCACTGTGTAATGATAAAATGTAAGTCCACCTGTATAAAAGAGGATGCAAGCCTGTCTGTCAGCATCCAGGTTTTGGAGTCTACAGGTGAGTGTACTCACAGTAATAGACCTACTATATTACTATTTCAGTATTTCAGTTGGGATAGTTCTGTGATGTGATCGACTTCAGTGATACGAGCTTAACTCTAATGAATTTCTTTTCTTACACAGTTGACAGCAGAGCCGAGACAATGAAGTGGGCCATTGTTGTGTGTGCCATGGTGGCACTGTCAGAGTGCCTTGTCCAGTAAGTCAGCTTGACCAGTGCTATTTTTGTTTTTCTACTACGTAAACTTTATTAGCTCATCTGAAGTAACTGCAGACATATGGAATTAAAATTTGCAAGTGTCAGGCCTCTTTGTATGCACTGTGCTCAAGAGAAAAATCAGAATTTCAGTAAAGGCAGCTAGATCAGGAGAATTTCTCTGTCATGTTTCCTAATATGCAAGTACTGAGAGGTTTAGAAGGACGAATACTTCAGCAAAAAACTCTTTAACAGGTCAGGAAAAGGCTTACAAATGTGGCTACATAATTAAGTTGTTCCCTTTGGTAACAACTAGGGTCCCTCTGGAGAAGGGCAAGACAGCCAGGGAGATCCTGGAGGAGCAGGGCCTATGGGAGGAGTACAGACTCAAGTATCCATACAACCCCATGGTCAAGTTCGACCATCGCTTTGCCGTGGGCACTGAGTCCATGACCAATGATGCTGATGTGAGTAATAGCTGCTAAAGCTTGATCAGACAAACTTTAATGAATGGCTGATTTTGATCATGAATGATGCTGGTATCTCCTCTTCATCTCTAGCTGGCTTACTATGGAATCATCTCCATTGGAACTCCTCCTCAATCCTTCAAGGTCGTCTTTGACACCGGCTCGTCTAACCTGTGGGTGCCCTCCATCTACTGCAGCAGCCCAGCCTGCAGTATGTAAAACTACACGTGCATTTCTAACATTAACAGTTTGCTCTGGTTATCAGAAATGATTGTAAGATTTTACTTGTGAATGATATGGTTAGGAATTTCGTGAGGTCTTGCCAGCCTCGACTGACATCTATGAGAGTTTATACAGGATTACACATAAGGCCAGCACATAACAGCTGACCACCAAGGTACCTGAGGGAACCAGGTGCTCCTTCAAGCTGATAAATATTGAATCAGGAAGAACCAGATGACACCTAATTTCCATGAGAAACAATAGAGTGACCTGATAAAGTAGGAATTAGAGGTGTTCAAGACCAGTATGGTTAGTACCAGGGCTGTAGTCTAGATCTACTTAATCAAGTCCAAGTCAACTTCAAGACCAGGTCCAGTCAAGTCTGACTCAAGACCAAATATAAGTTTGAAGACCATTACAGATTTCTGCAGTTATGTGAACGGACATCCTACTCTTTGTGGTTAGTAAAATCTAATTCAAATATGGTGGAACTCATGGACATTTTGCTATCCATTATTAGCTGGTGTAGCTAGCTAGTGACTTGCTGTAAGTGATGTTAATGTTAGCAGACTGAGGCAGCAAGTGCTGAGCTCAGAGTCAGCATTGCTTGCAAAATTGGGGCAATGCCAGAGAGAAAGAAACAGAGAGAGTTGTATTTCTCCTGCATCATGTTGGTAGAACCAGGCAATGTTCTGTCCAACCCATCCCGAATCAGGAGCCAGGAACAACTTGATCAGCTCTCAGTAGCCAAGACCAAGACAAGGGCAAGACTTCAAAAAAGTGCTCTCAAACTTGACTTGAGACCAAGACCAGACTTGAGTACTACAGCCCTGGTTAGTATGTAGGCTGGCTTTTGGGTGAGGGGATAAGAACCTGAGATAACTATTGGCTGATGAAAGGTCACGATCTCCCAGAGGAAACATAGACCCTGGGAGCTTTTCTATGTCACTTTCATAAATTAGTTTTGTATCTGACATTTTTTTCTTGAATGAATATTTGCATAGGTGTATTGCTTTTTGCTACTAAACTGTTTGAATTTCTTGCTATGCCTTCATTGTTTTTACTGTCAATTGGATCTTTTTTTTTTTTGGCTCCTGCTAAAGTGCAAATAAAAAAAAGTGTTGTGAATTTACACTATAATAGCAAACTTTAATTAATTTGGATTTCCTAATTTCTACCTTCCTAGACAACCATGACAAGTTTAACCCCGGTGTAAGCAGTACCTACAGGCACAATGGTGCTTCTCTCCAGATCCAATACGGCACCGGCAGCATGATTGGTTTCCTTGGATACGACACTGTGACGGTGAGAAACAGAAGCATACAGGGTCACTTTGAATTAGAAAATGATTTTTATTCACAGTTCTTACACACTGGTTATCACTTTGTCCCACCACTTCTAAGACATTAAGGTACCCAGATTAATTTACAATTGAATATTTTTAGAATAGAAAAGGCAATAGAAGATACCATTTTAATTTAAAGAGCCATGGTAATTTATGAAGGTTTTACATCCCTATGCTCTCTTTATGTTTGTCTGTCAGGTGGGTGGGCTCTCTGTGCAGAACCAGATCTTTGGTTTGAGCACAAGTGAGGCTGCCTTCATGCAGTACATGCAGGCTGATGGTATCCTGGGCCTGGCATACCCACGCCTGTCTGCTTCTGGTGCTACACCTGTCTTCGACAACATGATGAGGGAGGGCCTGGTCAGCCAGGACCTCTTCTCTGTGTACCTGAGCTCGTAAGGACAGTCATAGCTTTGCAGTATCCTACCTACTATAAACCTACCTACTACTTTCTACTATATTAAGATAGCAACTAATTTCTGGTACGACTTCACGCCTTCCTCTGTAGTAACTCTCAGCAAGGCAGTGTGGTGACCTTTGGAGGAATTGACCCCAACCACTACACTGGCTCCATCTCCTGGATCCCCCTCTCCAATGAGCTGTACTGGCAGATCACAGTGGACAGGTAAAGCCATGGATACAGTATCACATGTTCCCTGAAATTTAGCCAAACCAAAGTGATATCGTCTGCAAAGGTGTTTGATGTCTGCTTGATGCATGCTTTTTTGTGTATCCCTTTCAGTGTTACCGTCAATGGCCAAGTTGTGGCTTGCAATGGTGGTTGCCAGGCTATTGTGGACACTGGCACCTCTCTGATTGTTGGACCTCAGAGCAGCATCAGCAACATCAACAGTTGGGTGGGAGCTTCCAGCCAGAACGGAGATGTGAGTGCCAATAAGAGACATGCTGGTTGACTGAAAGAGATTTCTGTAGCCTTACATTAAATACAGCTTAACCAAGTTGAAAATTGAACGGTGAATCAAATTCTGATATTATTTCATCCTTTTCACTTTCTCCCCCTCAGTACATGGTCAACTGTAACAACATTGGCCAAATGCCTGATGTGACCTTCCACATCCAGGGACAGCAATTCACCCTCCCTAGCTCTGCCTACGTTCGTCAGGTAACTGTTTGTCTCCCTGCTGGACTAGTTTTTTTTTCTCATTTTACTATGCTAACTGTCCGGCTAAAATTCTTCTCCTTAATCCCCCTATAGTCTCAGTACTATGGCTGCCGTACTGGCTTTGGCAATGGAGGAGACAGCCTGTGGATCCTGGGTGATGTCTTCATCAGACAGTACTTCTCCATCTTCGATAGAGGCCAGAATAGGGTGGGTCTGGCCAAGGCTATGTAAGCAGCCTGAAGTCACCAGGCCCAAGAGTCCTGAAACAATCATGTGTACATCTGAGTGCTATAGTAAGATTTCCAACATGCCTGAGACTCAAATCTTTTTCTGCCCTATCACGAATCACATATACTTAAATCCAATAAAAAGAGTTGAATCAATATGACTGGTGTTTTATTTAATTAAGTAGACATGACTCTGACTGTAACATATAATTTAACATAGAAAGCTAACAGAACACATCCATCGATGTGGAGACACTATATGTAAAACATACATGAAATAGAGTAGCTTGTATGTGATAGATTTTTGATAGATATTTTCCAATCCAACATGTGTGGGCACAATAAATCAACAGTGTGTTACATAGTGATTAGCACACTTTAAGTGAGTCTATGTCAGTATCTATTGCTGGATTCTGTGGCCACAAGAGACAATGGTAAATGCTAAAACATAGTGTTAAAGTTTCAGAAGTAGAGAAGAGCCTTAAATTCAGCAGACTAAATGAGTAACGTCAGTTACGCATTAGCTAACATTAGCCACTAGCTACTGGTCATATATCAGAGTAAGACTGTAGCAGTAAATCCCATGAGTGTATTGAATTTAGCAAGGGTCATTAAGAGAGAGAATTTACTATTCTTTCTTTCAGACCTTAAATAGTTTCTGACAAAGTAAGTTCTTGACTTTGGGGAACAGTATGTGCAACAAAATAACCTAAGGTCAAAGGTGCACATTAGCTTCCTAAGGCTGGAACAGCCTCATTTAATGCCCTTCACTCAGGAACTTCTTCAGCAACGTGATAACAAGTAGTTGAATAAAGGGGAATCCCACTCGGACACTTCTGGTGGTCCCAGTTGAGTAAGGAGTGTCCATCCTGGTCTTGAGTCAGGCTAGGATTCTCATCTTCTGGCCTACTCCCTCAGTTGTTGGCTTCAGGTTACCCTGGAACTGCTGCGTGTCCTTCTCTATAACCTCTTCCTCACAGATAAAAGTAAGTAAGTGGACCTTTGAGCTAAGCTTATGTTGTTACACTTATATATCTGCATTTTAAGTCCTCATTAGTGTACATAAGATGAAAGTTTAACAATCCCCAATGCATTCCAATCACCACAATCCATTCATTCCTATTAAAGTTACTCAGTGAAGCATGAGGCCAAAAAGTTGAACTGCACAGGTGTAAAATTACCTGGATCTTTTGCATCATCGCATCCATAGAGCAGCAGCACTAGAGACTTTACAGACAGAGCCAGCTAGTTATAGCCCTCCACTAACCTAAATGGAGATTAAAAGATTACATTAAATACCTGTTCTAGACTTTTGAAATGTAATTGGACTACATTGATCACTTTGCAAGGGTTGTGACACTCAAAAGCACTCATTTACAGACGTCTTTTCCTCACTGTAAGTGGTAGGTGTATGAAGAAAAGTCTGTTTGGCCTTAGGGCATCACGTGATGGACCAGAAGTTCTCGATACCCGGTTTGGCCACTATGGTAAACTGTCTTTAAAGTCTTGAAGCCAAGCCTTCCCCAGGGCCTTGTTGCCACATGTTTGTAAAGCAGCCAGCACCTTTCACACCATCTTAGATGTTTCTTAGAAACCATACTAAATGTCGCTGATTGCTGGGCAGAAGAATGATTCATTTTTATCAAAAAAAATTACATTATTTTGTTGAAACATTGCAAGTTTTTTTGTAGTACCTGTTTCATTATTCCAATAAACCACGAGGCCCTGATTTACACTGATTTTAGAAGAGCCCAGGGGCACTGTTAGGAAGAATGACTAACAACACCCCATAGCTGTTCTAAAATTAGTCGTTAGAAGTTGCCTGTCATGGCTTTTACTTAATTTTGCCTGATATGACTGAATTATCAGATAACCAAAGACTGTACTGATTTAGTGACTGCATTTGCTTGGGGACAACAACTTGGTCTAAGTGAGTCACAAACTTATTTTCTTTCCTCACTATTGTTACCTGACTTAATTACCCATCGATGGTATGAGGAAGTTTCACAAGAGCTCCCTATCATTTTCATCAACATTCCAGAGCCAACTCTGCTCTTAGGTTTCCTCATACAATGAGCTTCCTGGTGACAAAAACTTGTACGACAACAGCAGGTACACACTTTTCTCTCTTACCACAGTGCTGTTCAAGCAGTAACTTGAATACTGCAGCCTTTTAATGAGCAGCAATTTATGGAATATCGGTTCTTTGTATACTTCTGCGCTGTCACATCTGAGGTGATAAGGAATTCAAGGAAGGCTGCAAACCACCTCGGCAGGGTAAGTCGTGTTCCTCTCAACTTGTGACCTTCATTATGTTTTTTTTTAATGGTGACCTAGTCGTCATCAGCTACAAATTACTGTATTGTAAAGAGATCGAAGGCTGACTTTGAGTTGTTCTGTGCAGACTTTGAGATGCCAAGAAAAGGCAAAAGAGAAGTCACAAGCTACTGTGACTGGATGTCGCAACTACCATCCCAGTTCTACGACGTTCCTCTCTTTAATATGGCCATACCAGGTATGAGGCTAAAATAATGCAGCTGCTTATATTGCTACTGCACAGCACTCTTCTCTGTTCTGACAGTGTATAGGTCAAGTACATTACAATTACATATTGTCACTGTCATGTGAAAAATGTGTATCTCCATAACATTGAAAGCCTTTAATCAGCTTCCTCAAAATATTTTATTTTCAGATTTGCCTGTGGGTTTTAAAATGATAGAAATTTTTCCCCCTGGACAACAACAATATTGGGTTTATTAAAACAGTAGCACTGCTATGACACATTTGTGTGTGTGTGTGTGTGTGTGTGTGTTTGGTATTTAGGTAGCCATGACTCAATGAGTTACGACTTGGACATGAACTCCTCTATAATAGAGCCCAATGGCCTGAAAAGACTGAGCAAGATTTACTGTATACGTGAAATAGTGCGCAGATGGGCGACCACTCAGGTAACTGGTGTTTAAGACCTGTCAATACCAACTGTATTTGTGCATGTAAGAAATAAAGAGGGCTGTATTTGTTTGGCTGTTGTCATGGCTTTGATGCAGGAGGACACCATCACAAAGCAGCTGGATGCAGGAGTTCGCTACTTTGACCTAAGGGTTGCTCGCAAGCCAAACGACACTGACCCCACCAGGCTTTACTTTTATCATGGGCTGTACACACGCACTGATGTGGAGGTAAAGATAGAATTGTCATATATAACCAAAAAAATATCTTTTCTTTTCAGTGTTTGCACACATGGACAAGAAAATAGGCCCCTGGACACAGATATACAAAAGGCCCCACCGCCTGTCCGCCTGGTTTTGGCTTTTTTATTTTGTTTGTTTTGCGTCTCTTTGTAGTCTGTATGCATCTTTTTGTGGTAATGTTGTGTCTCTTTGTATTTATTCTGTGTCTCTATGAGGTGTCTCTCTTTGTAGTTGTTTTGTATGTCTTTTTGGTCATTTTGTGTATCTTTTTGTGTCTTTTGTGGTCATTTTGTGTCTCCTTGTAGTTGTGTCTCTGTGTAGTGCCTTTGCATGTATTTGTTGCCGTTTTGTGATTCTTTGAAGGTCAATTTGTGGCTCTTCGTAGTTCCTTTGTATCTGTTTGTCATGGTTTTGTGTCTCTTCAAAATTATTTTGTCTCTCTTTTAGGTATAATCACATCTTATTTGGTTGTTTTGTGTCCCTTTGTAGTCGTTTTGTGTCTTTTTTTAGTTCCTTTGCATGTCCTTGTTGTTATTTTGTGTTTCTTTAAAGGTCTATCTGTGTCTCTTTACGGTATATTTATGTCTTCTTGGTCATTTCGTGTCTCTTTGTAGCTGTTTTGTGTCTCTCTGTAGTTCTCTTGCGTATTTTTGTAGCAGTCATTGTAAGTCTCTTTATTGTTGATACATGTTCGTTTGAGTGACATTTTGCAGTTGGAGGGCAGAGGGCCGGGACACATTGCGCCCCTGAGCCTTGGCCTGATAGGCCCATTCAATAATCCATCCATACAACACTTATGATATTGAATTTCAATTCACTCACTTATTCATTCATTTTATCAATCCGCTTAATTTATTCATTCCTATTTTCTGATTTCAAGTAAGAAGTCCACAAGGCGCCTCTTTTTAATCAGTACTGATAAATTAATAAAACATTGTGCGAATGTGGCATGAAGTCCTCACATAAACGCAGAGAATATGTATTTCTCTTAAACGTTTCAGTTGTCTCATAATATATGCTTGTGTAATGCTGGTCTAGCATGCAATGATTTCCCTTTAGGCCGTCACACAAGACTGAACTGACCCTTAACATGGATTCAAATGATCATGTTGAGCAATGAGCTCACTGACACACAGATAAGTATTTCCTGAACTGGAGCAGAAACAGCACACAGTGGGCCTATTGGGGCCGAACAACACGGAGTTACTGCAGCAACAGTTTGGATAATGGAGGGTCGTAACATCCCATTTGTGCACCCAGAGGGCAGATTCAGGATGGACACCGAGGGTAGCTGGCAGCTAACATCCACCCGGCTGCCAGGAGTTAGGGGGCTTCATCTTTGATTCTTGTCTGAATAACGGGAATAGAGGCCATAAAGCGTATCTCAGTCTTGTTAGAGAAAATATGAGATGAATTGATTTTAATCCTCTTCTGACCTGAGGAGCACCATAAATGCCATTGAGAGTGATGTCATCTCTGAATACGCCCTTTAAGTGCACTTTCAAGTCTCATTAAACTCCAAACCGACAAACATCCCAGGGTTAGGGTTTGAACTTTCAGCACAAAACGGACAGGTTTGGCCGAAAAGAAATCAAACAAGTTCCTGGGCTGAGTCCATTTAAACATTCACCCCACGTTCACTTTATTTGAACAGGATATCTCTTAATAACACAGCTCCAAGGCCCGCAGTTCATGTAGCGCAATCTGGCATCTAATGAAGTCCGCGGGGAGATATCATCTCACAACACTGCTTTTATTTCAATTCCCCTCCCTGTTGTCCTCATCCAAGACAAAAACGCCTTCATATGATTGCAGTTTCTCGACAGATTGCCTGTGTCTCCAGCAGCGCTGCGAGGAATAGATTTATAATTCTTTGGATTTAGCTGAAGCTGCTTAGAAATCTGCGTTGGGTGTGGTTTGGACGCTGAATTTAGGGTGTCATGGATGAAATGCTTGACATAGAATTACACATACAGGATAGATTTTTGTGAGATTGTCTAATTGTCTGGCTGTTGTACACCAAAACCTTATAAGTACTGTATTTACTAATCTGAATCTGTGGTGCTTTACCTCTTCTGCATCCTCCCCTCCTCCCCCAACATTCGTCTCCTCGTCTACTTCCTCTTGTGGCCATCTCTTCATCATTTTGACGCCATGAACAGAAGAGAAGAATGATCAGGAGAAGAGGAAGAATCAGGTTTAGTTATAGGCACACAAATACTATCCCGCCCCCCCAACACATACACACACAGGAAGTGGGTGCAACTCATTTGTCAAACTGTTTCCGTGTCAGCTCATTTGCACCGGAGACACCAAACAGTGAACCATCACCCTGATACTAACTGGTAAGCCGATCTACAGGCTGTATACGCCGCCTGATGTTTCCTGTATCTTGTTTTCATGATTCGTGGGTATGTTTATGCAACTTTTGGCTTTAATATTATCCAATTGGCCCTCGAGATACTTTCTGCGTCTCGACAGGTATCACAGAAAATCAGCAGTTGCCCTCTTCCTCTGCCATACTTATTAAATCTCAAAGTTGAATGAAGCAAAGCCTCCTTATGGCAAGGAAACTTATATATTTTCTTGTTTTATCTACTTTTGTAGTTCTAAATTCTGGTTTCATCTGTCTGGTTTTACTCAGGCTAATAAAGGTTGACTTAAAAACATGAAAAATTAAAGATGATACAAGATATTTGAAGTTGATTTATCAGCAAAAGCAGACTCTAAAACTTTAAATATTCCCTTGCGTACAGCTATCTCTTCGTATTTCATCACAAACGCTGAAAATGGATGTGGAAGTAACCCAGTTGTAGTCAAAGGTCAACATTGCATTTCCAACAATATTTTGCAAGGCACCGAATGGCCTTTGCGCTGCTTACTGTGAGCACCATGTAGAAACTTTGTCTGGATGTAAGAGGAGACCGTTGGTGAGGTGCGTCAGTAACTGCCTTCATAATCAACAGACTTTGTTTAGACAGGGTTGGGTAACACAAGGACACCCAGGAATAAAGTAGCATCCTCGTCTTCTAAATGTTAGTTTGCACATCGGGATGTCCAAGTCAGACTGCCGAGAGAAAACATTCTTGGTTTCAGCTGTAATTTGTTCCACATCTGTGCTTCATTCTCTATCTTGTCCCTGTCTCTGGGTTCTGTCCATATTGAGCTCAGGCCGCTGAATGAGTAATGGCAGGATAACACTGTGACACATCATATAAATTTTGCATCGAGAGACTATCATTTGGCAAAGTTATCTCTGGTGGCGCTCAGTGCGTGATTTGCTTTGGCTGCATGAAGAGCTTCAGGAGGAAAGAGAAACTCTGAGTACGTGTGATTTTGGAAACGAAACGGCTACCACATGAAGTGCATCCAGAACACTGCTTTGAATGTGATTTAAATAACATCTTTATTCATCAAGTTATTCTTAGACTGGCCAAAATGTTGATTGTTAACCCAGTCCTTTTAAAGTAGTAACAGTTGAAGTGTGTACCAAAGAAGAAGATAAGGAAGTTGCTGAAGGTGTTAAGTTCAGTTTCACATCAGTTTCTCACAGCCTGTCTCAACTCGTTCTCTGGTTTCTCTGTCAGAAAACCTGAAATACAACCTAGCCTACTTAGCAACTGTTACACAAAGTTAACGTTACATCAGCAGGGTAAGGTAAAAAAGAGGGGAAATACATATTTTCAGTAGCTTAAATAAGAATGTTTAAAAATAAATGATTTAGTGTGTTAGCTGGACAAAGTTTCACAACTGTTAGGACAAAAAATCAGCAATAGATAGATTATTTGTAGGCCAACACGGAAGTTAGCATCGCCCTGGTTCCCTTGTCAAAAGGCCAACAGGGTTTTACCATTGGATTTTGGATTACTGCAGACACTAAGATCTGTGGCAAACAAAAGCTTATTACTTTTACGTTTTGTTCAGCAAGATAATCTTTACAAACAAACACCACTTTTATGTTTTTGAAGCCTAACCACAATTGCCAGAAGTAAAAAGCTTACGTTAGCTGCAAACGAACATCATGTTCGCATGACTTAACGTGAAGCCGTGTTCAGCATGATGACGGTCTCATTTAGCTACTTGTTCGCAATAGTTTTTGTTTTTTTGTTTTGTGTTTGTTTTTCTAAGACAAGTAAAAGTTTAAAAGTTGAGATATTGGGGAGTGGAGTGTTGACTGACATAGTTTATGTCGTAGAACAAATTGTGAAAGTCTCTAAAGCTAACCGCACACTTTATTTTTAGGCATCTGAAACCCACTCAAAAAACCCATTGACATCAAAATAAAGGAAGCAGGAGTGCAAAAATGCTGACTCATCTCCAGGTTTTAGGGACTCATTCTTGGAGCACTCTATTTTGGGAGCTACTTTAAAAGCTAAAGGCTACATAGTCTGTCACATAATCCTCCATCAAACCACAAAGCGTAGTCTTGTCTCCTTAGCTTTTTGTGATTAAACAAGATATAAGGTGTTAATTAGGGACCATATAGAACGCCTGGTAGGCGGGGTACCTGTTTCCCCTGTTTTCTGGCCTTTGTGCTAAGCTAAGCTAACTGGAGCTTTACATTGATCTTACAGATATGAGAGCAGCATTGATCATCTCATCTAACTCTCAGCAAGAAAGCAAGAATTTCCTAAAATGTTGAACTATTCCTTTAACATGACAGAAAATGAACTTATTCGGAAAGCCTTCAAGACTCCTACAGCAAAATAGCCAGACAGTCTCATAAGACTAAAACAACAGAGGGCCTAATAAAAAGGTTTGTGTATCCATGCCCAGAAGAGCAACAATAGCCGAACAAGTTTCATGTTATTTAATATGAATAGCTGTTTGCACACACTTATACACTCAGTCTTTCAGTAGATGTGAAAACCAGTGCTGCTTGCTGAATCAAGCCTGGTGAAACAAAGACCATTTCAAACACCCTTGTATCTGTCCAAAGCTTTTTTTCTCCCACTGTGTTGAAACGAATACAGATGTTTTTGCGTAAGCCTCAGAGATAAACAACATAACACTTTTCGTCCAACATTAGCTTTGCCCCGTTTCTGTTTTCTCAACTTTAGGTTAGACTTATCAAACACAGCTCCACCTCCATTAACTACAGATGAGTGTTTAGAGAAAATGTCAGGTTGCTGCTGTGGCCGCCAGCACATTTTTTTCTGTGCTAATCTAATACGGAGGACTTCCTGCTTGTCACATCCTGGCTGGCTGGCTGCTCATGAATATGGTGTCAGGCTGTGGTTGAGGCCTAAATCTTACTTTCCGCCTGAGGCTTCAGAGGGGACTTTCTGTTCTGTCTGTCACTGTGTTTTCTTCCTCTATTTTTACATCAGCCCTGATGACTCTCCCTTTCACTCTCTCATGTATACAGAATAAGATTCCTTCAATTTGAAGCTTATCTATTTCTTCTCTAATCTGAAACAGACGAGGAATGTAGGAATATTTGTAGAGCAGAGACTAAAAAGAAAACACTGCACCTTTTAGGGGAATTATTTATATCCAGTCTGGCTTTAACTGAACTTGTTGGCAAGCAATATTCTAATAAAAATACAAAAATGAACTAATTATAGGAGCAAGGCAGCGGTTCAAACCATCTTTGGACTTTTTCCTGTGCTTGTACTGGCCTTCACCATAGTCTTGTTGCAAAAAAAAATAGGCTCCAGGAAAGGCATGATTTCCTTCACTTTTACTAAGATTATTGCTTTATCCTCGCAGGATGTGATGCAGGCAGCGAGTGCAGATACAAGGGTGCCAGAGCCCACTCCAGAAGGTCTCAAGAGAAGCTGCCAAAACACCGAGGTTCTTGAGTTTGCCCAAAGTATGGCCGAGAACATAATCCAGTCGTTGGTAAGCCAAATGGAAACGGTGGAACCTGAGGTGGACAACCGGGCGTCCAGATTTAATCAGTACCAGGAGATGTTAGCCGAAGAGTTAGCCTCAGCAGTGGTTGAGGTTGCTCTAAAGGAAGTGTGCAGAGGTCAAAATGTTGAGGATCATCACAAGGGACTAAAGATGAATGGACAGGCTAAAAACCTGCCTTTTATGAATGAATCTGGCAGCAAGAGATCCACAGAGATGGAAATCCAGACCTGCAAAGACACCCAGCCCTGTCATCCACCTCTGTCCCAGTCAGGGCTCCCCGTTGTGGGATCTCTCGACTACCCAGACGCCCCTCCGACTACCC
Source organism: Chaetodon striatus (assembly GCA_029783705.1). Lineage (NCBI taxonomy): Eukaryota > Metazoa > Chordata > Actinopteri > Chaetodontiformes > Chaetodontidae > Chaetodon > Chaetodon striatus. The sequence continues at coordinate 17,716,099 of JAPZEB010000016.1, forward strand.
CTCTCTTCCCTGAGCTTGAGAGGAGCAGACACAGCTTCGCCAGGAAGCTCAAAGGAGGCTTGGCGAAAGTTTTCCTGCCTTCGCCTCCTCCGCCAACCCCAAAGGACAAAGAGGAGGACTCATACGGAGGCGACCCCCAAGTGGAGTTAATGGAGCATCTGATGCACTCATTGTCCACAGATGATTTGGCAAGAGACTACTGTGAAGTAGGACCTCATATTGGAGCCAAGATGGAGGCTTTTGCGGAGGCTCTTTCATGTGACATCATTGACTGGGTCTTGAGTAATAAAAATGGAGAGCAGATGGGTGGCGATCTTCATCTGTTGGCCCACAAACTGGCTGCAACCATCATCACATCCTCCCTTGATGAGGCTAAAATGCTTGTCTAATACTTAATGTGATTAATGAGATCATATTTGTGATGATTGGCTCGTGGACAAACGCTCAAAAGAACAAAAATACTGATATCCACCCACTCTTCAGGCTGATTGCCAATGCCTGACATTCTCACTGAAGCAGGGTTTATTGCAATAATATTGTTCTATAATCTGAAGTTAAGTTTATTTCTCAATAAAGCTCAGTTAAAACTCATCCAGATGAAGAGTTTGATTGTGAAATATTACCTATTTGTTGCAAAAACCGACCAGAGATCCAACAAAAAGACGGTTGACTTGTAGTTTAAACAAAATCTGGCACTTTTAATGACACGTGTATCCTGAAAGCTGTATATTCTGGATGCTGGATGATGAATCTGGGGTAATGGGTTTAGTCCAAGATGGATAAAAACTCCACTGGCAGGAGAGCTGTGATGATTTTGAATGCAATTTTGACTGGGATCCAACTGCAATAACCATAAATGTCCTGTAGATAGCATCACAGGAGCAATGATCTTTAGCATGCGGTCACTGAGGTTAGACTGAGTGATTATCTCTCAACAAGTGGATTTAATGCAGCTTTCCACTGGGGAAAAAGTGGTTCTGCTATAAATATGAATGCCACATTGTTAAAGCTTTATTTTTCTGTGTGTATTGTTATCAGCTTGTTGTGTTTGTCTTCATTTTGCTTTATTAATCAATATCCCACCACAAAGCAATGGTGCAAAACACCGCTTCTGAGGTGCAGTGCTGGGAAGCTGTTGGGTTATTTCCCCTTATAATCGACGTAAAAATCTTTATAGATTCAGTGATTCATTCATCCCCTGGACGGAGCTGAATAGTGGCATTTGGGATGAAGTTGTGTTTTGGCGCATTTTCATACTCACTTACTTACTGAAGTCAGATCCGAGAGAAGATGGAGCCATGGTGCTTAACCGACACAGTGATGTGATCCTGCAGAAAATAATGTTTTCTTTCCCTGCTTTTCTTCTTTTATTAAACTTAAGTTTGCCACTAAAATAACACAGTCAGGAAATGCCAAATTCGCTGAGAAAAAGCATAAGTGAACCTTG
>JAPZEB010000016.1:17732200-17746401 GCA_029783705.1 Chaetodon striatus
CTCTTATTGTATGTGTTGTTGCAGGTCCGTCCACAGGGGGCGCTCTGGTCCAGGCGGTGGGGTTCCCCTGTCTCATGGTGTTTATCGGGGTGATCAACATCCTGTACGCTCCGCTCTGCTTCCTGTTGCGTAACCCTGCGGTCAGAGAGGAGAAGATGGTAAATACACGTCTGAGAACACGACGCAGACCAGAATATGTCGGGCGGTGTCACCAGGGCGACAGTTTTGTGGCTCGTTACCATGGTTACTGAGAATTCTAGATTCTGACTGGCTGGCAGGTTTAACCAAGCAGCAACATCCGGCCACTAGAGGCTGGCTCTCAGAGCGAGTCACGTTTGGTCATGACAGCTGTACAGGAAGTGACCTCAGCTGTTTACCTTTTTATTAAGGCTTAAAGTTACGCATCATTAAGGGGCGTGGCCTCTTTGACTGATAGGCTGTCTGCTGATAGTAGATACATCCACCCCTCGCTCCTCCACAGCCCCACCCTCCTCCAAAAATGGTCACTTCTGGCCCTAAAAACCAAGATGGCGACGGCAGAAATGCCGGACTCGAGGCTTTCAGACGGGCATCACCTCACCTTGCCTAACTGTTTGAAAACTACTTTCCTAAAACTCACGCAGAGGGCGTTTCCACATCAGGTGTGACTGATTTTTACCGAGCCGAGTGCGACTGCATGGAGAAATATCTTCGCAACTCTAATGGCAGACGGCTGCTGGAGTTAAATCACAGTTTGCTGCTGTGTTTCAGTGCAGCTGCTTTTCACACCTGCTGTGAACTGACTCGATGCCGTCTCAGGTTCAGGTCAGAGTGCTGTGCCGACGTGCCGTACACAGTGTTTACACCAGAGTCCTGCAAGGGTCCATCTTTGAAAGCCTGCACCCACCCTTACCTGTACAGCTCAGTACCAGAACTGACCTGTGACCTGAGTCAAAGCCACACCCACTAATAAAAGTCCTGCGACCCTCCACCTGTGACCACGGGGTCAAAGGTTACACTGTGTCACTGACTTTCAAAATAAAAGGAGCTGTCAGAACATGACACATGTAGTGCTCATCTTTTTACTGCCTTTTATGCTGAAAAATATAAATTACATGTTAGTTCTGACCCGCTGCCCTCCTGACTGGAGATCAGTTTTACCTGTGAATTTATATATCGACATATTTTTACCTGTTCTTCTTCAGCTTCTTTTGGGTCACCTGTAGGGTACCTGACCTGGTGCGGGACTCTGGTTTACACCTATCGAACAAGTGGACTTTGTGTTGAGGTGAACTCTGAGGGCTACTTGATGTGAAAACTTTCTTATTTCCACCATATTTAATGTTGGAACTTAAACAGGCTCCATTTCTGTAAAGAGGAAACACGGATGATGTCAGCGCTTTACTTCAGAGCAGAACAGCTGCAGTTTAATGTGGCTGCATCCTGAACAGATTCCCCCAAACACTCTGTGTCAACACACACACACACACTCGGCAGGTCCTGACACAGCAGCAGGAAGTGTGTGTGTGTGATGTTGAAGCCAAAGAGTGTGTGTGTGTGTGAAGTCATTACACAGTGATTAGACTGATCACAGATCAGAAGCTGCTGCCTTCAAAGCTGCAGAGGAAACATTTCTACTTATTAAACCTCAATTACACACAGATTACACTTCATTGATCCTCTGTGTGTGTGTGTGTGTGTGTGTGTGTGTGTGTGTGTGTGTGTGTGTGTGTTTTACAGGCGATCATCGACCAGGAGTGTGTGATGCACAGTAGACAACCTGAGACTTCTGTACCAACCATGTGGGCATAGCTTGATGGGTAAGGCGCTAAATAAGAGAGTTAGGCTAAATTGTGGCAAGAGAACAACTCGCATGGCCATTTTCAAAGGGGTCCCTTGAACTCTCACTTCAAGTAATCTGAATGAAAATGGGTTCTACGGGTAACCACAAGTCTCCCTTAAACTTGAGAGAGCTTGTTCCCAGTGAATGCTTTGTTCCTTAGAATCAATGTAAGTTTTAGTGAGTCATGTTGTCATTTACTACTGTGGCCTAAAAAGAGGTGTGTGTATGCATGGATTTGTGTGTGTGTTACCTGATTAGCCAGCGGTTGATTGGACAGAATGTTCAAAGTTGGTCTACCATGGTCTAACCCTGGGAATGGGCAGACAGCTCTGTCCTGGCACAAGAAGGACGGCTTGTTAGTGTCAGCTGAAAGTCTCTCTACTCCAATGATTTCCTCCCTCACACACACACACACACTCTCTGATATCAGCGTTTTGACTCAGAACTCTCAGTAATAAGACCCTCCCGTCCCCTTGTCAGCTCTCATTTCTGTACCAATTAAACAACCAGTGAACTCTTTTCTCCGCCGTTTCTCTAATTGCTCCCAAATGATCTCTTCTATCTTTCCACCCACTCATGTCCCACTTCTACAACCTCCTCCATAAACCTTAGTGTTGGCCGTCCCTTTGTCTCGCTCATGTCTCACCGACTGTGAAGAACAAGACTGTGTTTGGCTTTTAGTGAAAGCACATTGTAACCTATCGTCAGTGCATTCGTAGATCAAAAAACCACTAAAACATTATCGCTGATGTTCCACTTCCTCAGCTCTCCACTGAGCTCCAGGCTGCAGCTAATGTTTGGCTTAGTGTCTCACAATATAAAATTGCCTCGTTAGAACCTTGCAGGGTTCTTGGACATGTGCGATCGCAGGTAATGCACAAATCAATGAGTCAACCACTGAGCATGGTTTTGGCTTTGTCTGCAGCTGCTGAATGGAAAACCTTAATAAGAAAAGCTCTGGGAAAAGCGGTGAAATCATGAACCTGTCAGGCAGGCGGTCAAAGCTTCCCTTCAGGCTGTGACTTTTAAATACTGCTGTATGTTTTAGGTAGAAGTGTTGTCTGTTAAAAGCTGGGAGGGGAGCAGATGTTGGCTCGATTACTAGATTACAGCAGCGTAACTTGGTCATTTTAGCTTTCCAGACTTTGGATAAACGGACCATCGAATTGATGATGTTTAGATTTGCATCAGGACGAGTCATCATTTTAAAAGAAGTCAATCCTTGGCTCTTGTATGCCTTAATATCTTAAACTGGAATTCAAATCAAGGCTCGGTTGTCGCTGGCAAGGATCTAAATCAAATAGACTTTCCAGAGGCCACAAAGAAATGCTAACAGACTGTACTTGTTTGGACGAAGAAGTCCTGTTTCCAGAAATAGCTCCTTGGATGTGCTGACCTCTTGTAGAGGAGATAAAAATCTTGCATGAATGTTGTGAAAACGTGTCCGATCTAGGAATGTGTTCCTCTGCTGATCTCAGGCCTTGCTGCTTCCAAAATATTATGAAGAGAGTGCTGTGGGGATGATGCTTACTTGCAGGCCAACACGGAAATTAATGTTGCCCTGGTTCCATTGACAAAAAGCAAACAGGGTTTTTTTTTTACATTGAATTTTGGCAGAAAATAAGCAAATGCACACCACTTTTATGATTTATGAAGTGTGATTGCAATCGCCAGAAGTAAAAAGCCTACATTAGGCATAATTGAACTACACTACAGTCTCATGATTTAACGTTGCTACCACAGTGAGACTGTAAAGCCGTGTTCGGCATGAAGGCGTTCTGTGGTATCATTTAGCCACTTTTTAGCATCGTCTCTTTTAAGACAAGTAAAATCTTCAAAATTCACGAGTGTGGTATTGACTGACATATTTTATGTCGTAGAGCAAAATGTGAAAGTCTCTTCAGCTTGTGTAACCACAGACCTTATTTCAGGCATCTAACCAAAAACCCATTCAGAAAACCCATTGACTGAGACAAGGGATCCGGGAGTGGTATGATGCTTACTCATTTCTGGGTTTTAGGACTCATTCCTGCTCCTCTCTATAGGTAGGGACAGTCGAGAACCATCCAGATTATGACTGACTGAGGTTTTAAAGGTTGAAAGGGCTTTAGACTGAAGTCACAAAGGCTTATTTTTAATTAATAATTTTGCCCCCAAAATGTGAGCATTTAAATCTTTCCCTCCTATACCTCCATGAATAACAGCACAAAATGATTGATTAAATTTCTTGGATGAAAAGTTTTAACTAGAATCCTCAGCCATGCTAGAGTTATTATTATTTTTCCTTCAGGGAACATGGATGTCTGTACCAAATTTCATGGTTATTCCATTGATTTTTTTTGGTCTGGACCAAAGTTGTGGGCTGACTGACTAACCTTGCCATGGCCATCCCTAGAGCAATGGCGCTAACATGGATGAAAATAGCAAAACTTCAAGAATCCAAGAGCATACTGCCTCAGCTCAAGTCACGACCTTGACCTTCTCGTGTTAAGGAAGGAGCTTAGTTGTCAGGAAGAAGTGGAATAACTTCATCCTGCTTTAGATTCTCGTAAGAGGCGGAGGTATTTGGAAATGACATAATTGTAGTAAAGAATCCCATCGGTTTAGAGTGCAAACAGGTTCTTTGGCATTTAAGAGTTGGCAAATGTGTGAGCTGGCAGCAAAGGCAGCTGCACAAATACATGATGATAGCTTTATTTGAGAGCCAGAATAGAGCCCATCACCAAATAGCAGCCGCAGAGAGGGCTTTTTGCGGTTAAATGTTGGAATGTCTTTGGACTGCAATTAATGCGATCAATCTGGCTTACCCAAATGATGTTTGATTGATCCAAGTCAATGTGTAACACATTGCCAATAAAATTCCAAATTCTGGAGGAAAAGTGTGTTATCAATCAACCTGGAGAATTTCCTGTCAGCAGGAACCGCTAATGACTGCTACATGGACATATCACATGCTTAATGACCCGTTAACTGCCTTTGTAGTGTCTGGCATTGTTTTTAACTCTCCGCGGTGCAACCAAACTCATCAAAGCAAACCATGTTTTTTGTATTCCCACCCTGTCAGAATCATTTATCCAGCTTGTGTGTGTGTGTTATCATGATTTTAAACTCATTCTGAACCTTTAATCTGCTCCAATCTCAAAGAGTTGGAGCCTCATGATGAGTCTTAGTGGTTGTGACAGCCCGTGATAGCCCTTAACCATGTTGTCACCTTGAGCAAAGGAAACAGCTAAAGCAGAAAGTCTTCTTGAAGGTTAATGTGTGGTCTTTTAGAGAGTTATCTGCAATATTAGCATTTCTAATAAATGTTTAAACTGTTCATAACAGTGGACAGTTTACTTTGGTAGATTTGTGTCCAGTGTCAAGGCTTTCAATATAAAATAAATGGCTGGTTCTCAAGTCTGCAACTATCCTCAAAGCAAGTTGAAAACCACTGAACAACCACTGATGATCGAAATCCTTCTACAAATATTTACATTTGGTCTGTGGGTTGCATAGCCGAGCTCTGATGTCTTCTCTAAGTACATCATTATGAAGTGGCTGTTCAGCTGAGGCACTGCAGGTAAAGCTATAAACCTCTGTCATCCAATGAATATGAGATTTTATGTATAAAACACGTGTGGATATATATAAGAGATACATTTCCAGTGTGTTGGGTGTTCTGAGTGGTTGTTGTACAAATATTTCTCAATGTTTTGGCACAGTGGCTGGAAGTATGCTACATTTGCACACTGTATAAGAGCCAGAGCTAATGAGTCATGTTTTGGGTGAAAAAGGGTCAAGTCAAAGAGTAAAGAGAGCATTCCCAAAAGTCAACAGTGTGGTAACTGGTGACTCCATCATCTACTCACCTGCCCAAACCGATGACTATATATAAAGACAGACATTATGACAGTTTCCCAGAGGTGGAGCCAAAACATGTTGATTGCCCCCTGGTGGCTGGCTTCGGTATAGGACATGTGCCAAACAAAAAAAAATCAAAGCGCACATCAAATAAAATCTTTCCGAAAGATGGTTTCTGTTATGGCATGTCGTTCTTATCACGCTGTTGTACGTTCAGGTGTTCGTTTTTGTGATGATGCTATAAAAAGGAGGCTTGACGTCATGATTGACAACTGTGTGCGTGAATTGGCTTGCTCATGATCAATGGTGCTACTTACAATTGGGTTGGAAGGTGGTATGAGCGGGAAAAGGCATGAACTCGACACCGAGGCTCTACTTTGTGGTCGCTATTGCTCTGACTTTGGCTTCAGTGGGTGAATGTGGAGACATGTTGTAAACAGACTTGTATTGCGCCTAGTCTTCCAACCACCCATGGTGCCTTTATACTTCTTGTCACATTCTCCCATTCACACGCACACATTCACACACTGGTGGCCGAGGCTGCCATAAAAGATGCCATGTGTGTCTCAGTTTAACATTCCTGTGCACTCAGCAATTTGGGGTTCAGTATGTTGCTCAAGGATACTTTGGCAGACTGGAGGAAGCGGGGATCGAACTGCCGATAAGGGGATGACTCACTCTACCTTCTGAGCCACAGCTGCCCACATGATTGAGACTATAGCCTGAACAGCAGCAACACAGGCAGGCACAATCACACTCATAAGGGACGCCATTGCACCTCCAAATAGGCAGTTATTAGTTAAAAAGGTGATACTGTTAATTTAGAAAATAGCTTTTTCCCCTCTTAACCCTGGGTGGCTTGTTCTGTACTGAGCATTGGATGAAAAGAAAAATGCACCATAAGCATTCGGTGTTTTCACTCCCCTTCTTATTCAGCCTTTTTTCACATTTTTAACAATAACCCTAAAAATAAATCCAACCATTACCTTATGAATAACCTTTTCAGTCATTCAAAGTGCCCACTTTCCTTGTTTTTTTTTTTATTCCTATACAGACGTCTGGACCCCACCAGAGAAAACACAGATCAGCTACAATCTGTGCAGTACAATAACACTCGGCCTCACTTGAGTCATACTTGTTCACCACCTCCTCACACAAAAACACATTTACAGACACTTTTGCCCACCCACAGGCACCCAAAGGACCCCACAGCAGCATGCTGACCTAAACCGCCACACTTTGTCTGTGGTTGAGCACTGGTCTTTTATTAACCTGACTTTGTTTACTTTTTATTATTTTATTCACAGTCATTTTCCAAAATGTAGTCCATAATGTCATCATCCAGCAGCGGGGAATATAATCTTGAATTTAGGGGTTCTATCATGAAGCAGACCTGCTAAGTGGCTCATTGGATGAAGCTAAAAGCAGTTGTTTAGCCTATCAGAACTACAGCTAAACAATCTGATCTGTCTTTAGTTAAGCAATAGACTACAAATGATGTCTAGTTGTTTGCCTAATAGAGATTGGCTGTCACATAGCAACCACTGGGCTCATTTTCAATCTGTAGCTCTATCCCAAAAACAGAATCTTTAAATGAAAACAGATCGACAGGTCCAAAGGGACCAAGAAATGAAGCTTTCTTTTGTAGTTCTTTTGGTCAACACAACAAAATCCACCATGTGCCATATGTCGAATTTTCAGGAGGGTCAACAAGGATTCATGCCTTTCTTATCACTTTGTAGAACCGCGAGATATCGTGTGACAAGCTAATATTTACCAAGTGTCCTCAAGTCGTCAGTCATTAGTAAATATTTGACATAGACCACACAACGAAAACCTCCGAAGACCAGAAAATGGAAGCCAGGTGTAAACACCACTGGGTGTTCCTGATATTAGCCTGGACATGTTGTTATTTACAAGGCATTACAGATAACGGAGGTCATATCTATATGTTTACTATTAACTTGGTGCACTATCTGCCAGTTGTCCATTATGTGATTAAGGGGGAATGTAGGTATTTTTCAACCTGTGTCCTATTGTCCCGTGTTTTTGTGTTAAAATGACTATTTTTGAAAAAGGTCCAGTATTGAGGTAAAACGCTGCAGACGACAGCATTTAAATAGGCCACAATATAACCACTGGGGGGATATATGTCTTCTTAAAGTGCTTCTTTTGCCACTGAAAGGCTCATATTGTCATTTTAAATGTCTGACAACCAGTGTTTGGAGTTACAAAAGTAATGTGTTACTTCTAGAACGTTATAAATTACTGTAACAAAATATTAGAACACATTACCAACAAAATTGCAGGTAATATTATTACATTTACAGTGTCATGTAATACTTTACCACCCGAAATAAACTATTTATTGTTTTCATTTTCATTCATTCACTCTGCTCCACTTACGCCAGTGCACCACCTCAAAAAAACGTCCCCCAAAGGTCGATGTGACTTGTCATGTCACCACAGACTACATCATAGTATGGTACCAGTCATCAGCACATCTGGGTCATGCACTGTGTGTCAGCATGTTCAGTGTATCCCGTTCTGCTTTTGCAGCGGGGATAAGGATCTGGCCTGATGATCGGCACATCTGGCCTGGGTGATGTTAGTGTGTGTTTTTCCATTCACATCCCCTATAATTGCAGAGAAACGCCGGTAAACCCGTCATTTATATGCATAACTCTCACTCCAGCTGCTGTTGAAGATGACGGGCTTGCTGGGAACCAGCAGCTGCTTCTTCCAGCCCTGGTGAATTAATCGCATTCGTCATGGTGACTTAATCAGATACCAATCTGTTTGTTGTGCTAACCTCAACTTTTTTATTGTGTTTTACTTCATAGGCCAACAAACATTGATCATATCTCATTAATATTAGACTCTGATCCTCTGCCTGACCTTCCTGTGTCCAAGGCTATTTTTTTTATGTAAAAAGGTCTTGCCCATTTAATCATTCTTAATAATTTTTTTTTTCATTTTAAGACAAAGTGGTAACCACTGTATGTGAACGCATGAATGAGTCAGACCTGCAGCACTGGATTTGAAATGAATGGTAATAAACTGGAGCTTCTGTGAAACAACACGACCCTCATCAATTTAACATGAACATTAGTTCTTCTGATGTCATTTTGGTGACAGTAACGCAAAAGTAGTGTAATAAGTTACTTAATACTCTACTCTGAGAGGTATATTGTGAAGTAACTTATTACTATCAAATGAAAGTAACTATTAATATGAAATATTTCAAATTCTGAGAGTAACATGCCCAACACTGAGAGTAAGATTGTATTTTTTAAACCAGATAGCTCTGAAATCGCTATCGCTAATCGACCACACTCCAAATAGACAAATAAATAAACACTAATAAACTCAAATAAACACTAATTTCAGCATGCGTAGAGCCAGCACATTTTTACATCTAACTGGTTGAATGGACCGAACCAGAGCTGGAGTCCATTGGAACAGCAGAGAGTCATACCAAGATGGTTTTTGCTAGTTTAATTTGTTTCTGTTGACTATGAATGAAGTGTGTTTTACGATGTTAAAATTACTTTTTTATTTAAATGTAGTCTGCTGGTTTTGGCAAGAGTGATTTGGGGGCTGTTTCTGGTTAAACAAAACGGATCTTATTCTTTAATAAGAATGTCTGTCTCCGTGGGGATTCTTTCCATAATGTTGTCAGACACTTAAATTAATAATCTGAACATGTCTGTAGCAAAAACAGGCACTTTTAGTGGTGGTAAATATACAGTACAAACACTACCCGACGGGTGCATTGCGGCCTGTTTCCTCGCTTACTCAATACTGGACCAATTTAAAAAACTGTTGTTCCAATTAGTCACTTAGAAACAAAAACAGGAGAAAACAGGGTCCAGGTGATTTAAGGACTTTTATAGTCTGCACAATGCGGAGGATCCAGCCTCTGAAAACAGCTCATTTATCTTCCTCTTAAATCTTTCTCTGCCTCTATCACTTCAACTCCGTCGCCTCGGGCGATTTCCGTCGGTATGTGTGCACAGGTGACTGAGACAAACTGGAAAGTCCTGACCTCTTCATGCTCTTGTCTTTTCTTTTTCTCTTCCCCGTTCTAAGCCAGATGACAAGAACCAGAAACTTAACCCTTGAAACGAGAGTGAAAGTTTATGGCGACTCTTAATTTCTCAATGCCAGTAACATATAGAGCGCAGCTCACACACACTCCCATAAACACACTCCCATAAACAGAGTTACTATAAACTCTGAGATAAGTTTTTACAGCTCTTTTTTTTAACCTAAACAGTAACATTCTCAATTGTTTTAAGAACCAGGAAGTTAAAGAAAAGAAAGAAATGACCGGAATATCAGCAGGCAGGTCCACCCTGCTTTTGTATGTCTTTAAACCTTATTTAAACTGGAGGTAATCCAAAACAGCAAAACTGACAAAGAGAGGTCATAGTTCCACACGCAAAGGCTGGGAGTGGTGATCTGCCATCATGCTGTGGAGTCGTGCGCTCTATCATTATCACGGCCAGGCCACTTGCAAACATGTGCATGGATGTCTACAGGCAATCATGCAAACACAAACAAGTTGCATGCGCAGATTTGCGCTGCGGCTCGCAGGTTAAACGATGCTCGTTAGATAACTTGCAGCATTCCTCACCAAACACATGCATGCAAACACACACACTGAACAGGACGCAAAGGAAGTTACTGCTTGCCAGCAATGCCATTAATGCCTCTAAGCAGAAGCAGACTGTCTTCTGGAGTGATTTTAAAATGGATTGGGTGAAAGCAGAAAGCATGTGTGGACCATATGGAAAGTTTTTCATGTCCATTTTGGTGATGAAGAATCACAACCTAAAGCTCATTATCAAACATGTTCTATTGTGTTTAAAATTAAGTTTGGTTGTTGCGCTTTAAGGCTTCAAAGGGAACTTTGAAGACTTCAGTGGCCACAAACCATAGCATGTCAAATTGAGAATTCTTTACTCACCCATGTAGTCTTGTTTGTTTTTATGTTTTCCTGACATCAGTTTGTTTGACCAAGTAAATTCTGATGTCTTATACAGACATTGTGGTCAGATTAGTACAAACAGGACAAACTGATGGCATCTCACGGTGAACATGGATTTCTTTCCTCTCTGTAAAGGCCCAGACATACCAAGCCAACATCACAGAACTAGTTGCGACAAAGACCGACTTGCAACACATCATGTTGCCTGTATCTCGGCCAAAAAGATGCACTTGACACACACTGCGAAGACCACAGCCAACAGCCAATCAGCATGTATGCTCTGCACCTGTCTGGGAAGAATTCACTCTCCATACCAGCAGGTGGTGGTAGACTATACACGTTATTCAAAAAGGGAAACCTTAAGACCAACAGGATGGATTCAAGATGATCGTTAGCCAGATAGCACATGTTGAAATAACTATTTTTAAGGGTGCTGGCAAACAATAACACAATTATGAGCCGTTCTCTGCTAAAAAAATTTACACCCTCCTGACTTTAGCCGTTTGCTCGCTTTCCTCACTTTCCTCAGAAAGGCTCTGCCAAATTTGATGCTGTTTCAACATGTTGAATCAACTGAAAGGAAGGTGTCAAGGGCCAAGCAGGTTTTTTTGTTCCATATCATCTTGCTCATGATAATATCATATCATTTTTAATATGACATGAAAAATTCATATTGTGACATTTCAACCTACATGACATTCGCAGCTCGACAAAAAACTACATATATGTGACTATGTGATAGCTCTGATATCATAACAGCCTGTCACAGGTGACAGCGTGATGATTAGAGGAGAAATGTCCAGGTGGAAAAAATTGTAATTTGTGGTAGATTTTATTTTGTTAAACTATTAATATTGTATACAGAATCTGAATCTCACCCTGAGTTACTGTTGTTTACTAACTAAAGAAATGAAAGATACTTTTTGTTCAGTTTTTACTGAATATTTGGAGGCAAACTGTAAAACAAGTCTATGTTCTTATATGAATAATTTTTTTTTTTACTAATTTGTCTTATCGTCAAGAATATCGTTATCGCATAAATACCCTGAAATATCGTGATATTATTTTAGGACCATATTGTCCACCCTTTGTGACACTGACTGGACAAACCCCATGTGTCACTGCCTATAGGGATAATGTGCAACTAGCAGGTCATTATACCCTGACAGAGTGATGCAGGACCGTGACGCAAGGGCAAAAAAATGTTCTTTTGTGCCCTAGCAATTTAAAATCCCGGTAAATGTCTTTTTATTTTAAGATGAAACGGCACATTTATAGAGTGGCCTTTAATTGTGACCAACACAAGGTACACCTGTGTAGTAATGATGCTATTTAATTGGCATCTTGATATGCCACAACTGTCACGTGGGTCGATTATCATGGAAAAAGTGAGGTGCTCACAGACACAGATTTTTAAATTTGCAAATTTAACAAGTTTTGTATGCACAATAAGTCTTAGATCTTTAATTTACACTCACAAAAAATGGGTCCAAAATATGTTTAGGGTATTTGTTCATGGTATTTCATGTAGGCTTATAAGATTTGGGTACATTTCTCACAACACGCATTCTGTCTTTGTTTTGATGGTGAGATATAAATCGGTTCCTAAGTGGATCTGTTTTCAGGGAACGTCTCTTTTTGTCTTTTCCAGCACCAACAAGTCAGAACAAGTCACCCCACAAGGGCTTTACCTCTGGCTACAGCTGCAACCACTGCTTAAATGTTCAGCAGGAAAACACTGACTGTGCAAGTGCAGAGAGACATTTAGATGCACTGTCTGTCTGCTGTGCATGCAAGGCTCTGTTATACTCATGATATATGTGTATTTGCATTTGCTTTTGAAGTTAAAAGTTGTGTTTGTTTTTTTATTGTGCCCACTGATTGAAAGACCTCCCTCCTCATTTTGAAATTACCTTTAGCGCTGTAATCAGAGCAGCTTTCTGAAGGTTGCGTGTATAAAGCCATCATTTTTCATTAATGTCAGAAGAGCAGAAATCAAAGTTCAAAGCGAGTGAGGTCATTGTGAGGGAAAGGCAGTCTCGAATCGGTGAGTTTCTGGCAGCGATGTGATTGAAATTTAATGGCAATCATCATGATTTAATCATCCCCTTATTCTGCTGTGTCCTGCAGCAGAATTTAAAATCAGCCACAGAGCAGTTATTTGAGGCTTGGTTACAGAAATTTATGCTGAGAGATGAAAGGAATTTGATACAGGAACAGAAACAAATAACCCACACATCCTCTAAAACTGCTCTGAGTTTTTGTTGTCCGTTATAAGGGCTCTATTATTGTCGCACTCTGGGAGCGAGGGTCGACAAAATGCCTAAAATGTGCTGTGAAATAGCAAAACTGATTAAGGATCTTGTTATTTTAGCTGTTTTGCTTTTTATTTAACTCATCAGAAGAGTGTTTTTTTGAAAGTATTGTCTTGACCTTGGCTCTTTATTTTAAGGCACCTGCTGCGGTTATCTGGGGAAATTTACAAAGACCAAACATACATTCCCAGATGACTGGCGTTTCAAGGAAAGACAAGCGAGCCATTGAGAAGAGAGGAAAGAGGAGGTTGAGTTCGGAAGCTGAGGATCAGTGTTGGTTTTTAATCACCTGTAGGCCAGGGCCGGGACGTCCTCATGTTTCACGATCAACAGCGATTGAAGTATAAATTTCCAAAGCCTATGTATTCACAGTGTCTTTCTTTAATACATCTGTTTTTACCATTCAGAGCAGCAGACTACATTCATATTCAAAAGAACTCTGTGTTCAATTTAGGGGGATTAAGTGTTATCTAGTGGTGAGGACTACAGATTGCAACCAGCTGAAACTGTTTCAGGTCAGAATTCCTTCAGTGTTTGTTGTTTAGGAGGTTTTTACCGGGAGTTGAATTATATGCAGAAGTCTCTTCCTCTTTTAAACAAACAGATTACATTCAGTATAAACTCAATAAAGCAGCTTCACATTACAAATCAGTGTTTTCCCAATGCTTTTTGGAATGTAGCAGATGGGCCTCTATCCCAGCACCTGCTAGTGTGTGCTCACCTTATTTCACCTTAGGTCTCCTCCTCTCCAAAATAAACAAACCTGGTGAATAAAACCAGTAAAACCATTGAATAAAGCAGTTTCACGTTTTTAAAAAAAATGGACTTTTTCCAATACTCTCATAGCAGAGGAGCTCCTAACTACATTTGCATTTTAAAAGGTGAATATTCCTAGCTAGAGCCATGTTTGCTTTGTCTGTTCTTTTAACGAACCGTGTTTATTCTTTATTTTTAATATACTTGAAATACTACATCAAAAACAACAACAACCTGGTTCAAACCCAGGGTGCAGTTTGCATGTTCTACCCTTGTCAGCTTGGGTTTTCTCCGGGTGCTCATGTTTCCTCCAACAGTCCAAAGACATGCAGGTTAATTAGTGACTCTAAATTGTCCGTAGGTGTGACTGTGAGTGTGAATGGTTGTCTGTCTCTATGTGTCAGCCCTGTGATTGTCTGGTGACCTGTCCAGGGTGTACACTGCCTCTCACCCAGTGTCAGCTGGAATAGGC
>JAPZEB010000016.1:17804551-17815166 GCA_029783705.1 Chaetodon striatus
CAAGTGTAGTTAAGTAAAAAGTAGATTACTGGCTCAAAAAGATCCTTAAACTTAAAACAGGTACATGAAAGCACTTGTTCCTAAAAACCATACTGTATTAACCTTTGTAAAAAATGCCCTCCATGAGCTGAAATCAGCAAATCTGATATATTTTTTACAAAAAAAATAGCTTGTTCCAGCCTCTTCAATGTGCTGCAGTTTGTCCTGTATTACTGTACACTTACTGTCTCTGGAGTTTGGACTGTTGGTCAGACAAAACAACAAGACCAGGGTTCCCACACCTTCTTAAACGTCCAATTCGAGGACTTTTTAAGGGCTTTCAAGACTCAGTTCCTTCACATTGAGGATCCAACATGGCATAATTGAGTAAGGTAAAAGAATCGAAACTTAAATTCCTGTCCCTGTTCCTCTTTATGTCTATTTTTATTTCAAGGCCTCGATTTCTCCCCCTCAAATTCACAGGGGATATCAAGAATCCTTGGGAGCCCTGTTAGTCATCTGAAAACATTCCCTTTGCTCTAGGAAAATTAAATAAGAAGTTTTCACCATTTGCTGTCATGAATTGATCAATTGGCAAAGTATTTTATAACTGATAATAAAAAGTGTTACTTGCAGCACTAACACTCTCTCATAAACTAAAATACCCCCTGTCCAGATAGCTGTGCTGCCCAAGAGCCACTAAAGCATCCTTAAAAGGAGTCACTGCAGCAGTGCTCCGGGGACATCCTGATAAACCTCTCATCCCTAAAAGATGCTCACAGCAGAAGAAGCAGAACATACACTTGTCCTCTGCTCAGGTTCCCAAACATCCCATAAATCATAACTTCGAAGCGGCAGGTTTGACTCTGACAGTAAAATTTTACGAGCTACATGAAATACAAAAATATAAGATGTCAAATATGCAATCTTTGCTGCTTTATCTGAACCGTCTCCATGGCGACAGCAGGGATGTTTTCTACTAATCAGCGGATGTTACAGATGCTAGAAAGGGGCCCTAAAAACTGTGCTCGGTAAAGTTCATGGTCGTGAAGAGATATGGGTAAATACACCTGAAGAATTTCCCCCTCCCCTCCATTAGGCGTCTGTCTTCCTCCCTAACTCCTGTGCCTCCTCGCTTCTCCTTTAATTCATGAGCTGACAGCGGAACGACCCGAGGCTCTCCTACACATCCATCTGTCGCTGCCTCACAAGCAACAATTTCCTGCAGGTTTCTCACTTTAATGCCTACAGGCGTGGGAGAGTGGTCAGTTTATGTATTCGTCCATCTTTCCTCCCGTCTATTAGTCCCTTCTTCCTTTCTTTTCTTGTTACGTGACAGCTAAGAGGATTTTCTCCTCTAAATCATAGGGGTAGAAAATCAATAAATCATGCCCTGTTGTGTGTGTGTATGTTTCTTCTCACCCGTTATGTGTAACCAGACACTGACGGAGCCCCAGCTTCCTGAAAATATCCACAGTGATGTCCATGGGTGTGTGGTCGGTGACCGTGAAGGGGCTCAGGTCCACGATGCCTCTGAGGCGGAGGGGTGGTGGAGCTTCAGCAGGCTGAGCTGGAGCATGCTCAGTGAAGACCACCTGGGAAGCACTGACGATGCCATCCTGACGCTTTCGGGCGTTATCTGAAAAACAGTGGTTAACATTTATCATATAACTAAATGAAATATAAAAACAAGGAGTGTATTAGCAGTTTGGGGCGGCTTTTGGTTTTCAATGAAAGTGACGCTGCTTTTGTGTTGCCGAGCCCCTCGTGTTTTTCCACTTTATACACCTCATGTTTTTGCAGGAGCGCCACCAGTTTAAAAAACTTGAACTCAGAGCAGTAAGCCGCCCGACAATGGCAACGACAAGTGGAAGTGTACACAGTTTGTGTTAAGCTAATATTAGCTCACTTTGATAGTTGCCCGAGGCAAACTTCAACACGTCTGTACAAATCCTAGCCTTAACTACTTTGTTTTACCAGCCATAATTAGACCCGACGATTGATAGCAGATCAAACTGTCCCAGACTCACTCTAAAATAAGCCCTGAACCAAGCATCACCCAGGAGAAGCTCCTGGACCAGCTGGCTAAACTCGATGTGATTTCTCTTCACGACACAGATCTCCATTTCCCTGTGTCCAGTCCACGAGTGCCCACCGCCTGTCCATTTTTTAAGCAGATGTTAATGTACAGATCTCAGTTTACCTCACAGCAAAATAGCCATGAAGCTAAGGACAGGTCATTACATTCACTGGACCAAAGTTAGGAAATTTGAAAAGACATGAGGGCTGTTCTTTGCCTGTGTGGAGAAAATTAGCTTCCCTGCTATCCCTGAATAATATCCCACTTAATGTTACCTACATTTTGTCCATATCTTCATTCTTACCTTTACTGTTTACTGTAATAAGTGAAATATGACCAAGCTGACTGCTGGTGTCTTTTCTGAGTTGATTCTATGTATTGTATGTTTTATTTAGATTATTTTCCTACTGTACTACTATTAAATTACACTGTCATTCACCTGTAAATGCTTTAACTTAATCGCCAATTCATGTGCACAAAATTAATCAGCAAAGTTCATAAAAAAGGGCCGAGGACAGGTGAGCTGCAAAAGCGCTGTTTGATCGGGGCAGGCTTCAACAAAAAAGGCAGCACGGTACGCTTCATCTGGGCTTCAGAGATGTCATTTTAAGATTATATAATGTAACGTGATGTGTTTAAAGCCTTCAGCTGATGTTCATTCCTATTGTGATGGACAGAAGGTATATTTCAATGTACACACACACACACACACACACACACAGACAGAGCTCTGACCTATTGATATGAGCAGGTCTCTCCTGAGTACAAATCCAACCAGCCTCTGGGACTCCTGAGAGACGACCACAGGGAAGCCACTGTAGTGAGTGCTTTCCACCAAAGCCTGGGGACAAATAACACAGGTGATGTTACATGTGATATGATACATCTACAAATCCTCTAATTCTTCCAAGAGACCGAATTCTTTTGATTTTTTTATTAGATTTTTGTTCTGACAGTTTGAAACGCTTACTGCAGTGAATGCAGATAACACTGTTTTGGATTCTCAGATGCATTTATCTGTGTCCACATCTTCACACGTTTTGCTTTAATACACCCACATGTGCTTTCCATATTGCCGTGTATTCTTCTGCTCTGCATTCCACTGTGTTATGATCTGCTGTGAGCACGTGTCCGTACCTCCACTTCCCCTACAGTCATGCCCTCCTGTGTGAGCACGGCCAGCGCAGGGTCCGACCTCCTGGGCCTCATTACGTCCACAGCCAGGCTGCTGTGCTCAAACTCCTCTTTAGGCTCCAGGAACGGGTATCCATTCAGCCTGATGTGAGCCTGCAGAACATTGATGTGTACATTTTTAACTGTAAACCATAAACGCTTCAATCTAACACACATTGCAGCGCCTTTATATGTGTGTGAATGTTTTTTTTTTTTTGGCTGGAAAGAAAACAGCATGATGGTTGTATTTACAGTAAACACGCAGTTTTACGGTTATAAAACCACATCAAATGCACATGGACACCTCACCTCGTAGATTCCCTCTCTGCCGAAAGCATCTGCCACCCATTTACTGGTCATGGTCGCAGCCATGAGGGGGACGATGTACTCCAGACCGCCAGTCAGCTCGAACATGATGACTACCAGTGACACCGTCATACGAGTCACCCCACCTGGAGGGAGACGGGAGAGGTAAAATACATAAAAATACTCTCCAGCAGGGCATCTGCAAGTGACTCAAAGTCATAAATCTGTTGAGTGAATCGTTGCCTGACTCATCTGAACTGAGTCAGCAGAATAAATTACAACAAGTTAGGAAAAACCGATTAGAGTTTGACATTAATCGATTAAGACGTTCCTTTATCTGAAAGTTTGAGCCCTTTATTTTCCCTCATCTTCATATGGAAACGCTGAAGTGTTATTACGCTCTGACTTCAATTATAATTATCTTGTCTGGTTGGGGCCAAAATTCAAGGCTACACCGCCCTCTTCTATGCCTCCTTCCTCCAACAACCAGCTGACCTTGATGTGAAAGAGTTTCATGTGACTGCTACATATCAATTTATGAAGGATCAAAAAACAAGCTCTCTTTTTCTGTTTTTCAGTATTAAAAAATGCAAAAATGGAGATAATTATATGCAAAATTGTTCCCTGATGATGATGATTATGTCGCTAAAATACAATCACATGTTATTTGTGTGAGAACAGATATTAATAGGACGATACTGTCCGGTGTCCTCAAACAGGGTTGTAACTTATTTTGCCAAATATGTTTTTCATATAAAACAGAACGTTATGTTTCAGTGCATCGTGTCCATTGCCATCTTTTTTGTCTCTTTTATTTATATCTTTGATAGGCTGGAAGAGAAACACACTCACTCCTCACAGCTTAAGATAACCAGTTTCTAGCTTGTGACTCGTGAATTTAAAGGAATTTACTTTGCTGAGCTTACATAGAGCAAGAATACAGTAAATACACTGAGACATAAACAAGAGGTAAAAACATAAAATGACCAAAAACCTGTACGCATAAAAGAATAATACAGTGACAAAGAGATAAATGAGAATTGCGGACGCTACTAGCACCAAACCAACCAAACCAACAGGGACGTACCATAGCATACAAGCCAACACACTGTCTTAAAGGGATAGTTCAGCTCTTTCGAAGTAGGGCTGTATATTTAAGCCATAGTCAGTGGTATACATACAGAAGATAGCGGTCGGCACGTCTCTAGTTTGGCGTAGCAGGTGGGAGTACCGCCACTGAAGCTAAGCTGCTGTGGATGGGGGCCGCAGCAAAATAAGTTTAAGCTGTGTAAAATCAGTTTAAGTGTGAGCGATATTTAGAGTATTTCCACGGCTTTATCCGTCTGTATGCCTGTTCAAAAGGGGGAAGCTACTAACAGCGTCAACTCCCCATTTATATTCTCGTCACAGCTACCAGACTGCATTGACCCCACTGTTCTTGTGTGACTTAAAGGTTAGAAAGCGGTAGACCAGCAGCTCCTGTACTTAGCGATTCTAAATCACTGTTTTTCCAAAAGGAGCTTGGCGTATGAAGAGAGTGATATAACGGCCTCAATTCCCAGATGGAAACCGCTGTCTGTCTGCAAGGTAAAAGGGAAGAAATATCCTAAACATGTTGTACGTTTCAACTGATTTTGACTTTTTTTTAGGTGGCTAAAATGCAGTTTGGTGCTGTCCCCATCCATAGCAATACTTTGCTTAGCTTTTATGTCCATACTCCTACCTGCTTCTCCCAACTTTGGGCATCACAACTGTCATCTATAGTAGGTAATACCCACACTATAGAGGATTACCTCATACAACCCCATTTTCAGGACAAGAGAGATAATGAGTAAAAATGAGCATTTTAACTTCTTGTGTGTCTGAGTACACTGAAAATGCTCGCCACATAAAATAAATGATCATCATTAATAAGACAGCACATGTGTAATTGATTTCATTATCTATTTGTATTAATGTTGAAGTTTAGGACATAGACGGCCTCTGGGTAAATGCTGCTGCACTTTTAAAGCCTTTCTGTAAGCACTTCTGAGGACATTAAAAACAGAAATTGTAGTGTAGTAAAGAGAACAAGATCATTGACTTTGAAGTCAGATGAGATCCACTCATTGCTGGAAGTCGTTCTTTGCCACTTGCATCAGTACAGAATGTGCTAGAAAATAAGTTACAAATATATTAGATATTTCAGAGACAAAGAAACTTTGTCCCAGATCTACAAGACGGAGGAATCTGACCCCAAACGCTGTGAGAAGTTGAAACCCTCTCCTTGTGGTAAGAATTTAGTACCAATCTGTTCTTATACAAAATGTTCCCTGAGCGTGACGAAGCATACCAGCTATCTGTTTTCTGCACTTTGTTGATTTAGGGTTTGGGAAAGGCACTCGAAGGTGAAGGGTTTCGTTCTAATCATCCATTAACACTTGAGGAATTTAGCGTACGTGATACCAAACAGCAACAGTTAATATGGGAGAACTGAGTCTGGGTGGGCATGTCGCAGTGCTGGTATCTAACTAAAGCTGTTATAATGTGCATATTGTTTCCAGTGTGTCAGTTTAAGAGCTGATGGAGGCCTCAGCAGAGGCCAAACGGTTCAGCCTACGTCATAAGAATTTAAAAACTCTCCGCTGTGCCGAAACAGTCCCTGGTTTATTTAATACCTGAAACTAATAAGACTTTAGGAACTCAGAACCACTGTCAAGCCGCTCCCTAAGTCCATCCATCACCACTTGTCTGAGTCTGGGTTGCAGTGGACGTAAACAGAGTAAGGCAGTCCAGCAGTCTTCCTCCCCACCCACATCCAGCTGCTCCCTAGGCATCCCAAGACATTCCCAAATCAGACGGATCATGTAATCGTAATCCCTCCGACATGTTACCAGTTGTACGTGCTCAGAATACCTCTATGTGAAGGCTTGCACGAAACATCCTGCTCAAATAAAATAAACCTTGTGGTTCCTTTTATTGGCTCCTGGCTGCTTCAGGATATCTGATCTCCTCACACTGCCCCTGAGAACGAAGCCAGACATCCTATATTGGCTGTTTGGATGCCTTATTTTTTTCGGTCACTTCACCTTCAGGCTCAGCTCCGTCGTCGTGTTTAAGATTACGTTTTATTTATGGCCCAGCACGCTGACTGCTACGTATGTCTCACCTAAACATGCGGCAGCTCCGACCATAGCGTAAAGCCCCGGTGTGATGCAGTCTGCTCCTGGTGAGCACCAGCCTTTGAAGATGATGGAGTCGTGGTTGTAGTAGGCCAGCTGCTCCATGCCGACACCCAGCAGTCTGCCAGCGATGGCTCCAACTGCCATACTGGGGATGAAGAGACCAGAGGGAACCTGGGTGGACAAAAAAAAAAAGTAGGTTTTACACAGGTAGAGCGGGTTGTCCACAGGTCCATGTACCATTTGCCACGGTCTCTGAGTCTGAGCGCAGTTCAAAAACAGTAGGAAAAAGGCATGTGACTCCACAGTGTTCATTTAAAATGGATGAAATGGGATAATATTTGCACAGCATTTATTTTCATATGGTTTTCTAAGTCAAAGAAAAAACCTGCTAAGCCTGGCGGTGTGGAGCTAATGTTATTCTAACATAGGGTTTGAACTCGGTAATGGATGTGCTGCTCTGTTGGGAAGCTGCGGCTCCGTGTGTCGAGTGTCAAATACATGGCCTTCTTTGAATTTAAGCCCAGGTTGCATTAAAAAATGTTTCAAGCAGCTCTGTGTCATCTGTCTTTGTGAAATGAAGCCACACTTTGGACTTAGGGCTTAAATAAAGTGTTGCCAATACAAAAGATGACTAAGATAATTAGTCTTGAAGAGGGTCTTTTTGGTAATAAAGATGCTGAGAGCAACGTCCACTCACATTTCAGCCAATAAAAAGTGCACCATGACTCAGCATAAAGCCTCTGCGGCAAAAACACTCTCTTAATTGACATGTAAACCCCAAAGCCATTACCTTTTTTTCCCCAATAACTCGATCCTTCCGCAAGCCACATGACAGTGATTAATGTTGCTGTGACTCAGCATATAAACCACGCAGAGAGCGTCCAAAAGGTTCAATTACACTTCATGTGAACCGCTAAATGGCCTAGATGAGCAATGTCAGTGAATGAAACTGGTTCGAAATCTGGTTCCAGACGCACGGTATTAAAGACAGCTGTCCTCGTGGCATGTTCCCACACTATGTTACACAGAGTTCACAGAGAATAGTTCATCAATAAGAAACTAAAACAGGCATCGGCCAAAAATGCCTCGCCGGTAACAGAGCTCTGAGGAGAGTGGTGACACGTTAACAGGTGACATGAGACGAGTATTCAGAGGTTAACACGACTGTGACTCTGCAGGAGTGAATTTAAAAGACACCTAAGTTGTGGCTTCTGTTTGTGTCTGTGTTTGTGTCTGGACCAACCTTCATGCCAAAGGTAATGACAGTGATCATCATCTTGAAGATTAGGGCCAGAGCCAGCTGCCACAGAGCGGTGTATAGGCCTTCTCCTGCCGGTCGGTCAGCTAGGCTGTTGCCTACACCTGTTTCTGATGTGTTGGTTGGCTGGAGAGAGTGTGTGGGAGGAACAGTAGGAGATGAAGATAAACAGGGCGAAGATAGAAGAGATAAAAAAGCAATATTGAGGAATAGAAGGGAGCCAGACAGAGAAACAAAAAAGGCAGAGTACATTTGAAATCACTTAAAGGGTAAATAAAACAGTCATTTCAAGGACACTTTAATGTCTATATCTGCTTACTTTGCGGGAATGAAAATGACTTTTTGAGTTACTCTTTCTCCAAACAACCCACTCCTTGCCCCACACACACATATTTAAACAAATCCTCCTCTCACACACACACACACACACACGCACACAAACAAAGAGTCAATGGCTGACCTGCTGGTAGCCGCAGAGCTGAGAGGAGTCGAGCAGCGAGCAGTCGTTAAACAGCTCAGAAATGAGCTCGGCTCCACTCATCCTGGTGTAGCTGTTTGGGTATGCGATCACAGCGGTCAGTGCTGCGACCACCAGCACCTCCATGACAGGGTAGTGACCCAGACGAGTGGATTTACCTTTTAGAGACACACACAATTAACAGGCGTAGCGAGGTTAAATAAGAAAAAGGTTTCACTCTTAGGGCACACACACACATGCACCATGACTTCACTCACGTCTCCTGCACCAGGCGATGTTGGCCCTGATAAACAGCGCCCCCCAGAGGCCTCCGAATATTCCCAGCAGGATGAACGGGGCCAGCTCCACCAGGTGCCACGGGGCATGAAACTCCACGTAGAACAGCACCAGGCGGCTGTTTCCAAACGGGTTGATGGAGCGCAGAGTAAAGGCTGCTACCAGGGCGGCGAAGAATGAACGCCACAGGGTTTTCAGAGGGAAGTAATAACTCACCTGAAGGAAAAAAGAGACAGAAAAGGAAAGGATACTGGATACTGACAACCATAGAGAATCAATACTTATAAAGAGGAACTAGTTTTCTTTCATTTTCTATTATTGCTATTTACAAAAGAGCTAAACAGTTCAGTGTGTGAGTCTTGTGAATTATTTTACATCTAAAGCTTCTGCTGAGGTCATATTTTCGGACATCAACACCCTAATTAAAAATAAAATACATTAAAAAAATCCTTAAACTCAATTTGAGTAAAGTGATTCATCAATATAAATGAGTGTCAAAGCCAAAATATGTAATTGTGATTATATAAATGTAGTTTATGGTGCTGTTAGACTGCTGCTAGACCACCCTGTAAATAAATATTTGTGCCTCCCTTTGAGTGCAGCAACCACACTGAAAATATTTTTGAAAGGCTACGCGCCAACAAATATTGATCACAGCAAAATATTTGGTTTTATGTAACTTAAGATTTTGCCGTGATCTATATTGGTTGGAAATGATTACATCCATCGCTTCCAATAAACATTGACTTTTAGACTTCATAAGACTCAGGAGTTACTGAAAGTTAGACACAATCCTATGCAGCAACCACTGAAATCTAATTCTACAAATAATACTTATAATATTTGTGTAGCTTAATTTTGTAGCTTATTTCTCTTAGCTTTGAGATTCGGTGAGGTGCCGAAAGTGTCCTCAGAAAAAGGACCAATATCATCATCCAAAAACTCCCCGAGGTGTTTTGCTGAAGATGGATTATAAAGCTTATTTCCTAAACTATCGATGTAAACCTTTTTCATGGTTTATTATGCCCCAGTTTGGTGCCAGCGCTGTGTGGTGTTTAGTATACAGAAAAATATTCAAGAAAAATTAAACAAAAAGTAGAAGCAATTTAAAACCGTTTCAGATTGGTTTTGTTATCTGGTGCTGATAAAAATAACTGGTCCTCACTGTAAAAACAGAACAACTCCAACTCCTGCTTTGCATGATCACTGTAATGAAATCCGTTTTTGTTGCATAATTGTGGTACGCTGTGGGTCTTATGTACATCAGATTACCCTCTGATGTTGTCTACGATTTCAGTAACAGTCAGAACAGGGATTAGTCAACAAATGATGACTTAATCCACGGGAAGACAGTCAATAAATAATCGTGATCACCTCCTCCAGGCTGAACAGGACTCCTCCAATGGGAGCACCGAAGGCCACGGACACACCCACCGCTGCTGCTGCAGATAACACCTACACACAAAACAAAAAACACATCTGTACTGCACATTCAACGAAGACAATAAAACAACAATAGATCGAACGCAGCACTGCGTCTCCTTATCGTTGAATGAACAGATGTTCTTCGGTGCAAACGATTTACTAGAAAACAGCCGAGTCACAGGCTGATTAAAACCAGACATTCCCAAAGTCCCTGTGGAAAAGTCCAAATACAAAAACGGTGCACCAAAGCATTGATATTAATCTACTGTGATATGAAGTATAAACAATAAAATAAAACAAGAACTTCTTCTCTTGAGCTACTTTTTCTCAGATTTCAGATAATATTCACTGACAGCAGCTTGTTTGCTTTACTATATTATTTCACAACGAGCATTTTCCACCCAGGGCGGCACGGCGGTGTGGTGGTTAACACTGTCACCTCACAGCAAGAGGGTTCCTGGTTCGAAGTCTGTGCA
>JAPZEB010000016.1:17853561-17863910 GCA_029783705.1 Chaetodon striatus
TTTTCAGACGTTGTTCGACCAACTGTCAAGCACATCTGTTTAGTCTGTGAAAATTCTCAGTCATCCAGGTCATAGTAATCATAAGTGCTTTATCGAAGGCAACTGGACTTGCTTGTGTTTCTTGAAGACGTTTCGCCTCTCATTCAAGAAGCTTCTTCGGTTCCAATGATGGATGAGAGGCAAAACGTAACCCAGTCCAGTTGCCTACAATAAAGCACTCATAACCTTTTGGTATACAGAAGTTAGGAACACAAGTGGTAAGCCTAAGATGCATGATACACACAGGTGTGAACGGCCTCTGCTGTCTGCTTGTGTTCTGACCACCAAAACACGTTAACACCAGGTGTGAACAGGCTCTGAGTTACACGTAGGCACACCTAATGCATGTTCTTCATGCTTAGCTCACCTCTCAGTGAACATACTTCAAGCCCAAATGCCAACTGACCGAAACTTAAACTCCCTCCAGATCACTATCATCATTCTTTCAGCCCAGATTTCACTCCCTGTCTCTTTCTGTCTATAAACCTGACAGTCAAGTTTATAACCCAGATCCAGACTCTACTGACAGCTAACCTGGCAACCCTGACTCCTTCATGACCCGTATAAAGGCTCTCTTTGATCAATGGTGAAAACAGAACGGGCCCTATTTTCATGTATTCATGCATATGTTGCAATGCATTTCTGTCTGAGAGAAGCACTCTTACCGTTGTTGGCGTGTAGCTCCTCGTTGTGTATCCCTGATGAAAAGGTTGCTGGTTCTCCAGGGGCTGAGCGGGGGTGTTGACAGGATAAAAAGCCGACCTTGGGGCTTGATTCTGGGTTTGGCTGTGGGAGAACACCTGAGGCTTTGGCTGGAAGTTGTGTTGGAAGTCCTGATTTCTTTCTTTGATGCCATAAAACTCCTGACGTGAGGTGAGCTGAGCATCTTCTTCCCTTTCCTTCTCTCTTTCTCTCTGCAGCTCTTTCTCTTTGTTGAGACGTTCCTTCTCTCTGGCTCGCTCCGTCTCTTTTTCTCTCTCCAACTCGAGCTCCCTGTCTCTTTCCCGCTCCCACTGTCTCACCCTTTCCTCTCGTTCTCTCTCCCGCTGAATCTCCCTCAGCCTTGCCCTCTCTGTTTCTAAGTCCCTCTCCTGTCTTTCCCTCTCCCGTTCTCTTATTAGCCTCTCTTCCCTCTCTCTGGCTTGTTCCCTCTCTTTCTCTTTCTGCCTCTCCCTGCTGGTACTCACAGACAGCCTCCTGGCCTCCGCAGTGTTTGGAAGCAGGGAACTTTCCTGCTGAAGTCCTCCTTGATATGAGTATCTCCTTTGGGTTGGGTACTGACCGAGCTCCCCTCCCTGGTGCTCCGGATGGTTGGGGGGTTTCTTCTGCCTGCGACCTGACAGACTGGAGACACCTGACACAGGCAATCCCTTGCTCGTCTCCTCGAAAAACTTCATTCTGTCTGCAAATGGAAGGATATCTGACTCCTCCATCCGAGAACAGGAAGAGGAGCGAGTGTATGAGGAAGACGATGAAGAGGTGAAGGCACAAACTCCATGCCGTGACCCTGTGACTCCCAACACCTTCTCAGTCAACACTCCACACCGTCTGTCAGGCTCTGGCTGCAGTTTATGCTCAGGGGTCCAACGCCAGCGGCGGGCTTTGCCAGCAGGAGCTGGTTCCTCCACGACTCGGATCCCGACACCAAAGCTGGGCACTCCAGGGTCCAGAATCTGCACAGATCTGGATATGTTGTTGTTTTGAGTGTAGGTTGTTGACTGAGTTTGCGAGACATCATGGTTTGATTCACTTGAGTTGTTTGATTTCTCGACTGGTGCTGTGGCGCTGGCATCCTGGGGGCTAACAGGAGAGGTAAATGCAGCTTTGGTACTTTTTTCCTGGGCAGGCAGGTCTGGCTCCTCATTGAGGTCTGGACCCTCTTCCTCCTTGACAGTTTCCCCACTACACAGCAACCCTCCTGGGCCCCGGCTCCTCTGAAGCTGGGCCTTTTTCCTCTGGATCTCATTGCGGAGGTTGGTGGCAAATCGTTCGTTACGACGGCGATTCCGACGATGGTTCCTGGACGCATTTGACTTCTTCATATCTGTCTCTCCTGCTACACCCTCCTCCTTTTTAACTCCACTTCCTCCTCTATCCACTGCTTTCTTCTCCTCCAGCAAGGTATCCACACTGGCAGCAGCACTAAGAGGCTCGAAATCTCTCTCTAGTATCTGATCGGAGCTCAACCTTCCCTGGGCTGACAATCCAGTGGGGTCTCCTGGTACACTCGCAGAACGACCCCAAGAAATGTGATGCTCGATTTGCGGAAGGGTCTTGCCATTTACAACTAACCCTTCCAGCCTCTCACCTGAATCTCCATCATCATCATCCCCATCCAAGAACACAGATCCGGGAGTGGAGCAACGGCTGCCTCCCCATTTGCTTGATGTTGCGTGGAGGTGGTTGGGAGAAGATTCTTGGTCCTCCTTTGTGGGCTGGAGTGATGAATGGGACCACTGGCTGCTACAAGGGGACAAGGAGGGATCAGATGACAGATTTTGAGGCTCCAATGAAGAGCTATCATTGTTAAACTGCAATAACTGAAGCTGAGTAGCGAGGAGCTTCTCGGGGGCGCTGTGCCGGTGCAAAGCCGTAGAGGTGTGCTTAGTCTTGGAGTGCATTGTACTAGACTGCTTTTGAACCTCCATGGGGGGTTCTGCAGGTAAAGAGCCAGGATGAGAGGAGGTTATAGGGACTACAGAGTCCGTCACTTGATCAGAGAGGTGATCTGAAGTGGTGTCTGAATTGCAGTCTTTATTAGCACTAGCATCACATCTGATAAGTCTGATGTCTTCAGTCTGTCTTTGGATACAGTGCGAGTCTAAGGTGTCCTCTTTGAAACTCCCAGTTTTGTCACCTTCTTCTGGCGCAGGGAAGCCGTTATGAATTCCTGATTCAACATTCAGAGAGGACTTGTTTTCATCATGGTAAAAAGAAACACTGGAAATTTCAATTGGAGCGGAGACGCAACGTTTGTTGGCAGCAACAGGGCGACTCCGGGTTGCCCTGAAACTGTCCTTCCTGGTGGGAGGCTTAGGAGGATTCATACTCCTCTCAGCTCCTCTTTCTCCATTATTTGTGATCTCAAAGTCTCCTCCCCTCCGCTCCTCCTCATAACAGCAGGAGGACGGCCTCTCTTTTACCTCAACAGGCCTCGGTCTCGGCCTGGTCAGCGACCTGGATTTGACGACAATAAGCTGCGCCTCATCCGGGGTGTCGCCAGATGAGCTCCCCAGGGTCGAGGTATCACCACCAGGGTAGCCTCGACAAGCCGGCCCCAGGCTCTGGAGGAGGTTATCCATGGAGCAGGCTTCACCGGGCCTTAGGGGCACCGTTGCGTAGTCGGATGTGTTTGAGCTGGCGGAGAATGAGCTGTAGGCAGAGTCTCTCTTGTTGTTGAAGAGCGTGGGGTCGACAGGTGAATTATGGGAGTCGGAGTAAGGCTGTGTGGTTGGTGTTGCTGTGTCCAAGCTCTCCATGGAGCCCAGGGAACTGCTGCGGTCTGTGGAGGAGTAAGGTCTGGACAGCTGACTCCACTGCAAGGACAAGTCACTGCAGAGACAAGGAGACAAAGAAGAGCAACTTTAGTGTTTAGTGCAAACCGAAGACGTCATGGCGGTCACTGGAAAGTTGCAATAAGCATTTGTCATTGTTCTCTGACATTCTATAGCCTATTAAAAATCTGAAATAGCTGCATTTCCCCACCCGAGACATATACAGTTTATCGCTCTGGAGGGCAGCTTTTGAACTGTACAGCTGGGGAATCTGTTTTCTATCAGTCCTGAGCCAAAGATCCACAGCAGCCCCATGTGTTTTCAAAAAACCCTCGGAGGAAGCCTCTTAAGGCAGAGAGGGATTTCCTCCTCATCAACTCCCACTGCCCGGAGTCAACATCTCTAAGTCATCCCCTTGATTCCTCTCTTCCTCTTTCATTCCTTTCTTCCTCTTGTGGATTCTTCCTGTCTCATCTCTTTAACATCAACTGTGGATTCATTCCAAAATGATGAGCACTTTTTGAGACCCACTTGGTCAAATTTGATTGACATCACAAAATGAGAACAAATTAGTCTCCGTTTACAGGATAGGAGGCCATTTAGACTTTGCTCTGATTACATGATGGGATGTTAAAAGAAGAGCCTGCTCATGTTTCAGTTCATACTGACTTATATTTCGTTTATACAGCCAGTCAAGAGGGCTTTTATAGTCTGTGCAACATACAGTGCCTGTTACCTTTAGACACTCTACTCAGATAAGACTCCCCAAAAACCCCTTCAAACCTCAAGAAAACCAGCATAGAGATACCTTAAGGGCTGCACAATCAACACACAATGTCCCTAGCTTGAATCTGACCTGTCACCTCTGTCGAACTGTCCTCTCTCTCTGTTCCCTTCTGCTTGAAGCTATTTAACAACAGGCCAAAAAAGTAAAAAAAAAAAAAAAAAGTTGTTCAAAAAGAAGACAGAAAGAAACAATTCCAACTTCTTGGAGAAAACCACAAAAGACAAAATGATGGAGAGTCCTTTTCAGCATAAGGAGAGATTTGGAACGGGGGTATCAACCCTAGCTCCAGAAGGTAAGGGCACACGGTGTTCCTGTGCTTGGTTGGAATAAAATCTGAAAAGTCTGCAATGAAAATGTCATTTTTTATTTTATTGTGGTATATCTTTTTCCTATAAAGACGCAAGTGGTCGCTCATCCTTTGTATTTCTTTGCTATTTAATCGAAACCACAGGGACAGTTGCCAAGGAGACCGAGGAGAGGTTACAGAGGAGAGAAATTTCTCAAAGTGCTTTGATCCTAAACCAGTATAAGGAAAGAACCAGCAGACTGTCCTCAAGCTGTTTCTGTGGTATTTATGGTTTGAAATCTATGCAATGATCCGAAAACCGATGGGTTTTGTTCCTCTTTTTTTACCACAATGTACTCTTCACTATATATGATTACCTACTCATGTAGTCAGATATGTTGGTGGTCTGCAGGATGTTTTGGGTCATTTGTCTTCTTTATGCGCTCATCATTTAGGCACTATGTACATAAAGTCCATGACATTTTATTTGAGGAGCACTGAGGGATTTTAGCCCATATATGACAACTCCTGCATGTTTTATGTCACACCTTTTTTTCAAGTGATTCTTCTGTGTTCAAGAAAAGGATGGACTTTGACTAGTTGCCATTGGCCTTCATGAATTTAATTTCAGCACAATGTGAGAATCAGTTAGCCCGCTGGCTCCCAACCTCGGAGTCCTGAGGTTGCAAGGCCTTCTTGACTGTAGGGGATCTAAGAAAACCCTTTTTTTTAATATACAGTGCGCCTATATCTCAGCATTACATTCATTTATGTGGACAAACAAGATAATTATTCAAGATATAAACTTAAAAAAATTCGTACAGGATAAGGACACAGTGAAGGCCCGAACACGAGCTATATTCACAGAGCCTTTACTCTCTGCTAAACAGCTTTGTCCTGCATTAGAAAAGTACGCAGATAAAATAACCAACGAGCCAATTGAACAATGGCCAAGTGTCAGGGAGAAGAAAACACTATATTTGTCAAATAATAAGATTATTAAGTATGTATGATTCTTAAAAATAGAAATACACATAATACAGACAGAGAACTATATGGAGAATTACTAAAGATATTAGTAAAACTCATCTTGGATGCAATAAGCAGAGAAAATAATCAGCTAAAATTAATCAAAATCTCTCGTTTTACACAAACGTCTTGTGGTTATTTTGTGAACTTTTTGGGTTCATTGTACAGTTTATCAGTTGTTCTGTACTTTTATTGAAAGGCATTGATTATAAAATGAAATATTCATAGACTATGTCACTTAGTTAGGGGGGGGGTCAGTTTATTTAATGATAAAAAAGGGGTCCCTAAAGCGGCGGTTTTCAAACTTTTTGTGCTCAAGGCACAAAATGTCAAGGCACACCTATATTTATATCTGTGAACAATAGCCTATAAAGGTGTGTTATCACTCTTATCACGACATAAATGTTTGTTTTTATTGACTAATATCAAATAACAGTTGACAACCAACTATTACTCATAAAATATTTAACAAAATGACTCAAGAATTCATTTTAAACTTTTTAAAATTACATCAAGATAATGTCATGTCACACATCTACAACTCTCACGTGTGAATGGCAACAAATTGGTGAAGGCTTTTTAGTTAGGTTTACATTTTTAAGGTATAGTTTGCCTCGTTATTAAATGGGTGCACACAACATAATGATATAGTCAATTAAAAATTCATTCATAACCTTTTGTATAGGCCCAGGTGAATTTTGCAATAACAATGTGTGGTTATCACAAAATCCTAGATTTGCATCACGGCACGCCATTTGAGAACCACCGCCCAAAAGAAACAAAAGGTGTTAATTTCCCAAGAGTCTTAAGTTCAGCACATGGTAGTTGGTTCAGAAATTGTGATTATATGCAAAATTTGTTGGAGAAATTGCACCTATAAAGTAAATTATCACCTTAAGCCTGTCCTGCATTGTTAGTTTTTTTTTTTGTTATATTCCTAAATACAGCTTTGTTAAATCACCACAACTTAATTTATACACACAAGACCTGGTGCTGGATAATAAACTTGAACTCAATGGGAACTTGGAGGTGTCAGGATACTGTACAATGTTTTACGTGATTTTTATAGTGTACAGAAATGCGTTGTGTACAATGGCTGCCTGGTAGGGTATAAAAACCATGTTCAAAAGTCTGACACTGCCCAGCTGTTTCTGTCGTTTATAACAGAGGAAGAGTATATTCAGAGCAGTGGGAACAAAGTTTCATTATCAGCCTGAGAAAACTGTCTTTGACGGAAGTGAGCAATGAATGAGAAAGGAGAAGCTGCTGTATAGATTTGACCTGGGTGACAGAGAGAGGACGAGAGGAAATGAGACGGGAGCTGGACAGGAAATGGCAGTCACTCCTGCCCAATGAGACGCAATGTGGAACATGTGAGTGTGAGGGTGGACGCAGATAAACCAGCGTACACAAACACACACACTGTACATGACGGAGGATGTGTGTTCAGACAATTATCACAGACACACTTGAGCATATTTCATCAGTTAACAGCTCAATCGACGAGCAGATAAGCTCAAAATGTGTGTGTTATCCTCAAACACTCACATATTTAGTGTTAGCACTTCCATGGAAACACACACACACAGATGCAGACTGTACAAAATGTCCCTCTCCGTCACACAAACACAGTTTATTGAATGTCTTCCTCTCTTTGTCCACATGTTCTGGGAGTCACATGCCATTGTCCGGAGTTATGCCGGGAGCTGCCTCCTCATCAGATGCTGCGTGTGTGTGTCTCTGTGTGTGTGCGCTTGTGTGCGGGCCAAACTGTGGGAATGAGAGACCCACACATGCGCACACACACCGCTATCTAATCCACAAGGGACTATTACATCTAATAGTGGTGCATTATATCACTGATGCTTATCAAAAAGAGAACAGTACAAAGCGCTGACGTATTGGACCGTGAAACTGACCAACAAAGACTATTTTTATTGTGAGTCGATACACAGACTGCTGCGGTAACTTCCTCTTTTCCTTTAAAGGATTACAGTTTAGCTTTGTGAGATCATACTGTAATACAAAGACCACTGTACCTACATGCCTTCTTTTATTTAACCTGACTGGACAGCCCAGTCTTTTGATATAAAAATACCCATGTCTACATTTAGAGCTGAAACAATTAGTTGTGTCATCTATTCTGATAATTGATTAATTACTCAAGTCTTTTTTAAGACTGTTAGTTGGTCCGAGAAGCAATTCGAAGACGTTGCTTTAGGACATTTTGCACTATTTTCTCTTATTCCAGAGACCAAACCTTTATTCAATTAATTATTAAAATAATATATAATTGTATTGATAGTTCGCTAGAGCCATAATGCCGATGCGACGAAGTCTATACACCGAAAAATTTCAATTAAAAGCCTCGTCCAAACACCCAGCCCCTTTTACTCGCCTGGAGTAGCTACACATTTTAAAAAACAAAGGCCTGTCTCAATTAGAGGCCTGGTCTGGTTGCCAAGCAGCTCATTTTTATAGAAGTTATTTGGATGTATAAAACCAGGTTGTTGACTACACACTTGAGCTAACAGTTGATTCAATCACACATACAAATATAAATGTTTAAATTTGTCAATATGGAGATGCTACACATCAATCAAATAAACGATTTGGTCATTTTTCTAATCTTTGCTGAGTCTTGCGTAAAAGGAATTAAAGGCCTATCCTACATAGATGCCTGTGGGCTCCTAATTGAAGTTTTATAGTAGTCTAAAAGAGGAAATAAAGTCTTCCATTTAAAATCCAAAGTTAAATATATAAGCAAAATAAATACTGCTTTTGTTTTGGTACGACTGTTAGCTTAGTGTGGCAAATGTTAATAAAAAAAAAAAGATATTGCAGGTTAACTAACATTATTCAGGCAGCCTGCTGATTTAATCGCGTCTCTCTTCCTGTTACATGATAATTTAGCATTTATTGTTATCCTGTAATTATTATTTGTTTTGTTGATTAACAAAAGTTTCATAGTTTGAGTTAAACGGCAAAAAAAAAAAAACTAACCCTAACCCATAAAAATGGGAGTGTAGCAACTCCCTAGAATCATCTGCGAAAGATTTTATGACTTAAAGTCAAGCTCAACGCATACCTCACCTATTTCACTCTGAATGGGACTGTAGTTCACAAATTAAACATCATGCTATATTGAAGATGTCATAAAAGTGATTGAGACCATAAACTTATTGGGAAAATTTTTCCTGAGGTACTAAATCAAGTGAGCAGTAGGGTCATTTTTGCATAGACTTATGGATCTCTAAAACCCCTTATCTGACCTGAAGAGGCCTAAAAATGATTATTAGCTAAGATTGCTACATGACATCAATATAACAAGGAAAAGCTTTAAAAAAAAAACACATCTGAAAAAAAAAATTAAGCACACTGATTTCACTCTTCTCCTTCATCACATAGCCCTGAAAAAAAAACTGCAACTGATCTAACCTAAAAACACCCACCTGGCCCCTCAAATTGAGGCAGACAAAGAGCAGGTCTGATCCGTTATCACCTCGTAATGTTTAAATAGATCCAAAAATAGACCAATGGGCTTCCTGCGTGGGCAGTGTTGACATTAGAACACGGTGATGTCACCTGTTTCCTGGCGACCAAAATCCCCCAGCAGTGACTTACAGCCAATGTCCCGTGGAGTCATAGGCTCGCTGTGAGTGATTCAAACCTACAGCGTGACGCACTCGCTGGGTGGTTAGATCTGCACATTAGGCAAGTTTGTTTTTGGTTAAACTGAAACAACTTCAAAAACTAGATTAAGGAAGTGGGCCGGAGGAAGAGATTATTTTTAGCAGTACATATATAATCACAATCACTAGGAACATTTTGTGCATATCTCTTCTTGCATTTGGCGTCCCACCTCAAATCGCCTATTGAGATTATTAAACTGGCAAATGTTCTCATGAAGTGTTACAAACTGCTTCCTTTGACAATGTAATCACTTTTTCTGCTTCCTCCACTTAACCTGAGATAAAAGTTATTACTCAAAACCCTACACAACATTTCATTAGATAAAGTACGCATGATATGACGATCCACGTCTCACCTGTTGTCAGTTGTGTGCCAGGGTAGTGTGTACGGGCCGGGGTGGAGCTGCATGGCAGACAGAGGGGGAGGAGGGGGGAGAGGAGGGGAGTCTGCAGGGGGGAGGCAGGGCGGAGGAGGAGGAGATGGAGGAGGGGGAGGGGGAGGGAGAGGCAGCTCCGATAGCTTTGCCAGGTGCCAGGAGTGGGGCCTGATGAGAGGGACGCTGCGTCTGTGGGAGACGAGAGGGAGAAACTCAGGTGAGGATCGACGACAGTGATAAACCAAAGTCAGCTACTCTTAGTTGAAAAATGAAAAATGAAAATGAAACTTAAATAAGGTGCGTACTGTGTTACTGCAACACCCCCAGTTTGATTACTGGGGACCTATTTTGCTTGTCATCACCTTTTCTCTGTCCTCATGTTACCTCTCTGTCTCTACTATCAACTACCATATAAAGAAAATAACAATAAAAGTTCATTCTAAGGGGAAATGCACTTCTGGCCACACACTGTTCGTGCAGATGCCAGTTTATTAGGTACACTAAGCAGAACCTCATACAGCATACCTGCAATAAATCCTGCCATCATGAAATTCACTCACAGACAAAGCACTTGTCTTTATCTGGACACATTTCCCCCACAAATACAACATGCTAACATTATTAGCACAAGCCTATGGCATTTTA
>JAPZEB010000016.1:17947727-17958330 GCA_029783705.1 Chaetodon striatus
GAGGTGTTATTTTTATCTTTTATGGCCAAAAGCAAAAAAGAAAGAGGTTGCAGCTTGGTCTGTAAGTGGCTGTGTTGAATGTACATATAATATCGTATCATATCGATCGCAGGCCTCTGAATTGAATCAAATCAAAATCATATTGTTGTACACTTTGTGATATCGACAAATATGGTATTATTGTTCAAAGAATTAACATATGGAATCGCAATGAAGCTAGTGATTTATACTCCTCTAGATTAGCCGACTTGTCGATTAAGTGTGGCTACCCTTGCTCCTTGGCTCCAGAAATACTAGTTAGATAAACTTATTTTTAAAATTAACAATTTTGTTTTCAATAAACAAAAATTACAACTGCATTTACGATACAATTTGGTCAATGACAAATGTGATTTAAGATTTCAAATAGCTTTAACAACATACATTTTTTCAGACTGTGCTTAATTAGCAGTTTTCTAAGTTTTTTTTCTTACTTTTAGACTAGTCGACTGGTCCAAGTTTAAACTTTTATTTAAATGTAAGTGGAAATTGGACATTAGGGACATCCTTACTCCTCAATTTATAGGCGTATCAGCCTCCTTAGTACAGCTTACAAATTGTGTTCATATAGACTAAACAAAAGGCTCACAGCATGTAGAACTAACTGGCATCAGTTGTATTCATTCAATTATATCAGACCTAGAACTGACAACAGCAAATCAACTTTTGCTTTGATTTAATTTGTGAGGTAGGTAGCGGTCTAAACTAGAGGTTTTCTGTACAGTCACACACCTATATAAAGTTGATTGATGCAAGTTTGTGCAGCAACTACTGAAAACCACATGAATAAAAGGAACTTTAGGAGGTCTGACTTAACATTTTCAACAGTGACTTTTCAACAATTTAGTCGTATTTTGTGCCCATGTAGCTACTAGTGTGACTTGCAAAGATTACTGAGATATAAACTGGAGAGCTGTCGTTTATTCCCTTGCTCATAGTGAATATGAGCGGTCTAACTTTCAGCCTCAAGTTCACAGCAAAAACATCAACTCAAAGCACAAGTAGCTCTGCTTTGATTTATTTCAATACTTTAATGTTACATAAGACAGTACTTAATTTAACTTTACTGTAACCGTACTTTATTTACCTTTGTTATAACACTAACTTTATCGTAACAGTAGTTTATCTATTAGTCTAGTATTTTAGTACTCTGCAGTATTTAAAGTATATCACGGTATACATATGTTGTGTATCACGTTGTAGCCTAAAAATACTGCAAGATTATTTGCAAGCCATATCACCCAGCTCCTAATTATACTGATAATAAAGTCATTGTTCATCCAACTTATCAAATATGAGGATTCGCTGCTTTTCTTTGTCATAAGTGACAGTAAATTAAACAATTTGGGGAGTTTGAATGGTTGAAAAAGTCCCCTTGGCTCCTGGGGAAAAGGTGATGCGTGTGATTTTTTACTATTTTTTTGCGTTTTACAGACTAAATAATTAACCGAGAAAATGATCGTCAGATTATTCAATGATGAAAATAATAATTAGTCGCAGCCCCACAAACTATGGCCTCAAAATTAACTACGGAATTTAATTAACACCTCAAAAAGTGAACACTGCGGAGCTCCACTAAATTAGAGCACCGTTAGGTGTTTTATGTGTTTTGCCATCATACGAACCGTTCCTGCTGGCACTGCACTCATCCCTGTTTTTGTATAAATAAATATATTTTTTCAAAGATGTAGAAAAGTGTCTCAAGTGACAGCTTTGCAGCAGACAAAAGGCTGTGAACACACAAACACCCACACATTAAGAACACTCTGCACACATGCTGACACAAAGAAAACAGCGGCACGTGCACAGACAGGCAGAGAGACACTACCAGCTACAAAGACAGGAAGTCAGAGCCTTTTTTTTTTTTTGGACGATTCAGTCTACACTTGACCTCAGATAAACCTCGGTTCATTCAGCGAGCTAATTGTCTACCAGTCTGCTTGCACACAACATACACACAGACCTCAAGATGAACCGCATATTGGTGCCACTTCCTGTACCAGCACTGTTATAGCCTAGACTTTAGCTCCCTGGACAGATGCCTTCAAAGACATCGTCTGGTTGCTCAAAGCGCCTGAACGCAGCCTTGTCAAGATCACAGAGGCTTGATCCAAAATAGATTCACTAGAGGAGCTGCAAATTGATATAATGCGACTAATAATAGCACGCAGCTCTTAGGGTTATTTTGGTTTTCACTGAGGAAAAAATATCCATAACACTTGCTCTCTTTTACTCACACATGAAAGCTCATTCTCACACACACACACACACACGCTGCAAGGAACTATATTTTTCCAAACACTGGCTGGCTGTTGTGACTCCAGAAAACCAATGAAAGTTCTTCCTGCCAAATATGATTATGAAAGTAGAAAAGGGCCTTTAAACAATGGCTGTCAGAGGAGACAAACAAAAT
The DNA here is from genome assembly GCA_029783705.1 of Chaetodon striatus. Lineage (NCBI taxonomy): Eukaryota > Metazoa > Chordata > Actinopteri > Chaetodontiformes > Chaetodontidae > Chaetodon > Chaetodon striatus. The sequence continues at coordinate 17,950,180 of JAPZEB010000016.1, forward strand.
TCGAGCACCATTCAGCGGTGAGTGACAGTTTCCCCACCTGACATAAAAACACACTTGTATTTACTCACCCTTGGTTGTCGTGGTGACTCCATCAGATTTGGTGAAGTCTATACTGGCGTAGGCTCCGTTCTCCGGCAGAGGCACCGTCCCTGCTGCCGCCGCCACCGAGCTCCCGTTGCTGCTACCGGCTCCCGATGTCATGGCTCCCGTGTTACTCCCGTCCTCCCTCAGCTCCAAGGCAATGTAGTTCAGGCCGTTCTGGTAGCCCACAGACATGTTCCTGCACATTCTGCCGGCTCCAGCCCCCGAGGAGGAGGATGCTGAGGTCCCGGAGGCTGTGCCCATTTCCATGGCTCTTACTGGAGCATGGTGAGCTGGCGAGTCCCCTAGACCCTCCATGGACACCCACATACTGTCAAAAGATGCGGAGCTGGCCCATCTGGAAGCCTGACCCTCCGTTAGGTAAGATCCGTTGGGGGCTGTGGAGCTGGCCAGTGTCGGGTGGGTGGCTGAGGATGATGGGGCAAGTCCTCCTCCAGAGGGAGTTGAATTAGAGGAGGACGTGGACGAGAACGTCTCTGAGCTGTGTCTTCTTCTGCCTTGGGGGTCGGCGCGAACCACCTTGGGTTCCACCTGTTGCGACGGCGCCCTTCCTGGGCTTGACGGGGGGAGAGGGGGAGAAATGGATGAGGAGGAGGCGGAGGGAGCATGGCCGTAACGTCCCTCTATCACACAGAGATGCTGCAGCATGGCTGTGGGGCTCGTTTGCGTCCTCTCACCTCTGCTGAGGTTAAATGTCATGTCTGTGTAGTCGTCCCCCATTGACCTCCAGTGACCGCCAGCAGGGACTCCAGGGGAGGCCAGCGCCCCAGGATTGCTAGCCAGGGGTCGGATATAGCTGGGTGGGTTCCAGGGGGCGACAAGGCTGGGTCTGGGTGACTGGTTTTTACCCAGACATTCAGCGCTGTCCTGCTGATCAGCTGCTACCTCCACACTCATGTAGTCCTGGTGAGGGGAGTGACGGTGGTCACTGGATCCCAGGGAAGGCGCTTCGTCTTGGGCAGAGAGAGGATAAGCAGGGGGCTGTTGTTGGTGGGGGTAGTGATCCCCAAACTCAATGTTAATATACTCCCCGGGACTGGAAGGCCTTTCAGATGAGCTGACAGTGGCGGGGACTGAGGTGGAGGTGCCTGCAGACGCTGTGGAGGGCTCACTAACCCGCAGTGGACCATGGAAACTTCTCCTGCCTAAAGGGAGGCGGTTTGGCCTCACGACGCGTCGGTCGGCCATTGCTGCAGTCGTATGGTGAGCTCCATAAGGCGGGGGTGGGTGAGAGGGGGTGGAGGTGCTACTACCTCCTCCACCCCTTTTCTCTGGTGTTGACATGGAAGCTGTGGCAACTGATGAATATACTGGCTTGGCAGGAGAACTCATAGGAACATACTCCCCATACTCCTTCTCATCCCTCTCTCTGGTGGGGGCCTTGTAGGAGCGAGGGAGGGAGAAATAAGGGCTATAAGACTTTGGGGTGCCCTCAGGTGTGCCAGGTGCGTAATATGCACCGCTCCCTTCATTTGAGAGCTTGCGCCCCCCACTGCTGCAGTATGACATGTCCATATATTCCCCATTTTCAGGTCTTTCTGCTATGCTGTCACTTCCACTGGCACCTGCCATGCTGGAGCTACTGTGAGGGCTGGGGGAGGCCTGACCTGGAGAAGGGGAGCTGCCGCTGCCCCCTGGGAGCATCATCATGTAGCCGTGGGAGTCTGTGGAGGACTGGGACTGGAGCTGGGGAGGGTGGTGGGCTGAACGGGGACCTAAAGCTGGACTGTGAAACTGGGGAGAATGGGAGACAGGATGGGAGTAAGAGCTGGGTTGCATAGGCATGTAGTCGGGAGGAGTGTCCCGTGGCGAGGCAGCCACGCCACACATCATAGGCATGTAGCCGCTGTCTTCCTTGGCAGAGGAGGAGGTGGAGGAGAGGGGCGGGCGCTCACCACTGGCCTCCGTCCGGGAAAGCGTGGAGGGACGGCTCTGCTGGCTGTGCTCGGAGCAGGAGCTGTAGTCAGAACGCAGCGAGGAAGAGGAGGAGGACGGCCCGCCGCGGAGCAGTCCACTGCCGAATGGCAACACAACATCTGACCCCTCGTCCAATGAGAAGTTGGTCTGGGTCATTTTCTGGTAAACTGCCACTCCAGAACCGCCGGTTGCACCACCTGTTGGTCTGGAGAAAGAGTGCGTCCTCCTCCTCAGTGATGATGATGAAGAAAAGCGCTCATCCTCTGTCGACGTGCTCTCGTCCCGTGGCGTGTCACCTCCGCTGTTGTTTCCAGAGCCTCCACTGGTGCCGAAGACCTCCCGGTTCCAGCCCATGGCCATGTAATCATTTAGACAGTTCTCTTCTCTGATTGGCGGGGTGTTGCCCAGGGAGTCTGGCGTGTTACTCCGCACCCGGAAGTACCGGAAGTCACCAGGACTGGAGCCATACTCATCTGAAGAGTTGAAGCCGCCGTCAGATGGGGAGCCACATATCGAGGCGCTCGACGGGCGGGTGAGCGTGTCAGAGACGGAGCCGTGGCCGCTGCTTGAGGAGACGCTCACTGGACTGGTGGTGGAGGGGAAGTGGGAGACTGGCAGCGAGGCGGAGCGGGCGTGGTAGGTGGACGACGACCCCGGGATGGCTCTGACGTAGCGCCCGCTGCCTGTGCTCGTGCCAGCATTTCCTGTGGCGACACCACTCCCGCTGCTGCTGCCACCCCCTTCCTGACGACCATGATGGGCGCGTGCTGAGTTGAGGTGAACCAGACTTCCTGTGGCCGAGCGGAACGGCCGGTTCATTGTCCCCTCACCTTCACTGGATGTTCGGAAGCGATAACCACTGGCCCCAGAGCTCTTACTTGACGGCGGCGTGCCAACCACTGACTCTGTCCTCGACCGCCGCTGCAGCCCGGTCTGGCTCGGTGGCAGGTTGCCCAGGTGGCGCCGTGTTGTGATAAACGGCATAGGGTTGGAGCCCGATGACTGGCTCTTACTCCTGGGCCGAAACTCTGCAAACGCTTTCAGGGCTTTCATTGTCTCCAAGATGGTCTCATGCATGTTTTGGGCCACGACCGAGTCATCCACCTGCATCCATATCTCCCCGGGCCCGATGGAGGAGGAGCGGCCCACCTCAATGAAAAAGAAGCTTTCTGAATGTCCGCAACGTCTGATATTCATCAACTGTAGATTAACACAGGGGGTTTCAGAGTTCAACTTTACGAGGTGAATGGTTTTAGTTGAGAGGCATAGCCGGTAAACACCTGTGAGGTTTTTAGTTTGACCCAGTCCTTTAGGTTTCACATTCACCTGCCACACCTCCTTAAACACAGTACCAGGGGTGACTGTACCATAGCCATCATCCAGGTCATCTGAATCCACGTGCCCTTTCTTGCCCTCACTCATCAGCTCACTGACAGCCACGTACCAGTCCTCTTGCTCCTGCTCGTTCTCGGCCACAATGGCAAAGTACTCGTCCTTAGTGTAAAGGGCAATGAGGTGCTTGTTTTTGGAATCCGCCCTTTTGTTTACCGTGAAGCACTGGTAGAGGTAAATAACCCTTTTCGGGGGAGAAGGGGCGACCGCTCCACCGCTGGCGGCGGCCGCGGCAGCAGAGCGCAGGCTGTTCCTGAATTTCTTCTCGCTGTCGTAGTACTCCAGGCGGCTCGGCCCGAGGTGGCTGGCAGCCCGAAGCACAAAAAACCTCTTGTGTCCGTGTTTTTGCTTTCTCAGATAGCCACATTTTCGGATATCATCCACAGCGTCCGAGGTATTAGCGACGTTCACGGCGGCGTATACATGGCCGCCGCTGCTGCTGCTGCTGCTAGCGGCGGAGGAAGCGGCGGGGTCCTCGGCGGTGTGTACCTGGCTGAGAGACGAGGAGGAGGAGGCTTTCCTGCCCGGGGACTCTGCGATGTTTTCCCCGGAAAGATGCTGCTGCTGCGGGGCCAGCTGGTAGTGATGGTGCTGCTGCTGCTGTTGTTCCTTTGGCGGGTTATGGTGGCTGAGGTGGTGATGGTTGGAGGGCGGTAAGTGTTGATGGAAGCGAGAGCCGCCTCCTCCTCCTCCGCCGCCGCCGCCGCCGATATTAATTAACGGGGAAGGGGGTTCCCCGACCGAGCCGTCTCCGTTCGCGGTGGCGGCCGCGGATTTCGTCCCCACGTCCCTCTGCTGCGTCTCCACCATCAACATCGCTGCCTTGCCTTCCTGGTAATTCGTGAAATTTGCCATCAGTGAATACAATCAAAGGTCACTTTACTAGCAAGCTAATCCGAGTGGACCTAGACCCCATTCTTGTTTTGGGAGACGAGCTCCCGAGTCCGGCTAGGCCAGCTAACGTTGACTCACAGCTCAGATTTGCAATCCTCACGCACCGGCTTTGTTATTCCGACAAAAAACGAGTCCCTTCGCCTCTTTTCACGCAGCGAGGCGAGTATTCCAAAGCGAGCTATTTTTCACGAAATGAATCCTACCGTGTGCAACATGACCACGCTCAGCCGTGTTTCTATAATCGGGAGGATCCGGCTAGCTCGGTTAGCAATCCGTTCCCTTCTCCTCCTGTACACATCTCTACGGGCCAGAGCACAAACAACACATGACCCTCTGCGTCACGCACCGAACGGGAGGAACAAAGACTCAGACACGGGCTCTGATTGGCCCGTCATTTTGACTGACAAGCGTTGACAGGAGTCTGAGCCAATCGCTGCGAGATATTAGTGCTTTGCGTCAATAGCTGCGACCAATCGCGTCGCGTCGAGTTTTACTGAAGTTAAAAATAAGGCGGTGACTTTGTACGGCTGATCTGGGGTCTGCTGAGAGGCTCTCCAGCGACTGTTTAGACGCAGTAAACTGATCCCAGAGCTGCAGACAAGCCAAAGAGCCGCCTAGAGTCTTCCCCCTGTCGCTGAGAGCAAACACAGGTCCTGGGTCAAGTTATGGATATTTTTAAAAACGATTTTATCAGCGGTGGAAGACAGTATTTAGATTATTTACGTAAGTAAAAATAATAACATCAAAATGTAAAAATTCTTTGTTACAAGTAAAGGTCCTGCATTGAAAATGCTACGTAAGTAAGTAAGTGTGTATCAAACAATGTAGTTTTAGTATTTGAAAGAAAGAATACTTAAGGCAAATAAAATAAAATAAAATAAAATAAATAATGATGATAACAACAACGATAATATTAATATGAATAATATTAATATATATTAAAATAAATAAATAAGAAAAGTCCCTTATTATTGTTTTTATATATCATAACATTAGTTTATTACCCATGCATTAATATAAAATCAGGATTTTTTTGTTGTAGTTGGTCAAGGGGAGTTCATTTTAAACTAATGTGAGTGCAAGAAATTATTATTTTCATTGCTGATTAATAAAAATATTATTTTCTACATTAGTCAATTGTTCATTTGGTTTGTAAAAATTCAGAAAATGTAGAGAAATGTGTCATAATTACCCACAATATTTGTTTTGTCCAGCGAACAGTCCAAACATCAAGTTTATCAAATAAAAATTAAAATAATTTAAAAAAGGAAAATCTAACAATAATTAAAGTACAGTTATTTAAGCATTTTACATAAGTGCAATTTTGGGGTACTTGTATTTAACATGAGTATTTCCATTTTATGCTGCTTTTTACTTGCACTCGTTCATTTCATGAGAAATATTTCTACTATATTTATCCAACAACTGTGGATACAAACTATCATGCTGATTAATATTTTACACACAAAACATAGTATGAGCTGCTGATGAGATATGATGGTTGCTATTCATTAGACAACTCTATATAATACATCAGTAACAAACTACTATTGTAATAGTAATAGTGAGCACAATTAAAATGTTATCAGCACGGCATGTTGAAGACAAAAATACAGCGTGAGTCACCATAAATGAAAAAAATACACATAAAAAGACAGATACTACAAATGAAAAAAACAAAAAACAAAACAAGAGTGACAGCCAACAAATAAAATAAATATTTAAAAATGAATGGAACAACAGTAAATAAACAAAACTAAAGGTGAAGTAGGATAAAGTAAGTCATGAGATCAGTGTACTTTAATTAGTGCCATTTTAAATGTAAGAGTTTTGTATTTGAGGGTTTCTACTGCTTGTATGTAAGAGAAACAGTCCGAAATAGTGCAAAATAATTAGTAGTATAATGCATGTTAACCTGCAGGTAGTATTGCAAAGTAATGCACTCCACATAGGCCACATGTAGCCAGTTGTGGCTAGATTTATCTCCAACAATGCATCCGTTTCTATGATCATATCAATGTTGTGCATGCAAAACCTTGTTTTGCAAAATGGTAAGATGCTTCATGAAATGTAGAGTGTAAAATAAAAAAGACAAAAACTACTTAAAAATTGTAAGTGGGTCAGTATGTGTGCTTTGTAGCTCTTCGCCTCTTCATGGTGCACTATATCCTGTAGTGTCATTCCTATTTAACATGTTTATCACCCCCTTTTCTCTCTTTTCCCACTGTAAATAAAAGCTTACTTGGCTTCTTTAGAGATCCTTAACCCATACACTGAGGATACTGATGGCTCCCCAAACCTTGGACCTCTTGCCCGCAGCGCCTGAGGTTTACTAAAACACATTGCTGCTCCAGTCATGTGAGAATCCGATGGTGAGTTTGGGTACTGGCCAGCCACAGTGTCAGCAAGGGTCAAGCCGGCCAGGGTGACCTCACACGGCCTGCATCCTCTACGCCTAAAGCTAAAACCAAACCCCGCTTTGGCACAAGCGATGAATTCAGATCAAATCCAGGTTTGTTTACACCGTGCCATCTGCGGCATCCGCCTTCCACCACACTTGGAAAGACGTTTTTTTGACCGCAGGATGCTTATTAAGAGAGCATGCATGTGCGACAGCCGAGCCTCAAGGCCCAGCTGTGTTTTCCATGGGAACCTAGATAGAGCGGTCGAGGAGGACTCCCTCCTCTGCCCAGGGGACGTATCTGTGTTCTTCCACGCCTCGGAGAATGCCACGCTCGGCTTTCCCAGCCTCTACTACACTTTGCATGCGACAATCTGCTGGACGCTTTTATCCCAAACACCTTTTGGTATCATGAGTAGGATCATGTGTAGTGCAGCTGGCCCCAGTGAGAATCATACCATTCACCCGGCCAGAGCTGGTGCCATGTTTTACCAATGGAGGTATGCAGCACCACCTGTTTGTGTCCGACTCTGAATCTCCCACAAAAGGGAAATTATTGCAGATTTATCTCTGCCCTGATCAGTCATACTCTGCATTCACCCCAACTGGTCTTATAATACACACTCTATATAATTAGAACTTATTTTTATTATAATACAAAGATAAATGAACAGTAATTACGTAAGAAACTACGTTCTGGAGCTTTCAATCGTATCACGCAATATTTCTCTGCAACTTCTCTGGACTCTGAAATCAATTTCAGCCTCAATGTCAATTTAATATTCAAGCTTTCACTACAGAGACTGCCCAAGATATGTTAGCCTAGCTTAGCTTAGCAGTTAGCCTATCTGCCACAACTCAAAACAAGCTAGTTTAGCTTAGCCTAACTCCAGACCTCTTGCTTGTGTGCACTTCTCCAAATTAGTTGAGATAAGTGATTGACATTGATCTTCGAATGTAATGCACAGTTTCCCAAAATGTTAGCATTTAGCTTGAAACAACACCTGAGCACAGTTAGCATTTTAGCAATTGCGGTATCCTCGTCTTGAAGTCAATGGGTTTTCGGTTTCATGTGTTAAGGTCTGTGGTTCAGACAAGCTTGAGAGACTTTCACATTTTGTTCTACGACATAAAACACGTCAGTAAATATCATACTCGTATATTCTGAAGTTTTTACGCGTTGCTAACAAGTGGCTAAATTAAACTACAGAACGTCATCATGCTGAGCACGGCTTTTCATCCTCACTGTGGCGGTGACGTTGAAGTCATGCGACCGTGGCGTGGTTTGTTTAAAGCCTAACATCAGATTTTTACTTTTGTAGATTGCATTTACGGTTCAAACGTCATGAAAGTGGAGTTTGTCTGTGAAGATTACCTCCTTGAACCACACAAAAGAGTCAAATTTGTGTTTTCCACAGAGTTTATTTTCTGCAATAATCTAAAAT
>JAPZEB010000016.1:17963891-17990022 GCA_029783705.1 Chaetodon striatus
GAGCTCACGAGGAGGCCATCTTTGTTTCATCGTGATGTATCGACCTGGATCACTGCAGACACACAGACACACAGACAGACACACACACAGACAGACAGACAGACAGACAGACAGACAGATTGATATCATTATGATTACAAATGATGTTTAACAATGACACTCTACACACATGAAATGGTTTTGTGTCGTCGCCAATCTTTGGTCTGAACTGGACTTTACACACTGGACTTTTAAACGACTGAAATCAGGCGGATCTTTGGTTGAACGAACATTTTATTTCTAAAACTGACATTTGAAACCAGTTTTTAAAGAGGAAGTGTGTGTAAAAGGTCTCTATGCAGAATACGTCAGATAAAGGGTGAGATCCTCTGGTTACATTTACTGTGGATACGCAAATATACACAGCATGTTGACTGTTAATTTTAATACCATGGTATACTGCTGCTACACCCACACTCTCTCACACACACACACACACACACACACACAGGATTCGAGCACCAAAGATTTATTATTCGTTCATCAGGCAGGTTTGGTTACAAAAACAAAATGAACTCAACACTGCTGTCAACGTAAATCCTAAAATACAATCTGATCGTTTTTTGTATCTAATCAGGATGATTTACGACTATAAGACAAAAATCTAAGTGTAATGTCTGTGAAACTGAAATAACTGCCTCATATTAGTCATATTTACATCGACACAGGTGTTGTAAACAAAATAAAACACTGACTACACTACACACGACACTATACACTTTATAAACACTATTTAAAGTCCTCCATTGAAATCCTGGCGTCAGGTTTGAGTAACAGGACTTAAAAGCTGGAGGTCAATAAGTAGGACACGGGACTCAAACTTAAAGACAACAGATCTCTGCACTCTCTCCTCCCTTCAACACACACACATTATTTAAAGAGTTACTGAAGGAGTGTGTGTGAACAGAGAGAGAGACAGACCTAATCTAACCTGGATCCTTCTCCCCTTTCCCTTGTTTCCTCCACTCTTTTCTTTCTTTTAACCCCCTCCTCCTCTCTTTAGTGTTCTTTTCCCACCTCTCTCTTGTCTCCTCTCCTCTTTTATCCTCCTTTCTCTTGTTTCTTCTCCTCCCACGTTTCCTCTCCTCTCTTCTACTGTCCTCTTCTCCTCTCTCTTTTCCTTCCCTCCCGTTGTTTCCTTTACTCTTCCTTCTTATTTTCACTTCTCTCCTCCCCTTGTTTTCTCTCCTCTCCTGTTTTCTATCCTCTTTGCTTTTATCCTCCTCACTCTTGCTTCCTCTCCTCCCTGTCATTTCCTCTCCTCTTGTTTCCTATTCTCTCCTCTCATCTCCTCTCTGCTCATTTTCTCTCCTTTCCTCTCTTGTTTCCTCTCCTGTCCTCTTATTTCCTCTCCTGTCCTCTCTCATCTCCTTTCCTCTCCCTTCATGTTTTCCTTACCCCCCTTGTTTCCTAAACTCTACCATCGTTTCCATTCCTTTCCTTTCCCTTTGTTTCCTCTCCTATCCTCTTGTTTCCTAAACTCTCCTCTCATTTCCTCATTTCCTCTCCTCCCCCTCTGTTTTCTCTCCTCTCTTGTTTCCTATTCTCTCCTCTCATTTTCTCTCTGCTCATTTCCTCTCCTCTCCTCTCTTGTTTCCTTTCCTGTCGTCTTATTTCCTCTCCTGTCCACTTTCATCTCCTCTCCCTTCATGTTTTCCTTACCTCTCCTTGTTTCCTAAACTCTCCGTTTCCACTCCTTTCCTCTCCCTTTGTTTCCTCTCCTATCCTCTTTTTTCCTAAACTCTCCTCTCATTTCCTGGTCAAATTTACACTAATGATGCACATTTAAAATTCACTTCACTTTCAACACATCTTTAGTCTTCTATTAAAGTAAACCAAACTTTATTTTGGCTTTAGACTGCTGGTCAGACCAAACTAGCAGTGTGAAGGTGTCATGTTGGACTCTGGGAGGTTGTTTTGGGCCTTTTTCCACAATTTTCTGACATTTTATAGACAAACAATTGAGAAAATAAAGGGCAGAGAATTACAGTAATCATTACCTGCAGCTCTACAATAATCTGAATGTCACTTACTGTCACCTCTCTACTGTTTCATTATCTCTATTCTGGGAGTATAAATGTGTTTTGCTAACATCTACAACTTGGTAGCCGACCACAAACCCAAGGTGCAACATTCCTCCACAAACAGGGAGTTAAAAAACCACTCTCCTGCTGCCTCACCTCTCGATTTCCCCTCCTTCTCTTCTTCTTAATGGTCTCTCCTCACCTCAGCTTCCTCCTCTCCTCTCCTCTCCTTCCCTCAGACAGAGAGACAGGGAAGCGAAGGAGGAGGAAATGAAGGAGAGAGATTAGCTGCTGCTGACAGACAGTTTGCGTAGATCCCTGCTCTGCTGAGTCACCACTCCTCTGTCTCTATACATAGTTCCACACGGGACGTCATTGCCTCGACTCAAGCCGTTAATACACACAGACACACGGTGGTAATCTGAACTAACACTTTCACTGGCCCCCTCGCTCCTCCTGGAAACTTCTGGCCGTGGGTGATCACTAGCAGGGAATTTCACAAGGAAATATCAGGATGGTGTGATGGTTCAGTCTCAACACTGACAGCTGAGCCCAGAGGTGAAACTCCAGTCCAGGCAAAGTTGTAAACTGCAGGTCGGTCAGTGGTGAAACATCCCGACGTTGTCGTCCTCATCGGGCCCAAGGAGCTGACTCACGACGCGGACATGAGAGATCTTCTTCACCGCCTTGTGAAAGGAGCGCTTCATGTCCTTTGACTCGTTTAATGAGATGCTGATGCGGCCGCTGAGAGGAGGAGAGAGGATGAGGGAGGGAGAGGATAGAGAGAAAAACAATTAACGCAAGATGGGAAAGGAAAATTGCTTTCCTAAAACATGAAAACAAAGCGATCATAACCTTAGCTCAATCACTTCTTTACCCAGACGTAGATAAGAACATCGATACTATTCATATCTGGGAGTTCAGTAGAGCTAGGTAGGCTTATTTTTAAAGTTTGGACAGAGCCGAGCAAGCTGTTTCCTTCTGCTTCCTGTTTTCGTGCTAAGCTAAGCTAAGCTAAGCTAAGCTAATCACTCCCTGGCTCTAACCACAGAATGCGCAGATACACGAATGGTATCGATCTTCTCATCTAACTTAAGTAAGCAAATTAGAGTTTTCCCGAAACTATTCCTTCATCTGACATCCTGATTACTTCAACATCCAAGACCTCAAGAACAAAAAGACAGCAGACACTTGACCATTTTTACTATCGAAACAAAAACAGTGGCCTCATCCAAAAACACTGAGGCTACATTTAAGAGCCTTTGGCATGCTCTCCTTGAAGCTAGGGCGAATGTAGTGGTATCTGGTGAAACTAGACAACCTACGGCACCCATTGGTACCAACTTATGTTATAACCAACCAGGCATAGCTCTTCGGTAAGGGGGCTCAATTTTGGTGAGGGAACAACTGGCAGGGCCATTTTCAAAGGGGTCCCTTGAACTCCCACCTCAAGGTATCCAACTGAAAACAAGATTCTATAGGTACCCAAAAGTCTCCCCTAAACTTGAGAAGGTTTGTTTCCAGTAAGTGGTTTCGTCCTTCAATGTACTCCTTCAAATTAAAGCTGTGTTTTTGTCTTTATTAGGAAAAAGACAACCAGCTGATTTGAAGAACAATGAATCGCCGAACATGTGTACACAGATACATAGCATATTAAAACAGGATCGTTGAAGAACTCAAAATGGTAGATGTACCCGTAATGACCTATGCACATCAGAAACATAAGTAGGCTATATCAGTATGAGACTCCTTAACTTTACATATTGACAGACTTCAACTAGCCTCTATACTTCAGCAGCATAATGGAATTCCTGAAATTGAGTTGTGACTTTTGATTTTCTTGTGAAACCCCAAGATTTTCGATGGCCCCATCTGGTCTCCCCATAAGAAAAGAAATTAAAAGCAGAAACACTGGAAGGCAGGTCTAGATACAAAGCCACAAGGCATAAAACTATAGGGTCAACATCATCTTTTTGTCTTTAAAACTACCTGACAAGCAAGACAGTTGGTGTTAAGTCACATTTGAGAACAGATACAACAAGTCTGACATTATATAGCGGTAACATGGTGAACACGTGACATTTTAAAACTTGTAAAGTAGAAGAACTGAGTTTTGTCAGTGATCATCTTATCACAAAGGTAATTCTCCCCCGCCTGATAAAAAGAGTAAAGTTTTCCACATCATGAACAAAGTCCCCACATCCCTCGCTTGAGCTGAGTCCAGATGTCGCTATCTGATTTACTTGTATCTTAAACAGAAACGTGACCCACTCCAAAGAAATCTTAGATGCAAAACCTGCAGCAAGAAACGTCTGATCGGAGACACGGTCTGATAAAACAGCAAAATATGACAAATTAACACTATCATAGGTTTTGCTGAAATTCAGAGATTTTATTTTGAAATTCAATCAAACATCTGGGCATCTAATTTTCAAAATAAAAGCAAAATCTTTGACCAGCTGCTTCTTATTGTGGTCAAGATTTTTTTTTCCTGAATTTTGAACAGGTTACAGACAAACTGCAGTGAGACCTTGAGACAGTTCATGCCAACAAGTGTTTGCCGAAGGAGGAGTCACGTTGCCAGTAATGTTATACATTTTTTTAAACAATGCATAACATTACCTCAGTTTTTCTTCTTTGCAAGCTGTTCCTGTTGTTGTCTCTCTGCTTTACGCTTCTTGTACTGGGCTATCTCGGCCATCTGCAGCCCGTGGGCCATTTGCCTGTTGGGACGAAGTGAACAGCGTGAACACAGCACACACACACACACAGCTACTGAAGAGGTCCACAGTTATGCATCTATCCTGAAGGGTCCGCTGTCGACACATAATTACTGACAGAAACACTTGTGTACTGGTTTAGTCCAAATTATTTGAAATTAAAGAAGATAGTTTAAAATTTTAGGATATATAGTTATTTGGATTATTCCTGAGAGTTAGATGAGTAGATGGATACCATTGTCATGTTTGTGCGTTTAGTCAGGCTAAAGCAGGGTGGTGATTAGCCTAGCTTAGCATAAAGACTGCAAGCAGGTGGAAACAGTTAGCCTGGCTGTGTCTAATGCAGAGATACTCAACTTGCTTTGCCCAGGGGCCACATTTTTAAAATGAAAGTAGGCCAGGGGCCCGGTGCAGCAGCTCTGAACAGGTCAGGTGTAATGCCAAAGAGCTAGCTTTGACAAAGGGGCTTGCATCGCCTGTGTCTTGGCCAGAAAGTTGTACCTGAACGCACTGCAAAGACTGCGCGGGAGGTGGTATTCGTCATTCAAAAAGGGAAAGTGGAAGACCAACAGGACGGATTCAAGACACTTGTTAGCCAATTAGCACATTAACAACACAACCAGATGTGGAAAGAGCAAAACATCTTTATCACGTGTTGGCGAATAGAGATGAGGACATCAGTCAATCCATCTAAAATAACGTGACAATTAGCTACTATGTTAGCACACAGGTCACACATCAGCCAAAATAGAAAACTGACATTTTCAAGACTGGCTAGCATATCTTTGGGTCTGTCCTGTATGGTCAAACTTTCCCAGTTTCAGTAGGATCTTCTACTAGCACTTTTTAAAATGTAAACAAGCTCTGTTTTAAAGCTTTAATTTACGTGAAAGGTACAAAAAAAATCCTATTGTAAATCAATTTATTTTAATTGAGAATAAGAAAATGGTTGGGGGGCCACCTGGCACCCTGTTGGGGACCAGATTTTGGCAAGGAAATAGTTCCAATATGTAACCCCACGTAAAACCTCACCTCAAAATTCAAATTTTTGAATCAGTATTATTTTTGAGAGTCAAATACCAACTCTAGTCTTTGTTTCTATTTCAAGCATGAAAAGAAGCTCTACTCTGAGTCACTTTTTGCAGGAATAAGGAAAATAAACCACCCGACAATAGATAAACAAGGTACTGATTTCTACCAACTTCTGAAAGCAGTCAGTACTAGAATGGCTTAAATGACGACTTGTGAGGCGTACAGAAGTGACCAGTGCATGCTGGGTGGGTGTCAGGGGAGCGCAAAGTGAAAAAAGGGAGAAGAATTAAGGAGAGAGTAAAACTGTTCCTACCCGGACTTGACCTCTGGAGGAACAGGAAGGGGTTTGTTAAATCCCTCTCTCCCAACAAGCCAGTAGGTCTCCTCTACTGGTTTCCCCTGAGAAAGAGACAGACTACAGTGATGGACTGTGCTTCATCCGTGAGCAGAAATCTCCACTGTCTGAATGAAAGTGTTGTACCTTGACTTCTGTCTTGCCTCTCAACTCCACCTTGTAGCCGAGATTCAGTTCCCGCAGGACCTTCACTGTGCTCTGGTGGACGTGGATCCTGTAGGCTGCAACAAAACAGACGTTTCAGGTGGTTTCAGAGCAGGGTTGTAACAAAGACATTTAAGAAACTGGAATCAGCAAATGCTTGATATTTTTACTTGATAAAACTGCAACTCAGTAAATTGATTTCTTATACAGGATCAGCCAAAAACAGACATACATGTGTGATTATCTTATTCATAAACACTTATTTCTTTTTGCAGGTGTGTAACTTACGTAACCCGCTGGACTCCATACGAGAGGCGGTGGTCACTGTGTCTCCAAACAGACAGTAGCGAGGCATGGTGAGACCTACCACACCTGCTACACATGGACCTATAACAGGCAAGCAAAGACACACACACACACAGCTATTACTTCTTCAGTTGGCTAGCATACTTAGGGTCTGGGTTTTCAAGAAAAACCCATATTTATTATAAAACATAACCACACAGTGACCTTTAAATGACATCCATTAGCATATTACTGCTAATATACAACACCACTGAACCCAACAATAACTACATTATCTGGCAGCTCTCTGTCTCAGTGAGCTTTAGCATAGCATTTCAAAGCGCCATCCATTTAGAGGTGGTGACATTTTATTGTTTTGTGATGTAAAACTTTTGCCTTTTATTTTATTTTCTGCAGGCTATGCTGACAGACAGCTGGCTAGCCGTGTTAACCTGTGGAAACATGACCACTGCCAAGACTCTGGTCTCTACTGGTTTCTTTGCCACGCTGCACTGCGCACCTCCCAGGTTGGGA
This sequence comes from Chaetodon striatus, assembly GCA_029783705.1. Classification (NCBI taxonomy): domain Eukaryota; kingdom Metazoa; phylum Chordata; class Actinopteri; order Chaetodontiformes; family Chaetodontidae; genus Chaetodon; species Chaetodon striatus. The sequence continues at coordinate 17,971,025 of JAPZEB010000016.1, forward strand.
GGGAGCTAATGTTAGCTAGCCAGCGGCACCACTTGTCTGTCAGTTACAGCTGTTACAGCTGTCCCAACCCAACAGCGTTGCTGCAGAAACATTATGCCCATCCTCCTGTCTACCCCCAGTCTTTATTTTGAACTGCAAAACCCTTGTAGCATTCTTTACCATGTTAGCACCATTAGCTATGGTAACACTGCTAACAGTAGTAACATTGTCAACAATGCTAAAGGGGTTTTACAGCTTAAAATTGCGTCACTTACTTAGTGGAGCGAGCTAACGGGGGGCTGGGGAGTGGGCGCAATGTTTCCGCAGCAACACTGTTGGGTTGGGATGGCATTAATAGTGGTAATGGCCAAATAAGCGGTGCCGCTAGCTGGCTAGCTCCAACCAGAACCAGTGGTGCGCAATGCAGTAAACTGAAGAGTAGTAAAATTAACCTATCAAACACGTGTAACTGGTCAAAAATATTTTCTGTGGTTAATCAAAAATAACTGCATATTACTATGACTGAATAGCCTGATAGACATAATACAAATAATGTTAAAATTAACCAGGTTTTGGCTGTGATTGGAGACCTAGATGTTTTTATACCAATGGGTAGAGGGTAAAATTTACTCTGTACTGGTTTTGTAGTATATTTACCCCATACAGGGCACCACGATTGATAAAAACTGACCCACTTATTTTCTTATGAACTATTTGTCCTTCTTCCTGCCTCACCTGTGTGTAGTCCAATACGTATCCTGACAGGAACGTCAGGCATGTGTCTCATTTTAAAGGTTCCCACGGCACTCAGGATATCGAGGGCCATGTTGGCTATCTCTGCAGCATGGCGGTTGCCGTTAGGGACAGGAACACCTGACGCCACCATGTAAGCATCACCGATAGTCTCCACCTAGATAAGAATATAATATAATAAGCAACAGTGTGATCTAATTCGGTTTAATGCCACAATATTAGGGTAATAAAGAATAAATCACAGCACCTTGTAGACATCATGGTTTCCTATGATGGCGTCAAAGACTGTGTAGAGGTCATTGAGCAGGTCGACCACCTCGATGGGTTCACTGTTGGCTGAGATGGTGGTGAAGCCGACGATGTCGCTGAAGTAAAGCGACACGTTGTCGAAGTGCTCCGGTTCGAAGGTACCGCCCACCTTCAAAGCCTCGGCCACAGACCTGCAGGAGCAAAGAAAATAGGAGTTTGAAATAAATATAGCATCTTTTTATCTTTTTTGCTTTCATTCCTTTGATAGTTTGCCTCTTTATGTCACATGTACATACACCTGTTTCATGTTTTAATCCGAACAACGTGTGTTTGACTGTGTTAACTCACGGAGGAAGCATTTGTGTCAGCAGCTTCTCCGTCTTCTGTTTCTCGATCTCCAGCTCCTCCGTTCGCTCCCTGATCAGCTCCTCCAGGTTAGAAGAGTACTGCTCCAGCATCCTCAGCATGGAGTCTATGATGTTGGTCTTCTTCCCCTTGTTGATGTTCTTAAACTGAGATGACAAGAGAGGACGCAAACACACAAAAGACAACACTTAACAAGTTGAAGTTAAAGAGATAAATCAAGTATAATGGCCCAATTAACAGTATCTCATCTCCCTAAAATCATCAGCATGAATTAATTTCCAAACCATATTGACTCACATTGATTTTACCAAAGAGAAATAGACCATTTTCAATCCAGTATGCTATTTGGATTAATTAAGAACTATGTAAAGCATCCCCCAAATGCACTTTTGTGTCCATTTAAAGGACTATATTTTGTTCACATTAAAACCAAATGTAGTGATGACCTAAAAAAAAAATGGCTTTATATCTACCTGGTCAAAGATCTCTTCAAAGCTTGGTCTTTTGTCTGGCTGTTCGTTCCAGCACTGCTTCATCAGCTGGATGCACTCTAAAGGAGCGTAGTCTGGACTGACCACCGGGCGAAACAGAGGAGGAGGCTTACGCAGCTTCTCTATTATTTCTAAAACACGGAGAAACATCAGCTGTTATGTGTGTGGTTACTGTTTGTGTTTGATGCAGACATTCATGGCGCCAAGAGGGAAATGAGACCGAATGAATGTGGTGATCTGCTGACTGACAGTTGTAAACTTAACAAACGCAATATTTGGGGTTTTGTACTGATCAGAAAAAAAGTTGAAGGTTTGTTTGTGTGTTTGTGAGGTTGTAATCTTGCCTATGGCGGACAGGTCCAGCATGCAGAATGGAGGCCCTCTGACTACCACCTCCTGCATGATGATGGCGAAGCTGTACACGTCACCAGGCAGACTCCCGTGAAGGTCTGGCCTCACGCTCCTCAGGATCTCTGGAGCCGTCCACAGCAACTCTGGAGCACACAGAGCTGCATTAGCTTTCTACTGTGGTGACAAAATACCAATGGTTCATAACCTGTAACCATGTGTTCTCTCACCGTCTGCAGGTCGCTCGATGTAGGGGAACCTCTGAGCCTCCAGAACCTCGTTGTAGCCGTAGTCTGTGACCTTCAGGACAAAACGCCCGTCCACCACACAGTTACGGGACTTGAGACGAGTGTGGCTCACTCCTCGATGGTGAAGGTACTTCATACCCTGACACAGAAAACAAGTCAAGAGTGTTTTCAGCACAAATTTGAGGTACTGTGTCCAACTGTGATTGGATCCCCCAAGACCTACGTTAATACCAGGTGTGAACGTGGCCTTTAACTGACCAGTCTTGCCCTAAAAATGCCACACGCCACCCTCACTTGTTTTATCTGCTCCCGTCCCGCCTTCCCTCCGTACTGACCTTAATTAAATCCAGGAGCAGCGATGACTTGAACATCCAGTCAAGTTTGACGTCCTCGTTCAGCAGCAGGTCCTCTAAACTTCCTCTGGAGCAGAACTCAGTCACGATGGCGAATACGCCGCAGTCGTGAAAAAAGCCCAGGAAAGGGTTCACATTCTCATGACGCATGTCCTTCATCTGCAGCCAAAAACCAACACACTTAATGATGCTGTTTTCTGTCATTGGCTGTATTGTTCATGACTTGTACTTGTCACGTACCAGTTCAAACACTAGGCTGGTTTTGGGGTTGATGCTGCTGAACGACCCGTCAGGAAGTCTCTTCAGCCACGCCCAGTCACCCTGAAGGAGAGGAACACCACACATAAGGTACAGTACGCTTGTTACCTTTTCAAGCTACTAAACTGAACTGATGCTGCCACTCAAGTTGATCCTTGTTGCACTTAAATTGAAGGATTAAGGTTGACGAAATCTCCCCAAAGGTTTATAGTGGAGGTTTATGGTGGTTACTAATCTTATAAGATAATTTTATCAGGCTAAAAAGTAAAGTGACTCATTTTGTAACCCAAATTTTACATGTACTGTTTGTCCATCATAAATCTCGACTTCAAATCTTTACATTAAAATCTTTTCTTTGTCAAATAGTCTTGGTTTTTATGAAAGGGAGCACATGAATACATCCATATTTGAAGCTAATGAGAAAAAGATTTCGGCTATTGGGTTGTCACAGTTTAGACGAGACTTAAGGAGCGGTGTCATTAAACTGTACATATTAAATCGTCTTAGGCTGCCTCACCTCGAAAATGACGACGTTGGTGTTCTCATGGGTTGCCGGGGATTGGGTGGAGACCGGTGACGTGACGTCCGACATGCTCCTCATGCCGCTCGCCCTGCTGTCATCCAGACTCAGCTTCTGTAAAGGAGTCAAATACAGGATGTGAGACAAAAGTTTGTAATCGGTTTTCTAGTTATGAACTGGTGTTAAAGGCAACCTCAGTGTTTATCATTTACAGTGGCTGTACCACAGTGTAGAAATACTCTGCAATTAACATTTTTCTCAAGTAAAAGTACCAAAGTATAATAACAAAATATAAATATAAAAGTTTTGGTCATATAAAATGATTGATTTCACACCATATTTATAGCACTGTAATGTTGTGGCTGGTAAAGATGGGGCAAAGTTTAACTACTTAATATACTGCCGTCTAGCCTAATGTATGACAATGAATAATATGCTATTTATTTTTTTCCTCATGTGATGTAGGAGTGTAATAATTGACAGAAAATTAACAGTAACATCTCACTAACACACAATATTCATGTTTAACTGTTTGAGAAATGTGTATTTATTTAACTGAAATTAATGCATCAACATGTACAACAACTTTCTCTAGCGGAATTTTACTTTGATAATCCATACAACCTTGTTGCTCAGCGACGGGTTGATAAATGTGACATCAGCCAGAGTCAGCAAGATCCGGTTTGGACCCTTAACCAGTCGGATCTGATGGATGCGTCGCCTAGGCAACAAGAGACAGAAGGATAAATGTATGAATTCATCAATAACGAACTAACAGCTGTACGTAAAAAAAAGAACAAATAAAATCTATAATACAAGTAACCACAAATGGTCACGAGTTCTTAAAATGTTTTTCTACCTGGGCATAATTGTAATATTCTAGAGCTTTCAGACCAACTCAACTTCCTGTTGACTGTGTACCTGACGCAGTAAACAACTGCCATTGCAAAAACAGAGGCAAACAGCGCTCCGAGGAACATGCTGATGGTGGAGAACAGATCCACGCCTGAAACAAGAAGAATGGCCTTTTGGGTTTTGATGGAAAACAATGAAAGGTGAGGTTTATTTTGTTGTTGTTGATTTAAAAATATAGTTGTTGCTTTTAGTTTTTAGGAAGGTGAACATTATAAAATGAAAAAAAACAGCAATTTATACTTTACAACCTGAACAAGAACCCCCCACATGATGATCAAAATGCAGAAATTAATTAATTAAAAAAAAACAAAAAAAACTTGACTTAAAAGGAAAAAAATGCTAAACATGAAAATAATAAAAAAAGAAAATGGCTAAAAATAAACAACAACAAAAAAAAGATAAAAAAATAAAACCTGAACATGTTTGAAAAAAGAAAGAACATAAATTTTAACTATAAATTCAGTGGTCAGCCTTTCCAAGGACTGTAAATTGCTGACCCTCCTTTATTTATGTCTGCACAGTTTTTTTGGGAGTGCCCATGCAGAATTATGCTTATTTGTAGAGCCATTAAAAAGCTCAACAGTAAACCAAAACATCCAGTGCACACAGAGGCACAGTGTATATATATTTGTATATACGGGTTCCTTACCCCCTGAGCAGATGACTCCAGGAGTAAACCAGCAGGAGGAATCCTTCCTGGGTCTGTAGCCACGAGGGAAGTGCAGTTCTCGACCCAGGAAACGTATCATACCGGTCTCCATGTTGATGCTGTCATTAATCAATACAATGAAGTCATCAGTGCAAAAATAACACATGAGAAGGCACTTCATTCTTTGCTATGTAATGCTACTCAAACTGCAACCTGAAAAAATGTTGGTATGGTCCTTTAACTCATCCCCTAGCTACCTAACTGCAGAACTCTATTTGTAATTTCCCACATTATTGTGTTTACGTTTAACAAAACTCCTCTTAATTTTGAAGTTCATCGACATAATCAAAGCCTAGTTTGACTTTCTTTTACCTTACCTATGTCATTAAATATTTAATTTATTAATATTCTTTTCCTCCCTAACGTCAGTCCTCATGTACCTGTATGTTGGCTTCAGCTCCCAGGACAGTCCATCAGTGTCCAGTATGAGGTATTCCAGCAGAGCTGCTCCAGAGCCGTTGGTTTTGATGGGGTGGCTGAAGCCCTGCAATGTAAGTGAGATATGTAGTTGGAAAAGCCATTTTTTATTTTGGCCTTTTGTCATTTTATCAGGCCAGGGAGCTTTAAATGTTGAGTCTGGATACTAAAAATGGGAGTACAATCATATGGCAATGCCTAATTCCTCAACGTTATAGTCTGTTATAATCTAGAATTAAATTAAATGTCTTCATTCAGTCTATAAACAGTTTGTTATCAATTTCTGTGTTGTATTCATGATCCTCTTGGTACCTGGAGGTCCAGGTTGCGGGTGTGTCTTGCCAGGTTTCCCCCAGACATCCACTCCCCAGCTTCCCGAAGACGATATACTGCATGAGCCATGACGAGGACGGAGCTGTAGATGGTACCAAAGAGTGGAGACACCTGCAGGACACAGACAGATTGACAGATTTGCTCAAGGGCATCTAAACAGTGTACACAAGCCCTCTAGTCTGTACAGTCCCGTGCATTACCTGGTGAGGCTTCAGCGTCTTGGCCACCTCCCCCCTCTCCATGGCTTCGCTGTAGGCCTCGTAGAAGGACATCTGGGGTGAGTTGATGGTGACGGTTAACACGGCGTCGTAGGCCCGCAGCAGTTTGCTGTTCCTCTTCAGAGCTGGGTAGGTGACGTTGCGGTAGGGCAGGCTGTAGAGCAAGGTGTCGTAGGGCACAAAGACTAGAGAGCCGTCGATAAGCTGCATGTCGTAGGCCGTCTCCAAGAGCTGCTTCTGGACTGCACCGCCGATCAGAGCCGAGTGCATACAGAGGATCACAACTAGGACGAGACATGATACTGAGCTTCAGATTTAAAGTCTCTAACACTCAAGAAACACTGACGAACTGAGATGTCTGATCAAGTTTCATTCACTTAAAAACAATAAGTTAAAACGAATATTAAAGGAATATTTCACCCCAGGAATGACCATTTCGTAACTCAATAACCTACCCCATGTGATGTTGCATTGTTTTGAGCAAAGAACCCAAAACCAGAAGAATTTTTTGATCAACTGAATTCTCTTTCAGTTCTCACACGACTCATGCAGTATGTCTTGAATTTATCAAGAGTTTTCTTCATGTTTGGAGTCGTTGTGTACCGGAGGCATGCAAGAAAACCAATGCAATCAAAGTACAAATGATCATTTGGGGGGTGAACACAAGAACGCAAGAAATAAACTGGAACTCACTTCGTATTTCTCTCATCTTGCGGAGCTTGTGCAGAGTTCGTCTGATGCCGTGAGGCGTGTTCTCCATTATACTGACCAGTCTGACGGGCAGGCCGTGGCTCCTCAGGGAATCAGCTACCTGCACGATCAGAGGCAGGTACTTTTCCTCGCCGTTTTTCATTGGATTTATCAACATCTAAGGCAATTACTAAAAAACCAATAGCTGTTATCAGAGAAAACATTCAAACCTTGGTGGCCGTCTCAACCCAGACGTCATCTGAGGAGGAGATGATGCCAATGTGGGCCCACCTGAAGTAGTTTATGATGCTGAGCAGCACCCAGGTGGGCCTCGGCATGGAGCGTGCAAAGGTCGGGTGGCTCCGAACGTCGTCCAGCTCATAGCCAACACAACTCCAAGAAAACAATGCCTGGATGAAAAGAGTAAAGGTGAAAATGGACATGTGCATTTCCAACATGTACATACACACCGCTAAAATATCAGTCCCTGAGAAACACCACCCACTTTGTTCCAGCCTTTGCTCAGCATTGAAGCAGCATCACAGTAGCCGGGGTTGGCTGGTCCAATGTATCCCGAGGCCTTAGTGTGGAAACCAATGAACGTCTCCAGGGCCCTTGATGTCTCACATGGCTCCTGAAAGCAGACAATTCATCCGTAAATCAATCAATGTACCAACAAGTCACATCATTTTCAGACTGATGGAGCTGAGATCAGCGGCGCACCTGCAGCACAGAGTAGTCGAACGTTGTGGCGTAGGCCAGTGCCGGGTCCTTGTTGATGCGGTTGACGGCGAGCTGTGCTGCCACACTGGGGAGGGCCTTGGCAAAGAGAGGGTCGCACCCCCATGGCCCCACCACCCCGACCCGAAACCATGCTGCCTGTGCTGGGCAGGGCAGTAAACACAAGGAAACAAGGAGGAACAGGAGGAACCTAGGGAGGCCGTGAAGGGATGGAGTGAGCAGAGGAGAGAGGTGGGATAAAACTGGGGAAGTGCAAACAGAAGAAAGTTGGGATGCAGAGAAAGGGTTGACAGGAGAGGCGTGAAGATGAGGAGGAGGAGGAATGGAGGATGGGTGGACGTCAGGAGCTTTGCCTGGTGTCTGCTTCCATGTTTGAGGTAAGAAGAAGATGAAGGCACGTCGCTGTGAAAGCATCTCAAGGCTCAAGACCTCCAGAGCTCACAAGGACCTGGAGGATGGTGGTCTGAAGGTGCTGCTTCCCTGGAACAATGATGAATGTAGAGAAAAGTAAAAGAGAGTTTATTTTAGTGAGTTTATATGCTGTGACACATTATAAAATCAGAGGCTATTGTGAAGAAGTATTGCATCATAATATTTGTTATCAACTATACCCAAACTCCCCTGTCATGGGACTTTCAGAAAGACCTTCAATGTCCATTGGATACATTTTAGTGTATGTTTTATTTTTATTTGATCTAGTTTGAGTCCGGGAAATAATCCTTTACCTAAGAAGAAGTACTGGAAATATACAATATACTTAAGTCTTTTTTTCAAAGTCCTGCTTTTAAAATCCCACTGAAAGATCCAGTGTGTAGGATTTACTGACATCTAGCAGTGAGATCGCAAAACTGAAACTTTAACCATGTGCCAAGTGTGTAGGAGATGTCATGATCCTGGGTATTTGTTTTTATTCTGTTATCCCATTGACTTTGTTTTGTCGTTTTCTGTTTGTGTTCCTTGTTTCATGTTATTCATTCATATTAAATCTACTTCCTGTTTTACTTTGTAGATTCTCTCCACATGTGTCGTGTCTGGTTTTACTTCCTGTCTTTGTCCGTCACACCTGTCTCGTTAGGCCCTCCCTGTTCCTAGAGTCTTCCATTCACACCTGTTCTGTGTTCTATGTTCATCGCATTATCCCAGTTGGTCTTCAGTTAGTTTTGGTTCTTCTGTCATTTGGACTTTCTGTTACCTGCCTGTTCTGGTTGTCTTTCATCAGCTTTATTGAAGCTCACTTTTTATTTCATCTCAATCCTGCCTGCTGCTCTGCATTTGGGTCCCTCCTGAACTGATTCCTGACAGTAAAACTATGGTAGCTGTGAGATGTTGGATGATATGACCTCTTTGAGCCTTACACTCTTATTTAAATGAAAAAATCTGAGAAGTCTATGGGGGAAATGTCTCCTTGAGGGAACTGCTGCAAACAAATCATCTGATATGAGACAAGGAGCCCCGTTTTTTTTAGGACACAAGTCAAAAGGGCATCCCTAGAAACATGATATCTCTTACTTTCTGCCCAAATTCAGAAATGTGCACATAATTTAGGAATAAATGCTAATTTGGAGAGAGTTTTGGGAGACAATCAAGAAGATAGAACTACTTTTTTCACACTATATCCTGTATTCTGTATCGTAACATATATCTTCTCATGAAAGGACAAAGACAAACATGTCCCAAACATAAACTGGAAGATAGGTTTGATGGATTTATAATGTCTAATATGGCTTTTTAAGTCATTTTCATGGAAACCAAAGTCTTGCAAGAGTAGTTTTAATGCCTCTAGACTCAGGACGTTGTACCTGGCTCAGTCAGGATTATTATTATTACTCATAACTGTGCTGTATCATAATCCTTATATCACTGACAGAAGAAAAATGAAGTTGGTCAGGCCTTAAAATGTCAGATTTTTGGTGATTCTGCATGTCAAGTATATTGAAAATACCTAACCTAGATCAACCTTTAAGGAGCTTTGATGAGGATGATTGTCTAAAGCAATATTTGTTTTCATGTCTGCAACAGTAAACAAGTACTGCTCTTGGTGTACTTGTTCTATGTTCTCTTGCTCATACATGTTATTTTCTACTTCTCATACATAAGTATTTTCTTTTAAGGGCTCCTACCATGCATCGATGAGACGGACAGGTCTTGCTTCTCTCCGAGGCAAATCGTCGGTACCAAAATGGCCCAAAGATGGATCCTTTCATCACCTCCTCTTCTGTTTACACCCAAAAGGCAGAGAAGTTGTCCATCAGGAACCAAGTGAGTATCACGGCATCATATATACAGGAAACAGACATATAACTCAGCTGTTGGTGTATCTCAGCTCGTACATGTGTGTGTGTGAGACGACCTGGAACAAGTGTGTGACCTGTCCTGTCAGATTATATCAAATCCAATCAGGACCTCTGTAGCTGTAAGCCGCACTGACTGAGGTGAGGTGAAAGTTCTGATCAGTTTGATTATGATTATAATATTGAACGTTATAATTATTATTAGTAGGCTGGTCTAACAGATCTTTTAAACACAGGTTTTTACCTTCCACTTTCATCCGGTCAGACATGAAATTCGATTCTTATTTTAACTCTGCTTTCTTTAATTTCCCACTTTCCGATGACATTCCCCCGCATTCTGTGAAAATAAACATTTGTCTAGGAGTCAAATGCAAGATTTTCAGCTAATGATGCCCTCAGTTTGAACTCTGCATGTCTCGTTACCCTCTATCTCATTCATACTGTATGTTTCCCTCTGTAACACACAGCACAGTGTTTCTGTGAAAGCTAGAGGGCAGCACGACACAGAAACACAGTCTGGCCTCTCCGCTCAGTCTCCTGCACAGAAAACTGTTGTGTGTGTGTGTGTGTGTGGAGGTTTCTGGAAGAACAACAAACATTTCCTCTTATATCCAATTATAAAGCAAATATTTCTCTCCTCAGCTCTCACTGAGTCCCACTCAGTAAAAAGTTAGAAGGCGTTGTGCAGTGTGACAGAACAAAGTGCACATTTCTGCAGGGGAAACGTCACTGCTTTTATTTGAACAGACTCACCCTCTCCTTTGGGGTTTGCTCTGTTGTCATGATTCAAACATTGTAACGTTCAATGTCAGAAACAAAAGCGAGGTTTACACGAGATCAGGAAAAGTGAACGCATCACAGTGTGTATTTTCTCTCAGCATTTAAATGAGAATAAACTGCATTTGTGTGTTTTATGTTTCTAGAGGTGAGGCCAAAGGCAACTGGATGAGTTTTGGAAAATGAAGTTGTAACTTGACTCCACCAACATTATGTCAGAGTGAGACAAATCAGTCCAGATGTAAAGTCCTGACCTGCCAGATGAACCCTCTGACTCCACTGATGTTGCATTACACATTTACTCTAAATACATGCTGCTTTAGCATCATTTAAAACATAAATACTGTCGTTTTCAAAACTATTTTTTTGTGAGAAAAAATGTTTGATAGCACAAATGAAACAAGATATTTCAGAAAACTAATGAAGATGGTTCAGTTGTCATAAGACATAATTAAATTGCTGATGAAGGCCATGAGATGTGGCTAAAAGCTCTGGAAGAAATCTGATTTAACACTCCAAAGTCTCTTTACAGGCACTACTACATTAATACTGTCTTAAAAAAAATGGACGTAGCCACCGTCACATCACATTAATTTCTGGACTCCCGTTTTGAAGCCTCGGGTAGCATTTTGGCTCTCCCCATCTTTGATTTTGGGGCCAGAACTGACCATATTTGGACAAGTGGGTGGAGCCGTGGAGGAGCGAGCGGAGTCTGACTCATAGACTTTAGCAATGCCTCGCCCTTAAATGTGTCATGAGACCAGAACCAAGACCAAAACTATATTTTGTACCAGCCTGTAAACATGTTTATTCCTGCTGTAAAATTAAGCATTTTAACATGGAGGTCTGTGGCGACTGACTCGTTTTTGGAGCCAGCCTCAAGTGGCCGTTAGAGGAACTGCGGTTCTTGGCACTTCCACGATGGCCCAATTTTTCAGCCCCAGCGATTTCTGCGTGAGTACAACATATGTGAAAGAAGTTGTATTAAGTCTTTTGTCATGCCCCTGTGCTGGGGATAGTCGTGGCTGGAGGCAATAAGTTTTCGGGTTGTCCGTTCTATTCTCGTGAAAGCGATATCTCAAGAATGGCCTCATCGATTTTTGGACTCAACAAAAAACTCAAGGTCAAGATCAAGGTCACTATGATCTTACAAAAATTGTCAACTTCACTGTGACTTCATGATCGGCATAAACTTTTCTGGCCATCATTCAACATCATATCTCAGGAACAGAAGAGGAAACATTTGGTTAAATACAGAATTGGTGACACTAATCTTATGTGTCCACATTGAAACTGTGCTGACTGTGTAGATCTTCTGTGCTGCCAAGGGGACGATGTGTGACACATCCATGTTTTCACAGATATGGATATAAAGTATAAGTGCAACTTGGTGGTAATTCTAGTTGTTAAAAAAATATGGTGGGGTGGAGAGTCAGAAACCACACCCCTGTAGCTCACACCTCATCTCAGACTAGCAACTCGAGACTACAATAGCCGCAACTAGCTCAACACACCTGAATTGCCAACCAAATTCAACTTTTCTGGCTAAAGTAAACAGAAACAACACTAAGATATAACCAACACGAGACAGACAACACCAGATATGCCACAAAATCAGCAATAAACAGAAAAGCTATTATAAAATCATTAGCATTTTATGCTAAAAACAGCCAAAGCATAAGGGGTCACCAGACGATGAATAGAAAAGCAACAGCGTTATTCTAGCTTCAGGCCTCTAAGAATCACACAACTGCTTTTTTTGGTTTGATTTGGGTATTTATTGCAAAGATGAGAGTAGACACATGCTGCATTCCAAACTGCATAACTTGTCTTTTTACTTTTATGTACAGCAGCTGCCCTTACAAAAGTATGTACTGTTGCATGGAGTATGCATACCATTGGGACATACCACTTAATGATAACAATGTGCCTTGTATTAATCATAACTGTGGTGGGGGAGGCAGCTAATAAAAAAGGACCCATGTTGTATTTTACTGAAATACAGGTCAGAGTGATAGCATCACCAAACTCTTGTTTATTTTCCCTTCATAAATCCTATTCATTCAGTTTTTGTTGAATGAGCTGTCATCTGTCTGCGGCTCAGTCAATGTGACATATCTTCTGTTGCGCAGAGGATTGTGGGCCAGAATAGCCAGTAAAGCATGCTGGGTTGTATACTGCAGTAGGACATCTTGGTATTTTCGGCATACTGCATTTGACATACTTTGTATTGGGATATACGTTTTCTGGCATACTAAATAGTATGATAGCACAGGTGTTGGGACGTTAGTTTTAAGGGATCATGAGCCAGAAAGGCTGGTTACCATGATCACTGTAGGGATATTAAATGCTTATGACCACTTAACTTATTCAAGCTTTGCATTATGAATCCAGAATTATTAACATCAACATGTAGGATCAGGAACTTAATGTAACTTTATAAGGTTTCCAACTATTTATAATTGTTGGTGTTTTATTCTTTGCTACATCAAAGGAAGCTCTAGTGGTGTTTCTGTCTACCCCAGAGTTCATTTCTGCAGCAGGAGTTCACCCACAGGTTACTGTACACATCCAAACGGTCTCCTTATATCCAGGCGTTGACAGTCTCTGCCATAAGCAACTCTTTGAATTGATCGCAAGCTCTTTCTTTCCTGAGTGGCACTTATCTTTATGAAACGCCCACTTAGCGGGCACTGATGGAGGGGCCCCTCATTCTCAAGACTGACCGGCACCACGGTGCTCGGAGATGGAGTGGCTGGAGGGGCCTCAAACAGGACAGGACTGGTTCTCACATTCCTTTAGTGGCGACGGCAGCTGAATACAAATATGCTCCCTCTGCTGGCCATATTGTAAACCCACAGTTCTAAGGGGAGCGGCTGTCAAACTAGATGACAACACATGGCCTTTATAATAGCTTTAAAAATGACCCATGTTAATGGGTAAGCCCTCTTTCCATGTCAAAAAAATATACTCTAAAGGTGAATTTATACTTGTGCGTCAGCTCTATGCAGCACCTATACTGTACCTACACACATGGCCTTCGCCATTGTGAGCATTAATACTTGTGCAGTGGTGTGTCTGTGTTACTCTGCAGTTACACCTCCAAAACACTAGTCAGCAGTGGGGTTTCTGTGAAGTGCTGTAAAGTTTAGCTGATTCAAAACACAACAAAAACACATATAACATGGCTTAATAGCAACAGTTTCAATTACAAGTACACAAATACTTCACTATAACTCGCAGCGGTACAGTGTATGTCGACACAGAGCTTACGGCGTAGATACGCCATCAATTCAATGCAGAAGTATAAATCCCGCTTACAGTGCAGTTGAAGCTAATATGAGCCAAAGCTACCGTCTATTTCGTACAAAATTTCCTCTTTGTCTCTCCTGAATAAACCATTATAGACAGACAAACAGTCACATTCCTGCGTCCTGCAATACACTTACAACTGACTACTATAAGTTTTTAAACTCAGGGAGTGAGGGGGCGACAAATAAATTTAGCAACTAGTTGGTGAAGGTAGCGCATATTTAGCAGCTTTTCTTAGGCGCTGGTGGAGACCAAAAACAGAGCTAAAAGAAGAATGAACATTGGGTGCATATTCAGAAACACCACTCTGTCTGCTGAATGTGTAAATTAGAAGCCTATAAGTTAATAAGCCTAAATTTTGCAGTGCTCCCAAGTGACTAAAAATATAGGCTACAGTAAGGTATCAATGCAGGTTTAAACAACATTTTAAACGTCTTCTGTCTTTTGTTTTCTCCAATCTCAACAAGTCTTAGTTGTTACTAGGTGTGAGTAACAGGTAGGCCTATCTATGCAAGAACTAGTTTCTGTGGCACAGCTGATTTTATCTTAGTGACACAGTAATCTCTAGTAAACACTCACAAAAAGGTCAGTTTGGAATTTACAGTCTGGTAAAACAAGCTCTGGGACAAAATGCATTACTTAGTTTATGTCTTTTACAGGTATTACTGTATTTAATAGCAGTCAATTCCACATTGACTGGTGCTGAAATATTCATTCAGTGCCTTTCTTTTCTGTTGCCGGCCCCAACCTCAGTCAGTCTGCAGATCTTCCTTATCTGATGTGGTCTGTAATTTGACCACACATGAAAAGAGGAACGATGAAAAGTCAGAAATGCAGAAAAGCAGAGGGACATGGAAAATAAGACTAAAAAAGATAATGGAACTGACCCTGCCACCAAGAAACACTCATGCATACACACACACACAGAGTCAAGGAAAATGACTTCTGTAGTGTCAGTTTTCTGAACCTCAGAGTCACCGTCTTTCTCAGACTCCTCTCTTTCTTGTAGGATGTGTTTGTAATGTTGATAAATCAGTAAGCATGACTCATCCTCCAACTCCTTTCTGCCTCCCATCTGCCTGTTTATCTTGGAGAGACCGACAGATATAAAGGCGTGTTGACATGTTTCTATATCCCCTCTCTAGAAAACCAAAATTTATTGGTGGTAAACTCCCAGACTAGCTCAAGAGTTAACATAACTTTTGTGATTCTTTCTCAGACACAAAGATGCAAGCAAGTTTCTGTTTTTTTCCCTCCCATTTTGTGATGTTTGACTTTTCTTTTGGCTTATAAAGCTGAATCACTACATCACATAGTGTCCAGGGGGCAGCTAGCATAAGTGGCTGACTAGCATACCCACAATGCTGCTGTGGTTGCTGTTTATTTGTTATGGCAACTAGAAGCTCCCTAAAAGTTTTCTCTAATCTCACTCCGTGGTTGGAGCTGCACAGAAACATTCAACAGTTGATTTTATGGACAACACAGAGGGAAAGGACCGACTTATCATACACTTAACATTATAAATACATCCACTGTTTGGCTACAAATGATAGTATTGATAATTTTGATACAGTACAGTGTTTTGCTGGGAAACCTTGGGTCCTGCCCCTAAGCATTCACCACCCACCAAAAACACCGTTGCAGATCAAGTAGCCAACACCCCCTCATGGCGACAGCACTTCCTGATTGCAGTGACCCCCACAAGTAAGACAATGCACCTGACACACCACGAAAACTGCTCAGGAATGGTCTGAAGAATGCGACAAAGAGCTCAAGATGTCGACCTGTCCTCAACATTACCCAGACCCCAATCTGATGAAGCATCCTCGGGATGTGTCGGCACCCCACCTCACAACCCACAAGACTCAAAGGATCTGCCGCCAGCAGCCCGGTGCCAGACACCAAAGAACACCCCCAAAGGTACTGTGTCCATGCCTCCACCGGTCAGAGGCCCCACCGTGGATCGCTCTTGACTTTGATCTGTCGAGGCATGGACACTCTACCTTTGGGGTACCAGCACATTCCATGAAGGCTCAATTTGATTGGGATCTGGGGAATTTGGAGGCCATGTCAACACCTTGAGCTCTGTATTTGTTCCTCAGGCCATTCCTAAGAGCAAATTTGCGAATCCTGGTACAGCAGTGATGACATGCCCTACTCTTTCCATGACTGACAAGTACTCTTTGCCTTTGTTGGTTGGATTGGTTAGGTTTAGGCAAGAGGAGTGGGATTGGTTAGGGTTAGGGTGAGAATATCAGGGTAAGCCCTTTGGAGGTGGTCTTTGCTCTGCGATGCTGTTTTGGTGGATGGCACATGTCAAGCTGCAACCACATGAATGCCAGGGCTCAAGATTCCATGCAGAACATTGCATTGTAAGGAGATAATCCCTGGTATTCACTTCACCCGTCAGTGGTTTTAATGTTGTGGCTGATTGGTGTGCATAAAAACACAACAATTACACGAGTTATGGAAGCAAAACTTAAAATATGAAAATATTTTTGAGATTCAAGTGGTTATAATGGTTATATTTCATGTGGTTCATCAGTTAATCAGCTTCCAAGTTGCATTCAATAAAGAAAATCAGAGTTGCTTGTATTGAAAGTGTTCCAGTGAGTTGTAACAACACAGAATTTGGTGTGATGTATCAGAGCATTTTAAAAAACCATTAGCTTATCTTGAAAACATGATGCAAGCCAAGATAAAGGACGGAGAGTGGAGAGCAAGGTTCAAATTAAACTGTTGATAAAGACGTGGAGAATGAGAAATTGGATTGTGCCCAGAATTTCCATGTCAAAATCCTTTAACAAGGTATGATAATCTGTGTGGTGAAGCTGGAGCTGTTGTGGGAAGTACCCATGGTCAGCTGTGTTGGTCTGGAAAACCCTTGGTTTGAATGCGCTGCCTAGTCCCAAGAAATGTTTGAGGAAGGGAAGAGTGAGGAAAAGCAGGCGAGCAGGGAGGGAGAGGGGAAATGGGAGGTTAAACGGGTTGCCCACTGGGAGCTGTGGAGACAAAAATAGAGACAACAGACCTCAGACATTGTTTATGCATTAACTCTATACTTCCATCCATTAAGCCAAAAATGAAAGGACGAGGTCAAAAGGCAAAAACAAAGCATCAGTTTCACCTAACTGCTTCATTTACAGATACAAGATTAAATTCTGTTGTAATTATGTGTGAAGTTTCGCTGCAGCCCAAATGGTCATGTTTTTAGTGTCCGGGGAGGTTTTTCAAGAACACTGTCCTTATCAGGAAAACAATAGCACTGGTCATTTATGAGCCTTATTTACATTTATCTAAAAAGGAACTCTTGTGGCAAAGGCAAAAGTAGCATGATGTTGGCTTAAAAAGTTTGATTAAAACTGAAAAATGGAAATTCCACTTCCATCAACTGATAAAGATAACGTGATTCAATCAAAGCCCCCAGAACACATAGACTAAAAAATTAACTTTGAACCTCAATTTCCTGTCCTTATTAGCCTGGGAACCAGACACATCTACGAGCTCTTGTTTATATGCTTTGACAGATGCGTCTAATTTTCCCCCTGTTCAGACAGATTTCCAGCCAACCTGGCCCAGGTCACGCAAATAACAACCCTTTATCTAATATGAGGTGTGTTTCAGATGATGACTGACAACTTGTGGAGCCTTTGTGCTTTACATAAAATAAATGATGATGTCATCTTTGGCTTGTGCACCATTGCACCGGGAATAGGCCTTCTACAGTGAGCATAAACCTAGCTTGGTAAAGGGAAGTGCTGTTGAGGCATTGTCAAACAAACCAAGGTGGCTGCAGCTAATGCAGAACTTTCTGTAAGAGTATTTCCGATAGGGCTACGATCATGTGACCAATGTGTTGATTGTAGTAAAGACGGAAGTAGCACAAAGAGCGAAAGTCAACATAAGGAGGGAGGTTCTGCTGGAGGATGGGAAACCAAGTAAACTCGATTTATTTGAAGGTACGTCTTAACCTAACCTACGAAACTTTGCTTGCCCAAATCTAAGCTACGTAACTTTACATTAAGTATGTAATTTTATCTCAACTACATATCGTGATGACGCCATTCATGGGATGCCAGTTCCTTAGATATCATGATCCCACACCATCACAGCTTATCGCTGCATACTGTCTGTTTACATTTGTCTGTTGCTCAGCGCTACGTCTGTCTCTGATTGCTCTGATTGGTTGTAGTTCTATCCAGTTGTGTCCAGAGGCACATTGGTCCATGGCTGTTGAGAACGCCCCTGGGAAATCTAAAATGAACTGAGAGGTTGCAGACTATCTTGCAGTTGCGATTTAATCCGGCCGCTCTAAAAAAACATTCTATGACAGCATTTGCTGAAGACGATCATTTGATGTAATCGCAAGCTCCAGAACATTAGCTTAATGGACCTTTAGTTAAGATTGTTTTGTCAACAATGAGTTTTTGTTCTTAAACCTATCCAAACTATAATGAAACTGGTATCAGATCGGAAACCAGTCACATGGATGATTTTTGTAGCTCTGGTATGCATTTTGGAAGGTGTTGAGAATGTGTTCCTGACAATAGGGGCAACCTGTCTTTCGGGTCAAGTCTTGATAAGTTAATACAAGACAAAAATTGAAATAGTGACACCTAGTGGTTCTTATGGGTACTCTGATGTAAGTAAATACTCATCAAGCACTAATGCCACCTAATGGCTCCTTTAAGTACCACAGGAAATCACCTTTGACTTCCTGTCTCAGCATAAAACCAGGAAGTGGATGCACATGCCATGGAAATCAGTGTAAATCAGCAGCAGCATCTGCACACATCTTTTGCATTGTTGGTATGTAACACCATTTTGTGTTTTGTTGCCATTTATGGGTCATTGTTTAGCTGAAGGTGTTGCTTTTGTAAGTTTTTTAAATAAGAAGTGTTGATGTTTAGTTATGTTTTTCAAACTAGTTTGTGAATCAGGTTGTTTCTAGTTGGAATATGTGCAATGTAAAGATATAATAATAATAATAATAATAATAATAATAATGATAATAATAATAATAACCAGAT
>JAPZEB010000016.1:18031257-18042578 GCA_029783705.1 Chaetodon striatus
GAATTGGATTTTGACACATATGAAAACAGCAGGACAGAACCTGGTCATTCCTGTGACTCCCGTATGATCTGAATACAGCATCTGTCCTCTGAGAAATGCCAAGAAATGTGGGGGTTAGAACTCAAAATGCATGAGCATGAACTGTTGGTGAGGGGTCATGAGAAGACTCTGTGCAGAAGCCCTGAGAGTCACGGTGATGTCAAACCTTTCACCCAGACATCAAAAACATTAACTTATCAACCAACTTCGGCCCAGTTTTGATATTTTGACCTGGTTGTAAATCACCAAATCAGTGTGCAGTGGAATGTGCGGCTGTTTGTGCGCACAGAAATTTGTCCCACAGTTCAGCTGGTGAACATCTGTGTTTTTATGTGATTGATTACAGATTCCAAGTGTATCAACGTGTTTCCATCATAACTGTTGTGTCCAAATTCTTTGTCTGGATTCTCCAAAGTCCACATTTCTGGAGTGAATATATCTTCCTTCAGAGCTCCTAAAATACAGCAAAGCAGTGTGGCCCTCTTTAGGTCAGATTTGGACGACATAACATAATGTACTGTGCTTTAGAGTCAGGCCTCATAAGTCAGTGGTTCCCAACTGGTTCAGCCACAGGGTCCAGATTTCTCCTTTGTCATTAGTCCAAGGTCCACACAGTTTAATATATAGATAGTTTGCTGTCTCTCTAAAGTAGCTGTCTGGTAGTCACTGACTCTGCAGCAGGACATGGCACTTCAAAATAAAAGCTCTGTGCCAGAAATTCAGTGTACTTAAAAATTAAGACCACCAGTTGGGAACCACCTATAAAAGGTATTTAACAATTTGTGAGCTGTTTGAGGGAACGTCCTGACGTTAACCTTGAATTTTTTGAGTGATGACAAACAGTGCCTGCACACACCCGATTTAGTCGACTCGACTACCTTGTTTGTAGAGGATGAGCAGGTTTACATGAGTGTCACAAACAGATTAAATGCCCATCAGTTGATAAACTATTGATGATTGATTATTGTTAGCAAGTCACAATAAAGCAGAAATGCCATCTCTCACTGGTTCCAGTCGCCAATTAGCCTAACCTGCATGTCTTTGGACTGTGGGAGGAAGCCGGAGTACCTAGTTAATCTAGTTAATTTATGATGTTATTTCAACTGCATTTCAGTGACTGTATTTCAATGAGTGACATAAGCACGTGCTAAAATACAGCAACGTAAATACAAATAAACATATTTAACATCTATTTTTGGCTTCTCTAATCTGGCTTTAATATGTTTGTTTTTTGCTTTGCAGAGATGTCGTCAGGTGAATGTTAGATAGCTGAATTGTAGATTACACTGACAGTGAATGTAGCTTATTGCACAGGAAAACAACAAAACAAAGGGAGTCTGGTATCAGACAAAGAAGTGTTAGTAGAGTCCATGCAGCTACACAAAGTTACGCAGTTCTAGGTAGTAAAGACAAGAGTTGTGTGTGTAAAATTATGAATACATCATGTACACGTTATGTACATCGCAATTATTACTGCATCCGCTTTCATATAATCTCATAAACAGAGTTCTTCTGTCTCTTTTCCCTCATTCGCTGATGTCCGTGTCAGTCAGAGTGAGCCGTGCCGACCCATTCCTATGTCTCTTTAAAAAAAGAAAAAAGTTTTTGGTGTCTTCTTTCAAAATGTCCGTCTTCATCTGTGTCCCAGCTACACATTCGTACACGTGCTGCGTTCAAGAGATGTCAGAAAAGTCAGGGAAAATGTGCAACCCTTGTCGTCGTAAGGTCAAGTAGGTCACTGAGGATTCAGTGGAGATATGATTTGATTTTTAATATTATTGGATCTTAACATCCCTTTTAAAGCAACAGTTGTGTCTGTTGCAAATGTAACAGGAGATCTGAGCCATTTTCCGGGGATTTCTGACCTCTGACAGCAGAAACGCAAGCACACACACTCGCACACACTCCTTCCCTTCATATTCCTCCTCTTCTCGCCCTTCATCATACCATCGTCTCCGAGCTCGACCCTTTCCCGGTAAAGAAGTCCCAGAAATTAGAGGCCGGAGACGGTTTGCTCTCCTCCTGTGGCGTCTGTCTCACCCAGATACTGTTCTCTGTCGACCCGGTCAGGCTGGAGCAGCTGCCGCTGCTGACGCCTCCCAGCGTGAAGCTCAGCGCAGAGCCCAGCGCGCCCCTGCTGCGGTCCTGGGGGTCATGTTCTTGGCCGTGGATTCTGGAGGTGGAGGACAAGGAGGGCTGCGCCAGGCTGAGCAGGTTGTGGTGGGAGTGGAACTGACGCATGTGGCGGATGGATTTACCTGAAGGGGCGTCACCTGTAGGATTGACAAGAGGACGGGGTTCAAACCAGTGATGCTGCCAAGGGGTTCAGGTTTGGGTCGGGGTTGGAGGATGGGGGACCATTTCTAAATGTGGCCATCCCTTTAAAAAAATGTATGGAGGCACCACTGGTTTAAACCTGCACTTTTCTTGGTTTTGTGTCCTCAGACAAGTCTCTTAATCCCTTTTAATTTGTCCTTTTTGTTTAACAAATAAAATAAATAAATAAATCATTCATAAACCTTAAGACAGTGTGAAGCCAGGGGATTGTTTTTACCTTTAAATATATTAATTCTAAAAAGCAGATAACTTATTTAAAACTTTAATTACAAGACTGAACTTCCACACAAACTGGGAAAAACAACAGACCACAAAACGAGCAAAATATGGTGAATTTTGCAGGAGAAAATCAGGTGATATTTATCACTTATTTACTGGTCTTTCTTCTGTAAATGTTGTGTAGCCATCTTGGCCAGAGCTCTTTTAAAAAATTAGATATTTAATTGTCAAACAGAACTTCATGCTCTTGTAACAACCTCTCCAACTTTCTATCCGTGACAGCTAGGTGGTGCTGTGGCCCCATTTGTCATCCCAGCACACTTGTGTGTGCTGTCTGTTTTTAATCAGACTTATACATTTCATTGTGGAGATGCCTTTATGTACTGTAGTGACACCACACATCACTGCATCAGTCACTGTATCTGGACGTATGTCTACAATAAATAAACAATTTAGAGCCTGAGCAAGATTATTTATAGCCTCAGGATTTTTAGAAATAATCAGGTTATGCATAAAATAAAGTCAAAAAAATGCAGGGGTGTCAAATTCATCTTAATTCACGTGCAGCCCAGTTTGATCTCTAGTGGGCTGGACCACTGAAACCACTGCATAATAACCTATGAATAACAACACCTTCATATTTTCCGCTGTTTTTAGTATCAAGAGGTCCATTTTGAAAACGTTTTTCCATTTAAAAAACAAATGAGGAACAAATGAGATATCATCAGTTGTTCTGGCCCCTGGGCCGTATGTTTGACAGCCCTCGTCTAAAGTCTAAAACATTTTAATTCTTTAATTTCTTCTTCTTTTTTTTATTTAAATGGAGCAGCTCTGATCAGGAAATTCCTCTTGAAATTAACAAGTGTTCATTGACTCAAAACAACAAACCAAATTCTGACGTAGTGTCTGAGAGGTTTGTCTCCATGTTCCCTGTCATTGACACCTAATTACATAGTTCTTTATGTGAGACACAGAAGCATAACCTTTTTATTGCTCAACTAAAAAAGGTATAAATATTGTTTCAGATTCCTCTTCATGCTGCCAGAATATTCTGTTAATTGGGATATTATTTAATTCATTCAACAGTTTTATCTTTTTATTAATTTTGTATCCTGGATTGTTGTTCTTTTTTGGTTAATAATTGTTTTTCTTGGCCTGAAAATAGTCAAATCTAAAAGGCACAAAGTCTACAACAAATATTGGACATTAACGCCACTGTACCGTATCTCGATTCCTGTCGCTTCCTATTCTGGTTCAGTTTGAGAACGTTGAGGAAGACCTCGCTGGTCAGGCTGCCCTCACCGCCGCTGCCATCTGGCGGGAAAAGAGGTGACGGGGGCTCCAGCGGGGACAAACTCCCACTAGACGCTCCCACAGAGTCCAGAGACGCCCCTGTGTCCCGACGACCTCCCGACTCACTGCTGCTCTCCACCGTCAGGTGACTGCCGCTGTGAGAAGGGATGAAAACATAATGTAGCATCAGTGGTTTGTTTAAACCCTCAAAAATAGCCACAGATTGACTTAATTTACTGACTGGTTGTCATGGTTACCTGAGCTTCCTACGCAGCAGATAGTCGATGATGTCTGGGTCTGTCTGGATCAGACTCATCAGGACCTCCTGCTGCAGCTCAGCAGAAACCTGGAGGGTTGCACATATTACAGGTTCTGACTGGATCTTGAGAGAGTTGTTTGTGTTCATACAAAAGCCTTTTCTGTATAAAAATAGGCTAAATAAAAGCCTTAAAAACCTTAAACTACACCCAAAAAAAGGTCCATTCAAAATAGCCCATCTCAGGTATTTTACTTCGTCTTACAATCTTAATTATGACGTTGAAATTTAAGTTTTAAAAAGCACTTTCTAATTATTTTTTTGTGTGATTGATCAACATTTAACATTTTATTGAACGCAAACTTAAAAAAATGTAAAATATTTATGAGTGACTTCTGTATAGAAATACAAGAGATCTCCTTCAATGGGTAAATTCACAGTCCCAACCTAAAAAAAATATATTTGAATCACTTTTATCCAAATAACTCCAATAAAAGTTGACGTTTCCAATTCTTTGAGCATCACAAACTAAATTTCTTTATTTCCCATTGTACTAAGGTTAAGAGAAATGTATCACAAAGTCTCATCTCATGAAACCAAATCTATCTGCATTAAAATATACCAAAAACTGGATGAACTAACCCTTTAACATTAACAACACCTTTGGTACTAGTTTTCTAAAAGACATTAGAAAGAAGTCCAGTGACAAAATCTGAAAGCTGAATGTGATCATTGACGTACTGTGAAGAGCCTCTTGTGGTTCTGTATGAGCACCAGGGTCACGTTGATGATTGCGGTGCTGTCCTCGATCCCCATCGCATGAGGACTCACATCTCCTCCTCTTTCCCTCTGCAGCAGGTTGGGCCCAAAGATCACCGCCAGGTTCGCAGCTGTCATCTTGTTGCCGGGGATCTGGATGGAAAGAGGAAGAAGGAAAGGTGGTCGTTTGAGTAATGTTCTTAATCGTTGAAATCTTGATGCACTTTCTTTGTTAAGTCATTGGCTCTAAACCAGTGGTCACAGTCTCTGTGGCCAATGGATGTTTTGTAAGGACAGACAAGAAGAAAATATGTTTCTGCTACACATTACGTTCATTACGAAATCAAATTTATTGTCGACTTTTCCTCTCTATTTTTCTTGTTCAGACAGTTTTTCCACCTTGTGATGCTGACTACAATTACTGCCGCACGGTTGTATGTCTCCATGAACGCCTCAAGTTGCACTTCCAGTTTACATCCATGTCTGTGGAAACATGGATGCTCCACATACATCTTCCCCCGGCAGCACAGAGGATCTATACAATCAGCACAGTTTCAAGATAAATGTCACCAATTCAGTGTCTGACAAAATGTCTCCTCTTCTGTTGCTGAAATATGACATTGAATAATGACCAGAAAAGTGTTTTATGCAGTATATTATGATGTCACAGTGAAGTTGACCTTTGACCTTTTGGATATAAAATGTCAATATATAATTCCATCATTATATCCTTTTTGACATTTGTGAGAAATGTCGTCATAGCGTGCATATGAATTCCTGCATCATGGTCAAAAACATGTTTTGTGAGGTCACAGTGACCTTGACTTTTGGCCTTCAACCACCACAACTTAATCAGTTCATTGTTGAGTCCAAGTGAATGTTTGTCTTAAATTTGAGGAAATTTCCTCAAGGCTGTCTTGAAATATCACAAAATTCACAAAGTGAAACAGACTGATGCAAGGTCACAGTGACTCATGACCACTGACCACCAAAGTCTTAATTTAATCAGTTCATTCTTGGGTCCAAGTAAACATTTGTGTCAAATTTAAAGAAATTCCCGACAGGTTTTCTTGAGATATTGCATTCATGAGAATTCGACGGACAAGGTCACAGTGACTTTGAACTTTGACCACTGACCACTAAATTCAAACCAGTTCATCACTGACTCAAAGTGGATGTTTGTGTCAGATTTGAATAATGCTCTCAAAATGTTCTTGAGATATCACGTCACAGAAATTAGATGGATGCAAGGTCACAGTCACCTTGACCTTTGACTTATGACCCCCAAAATCTAACGAGATTACCCTTGAGTCTGAGGGAAAGTTTCTGCCATTTTCTTGAAAAATTCCCTCAAGGCATTCTTGGGATATCCCGTTCACATGAATGAGACATACGAGGTCAAAATGACCTTGACCATTAATTTAAAGAGATTCACTCCAGGCGTTCTTGAGATGTCGCCTTCACCAGAATGGGACATACATACGTATGTACCTGAAAATGAAATGCCTTCGGCCACGACGATTGCTAGTGCGGAGGCAAAAAGGCATACAAATAAAAACAGCTTTGAACTGCTCATAGTTTGTAGAAATATTCTACTTTTGCAAATATACTTTGATTAAAATGATTAAAAGCCAAAAAGTTTGCTAGAAAACTACCGCAACACAAAATATTGAAAAGGACTAATATTAGAGCCTACACTTCCCATAATGCAACTACTGTACATAGCATGTCATGTTAGACCCTCTGATGTGTATTGTGTGTCATTTGTCTGTCATCATGAGCGGTCAGCAGCCTACCTCCTCGTCATTTGTCCCTATGCTGTCCTGGGCGTAGCTCTGCACGGTGTGTAACAGGCTGAGGAGGCGCAGCAGGGTGTCGCAGTTACAGGGAGGCAGCAGGTAGAGGAGGTGCTGCAGGTACTGAAGCTGGTCCGCTCCCCTCAGCACTAGAGGAGACACAGAAGATTTAGTTTACAGCTGTTACTGCTCTTTATACTATGTGTGTGAGTGTGAGAGTGTGTGCCTACAGGTGGCGTGTAGGAAGGCCGGGTAGAGCTCTCTGGTCAGCAGAGGATCAGGGATGTCTCTGAGAAACTCTTTGAGCAGCGCTGCCACGTCGTGGACGCTGTGCTCTTCATCCAGCTGGACGTCCACTCCAATGTCGAAGTCCTCAAGCAGCTGAAGAGCACACAGAAAGGGCAAATGTACCCAGGATGAAAATTAAAAAGTGAAGAGACGCATAGGAAAAGACAAAAACAAACACAGAGGTTAAACAGGAGTCAATTTTTCCCCAGTGGGCGCGATTTCTCCAAAACAGGATATCACACGTCGCCAGCTTTTCACTTGAAGATTATTTTTTTAGTTCCAGTGCGCAGTGGAGATTGACAGGAAACACAGGGCGGTGAATCAAGGGAAGATTCACTCTGGTGTCTGAGTATCAGTCGTGTTACACGGGGTGGTGTTAGGTGGTATGACACTCCAGTCCTAGGCCGACAACATTTTATCCAGACCATTTTTTACGTGGTTAAAATAACAAAAAAAGGACGTGGATAAACAGGAAATGTCCTCACCTGTCTCACTCTCTTCTTAGAGCTACCAACTCGGAAAATCCCCACAGTCTGAAGACCTGGGGACACAAAATGGAGCAGCAAATAGTCTCATCAAGTTTCATGTGTCTACATTTACATGGACACTCTGGCTTCAGTCTGGATATGTAAATGAATGTACTTTAACCCAGATGTCTATATTGGCTTCAAGTTAAAAGAGTTTGTTTCATTTGGGGACTCCAAATGGCACAATTGAGATGTAGTCCGAGTCTCACCATAGTTCTCGATGTGATTGCAGCACCTCTCCACCACCCGGGGCACCTGTCTGTAGATGGGGTTGAGGCTGAGCTTGGTCTGGGTTCTTTTCTCTGACGAGCTGCTGCCGCCCGGTGACTTCTTCAGCTCCAGCTCGGCCGGGTGGGAGAGCTGCAGCGCCTCCAGCAGGCGAGACTGACTCTCTACGAGGTCGGAGATGGAGTCTACTGACAGACCGCCCTGCAGGGGGGGGAAGAGAGGGTTGAATGTGACCAAGTACTTTTACTCAAGTAGGACAAATCTGAGCTACACTTACTTGAGTATTTTCCTCTTTGTGCTACTTTACATTTTGATTATAATATTTCTGTACTTTTACTACAACAGTTGAGGAGAGCTGCATACATCTGTATGGGTTCATCACTACAAGCGATTACTTAAAGGGGCAGTTCACCCCCAAAGCAAAAAAAATTTTCCTCTTACCTGCAGAACTATTCTTCAGTCTAGATTGTTTTATTGTGAGTTTCCAGGTGCTGGAGGTATTGACCACAGATATGTCTGCCTTCTCTCTATCATGACCCCGTTACTCCAGATAATCCACAGACATTGTTGTGACTAGTTTCATGTAGGAACCACTGTCTACCAAACTACACCTGCCAACCCGAAGGCCGGAGATATAGTTGCTTCTGAAATATGTGTTCGCGCAAACAACCAGCTGCGTCATAAACAGAATTATTCGCATATTCGTTAAGCGATGAGTAGAGGGTAAAAAATGGATGCTAGCAGCTAGGCTAAGCTATGCAATGTAAACATGCTAATAGCTAATAGATAGGCTAATAATGAGTGACCAGCTAAATAGTATAGTTTTGTCCATAAACTAAGGTTAACCTATCCTATGTGCTGTTTTTTGTCTGTTAGTGGAGTCAATTTGAAATTAACTTTACTGCACCTATTATTTAGGTGTTGTTTTTATCCTTTATCCCCAAAAGTATCGAAGTAATCGAAATTATATCGTGGCAGACTTTGTAATATCGGCAAATGTGGTATTGTTGTCCAAAGAATTTCTATAATATCGTATTGTGATAAAACTGGTGATTTACACTCCTACTGTGTACCACGTGTGTTACTGGAATTCGACTAGACCATATAGAACGTCCAAATTTGCATGATGTCAACAATAAACTCAGCAACACTCAACGAGTTACTGTACTGTTAATTCTGAGATCGGCGTGGATCATGGCAGTAAAAGTGAGAGATAGACAGATAGACAGAAAATAGTTCCTACATGATACTGCTCACATTTAAGTCTATGGATTATCTTGAGTAACCTCTTCTGGAAAGAGATACTGCTGTTGAGCACCACAAACTAAGTGCCACCTAGTTCCATTATCACAGAATAGAAGAGAAGGAAGACATCTCCACGGCTGATACCTCCAACACTCTGTATTGATTGGTGCAGCTTTAAATGGAGATAAAAAATACTCTCTCGTAATGCTGGAGTAGAGACAGAAGAGAGATACACAGAAGGAAGCACTGCCAGGACAAATGGAAAGAGCATTTGAAGATGGATGTCTTCAAGAGGAGAAAAAGAAGCCAACAGAAGTCAATTTTTATCATTCATCCTGATGTTGCCATTCCAGTAAATATGAGAAGCTGAAGCACCACAGAAATATAAATCACTTGTCAGCCGCCTGCAGCAGATCGTTTCTGGAGGAACGTCAAGTGTCGGAGGAATTTCCAGCAGCACAGTTCAGTCCAGACACCAACCGGGACCAGAGCTCAGAAATTATTAGGAAATTTATTGTGTAAAAGGGTGCAAAGTTTGTCTCTTTTTAAGCCTCTAAAACTGAGAGTGTGAGTATTTTATAAAACCTGGTGCTCCTGACGAGATGGAAGATTTCATTTACCTTGAATGAACCTTAACTTCACGTAACATCACTCTAATCTGCTCTTATGGTCCCATTTATGATTAGAAGTTATTTTGGTTCCTCCAACTTAGCTGCTGTATCCCTACGCCAGTATGTTTATACTCCTCAGGATACCACTGAGTTATGTGACAGGCAAAAATATGAAACATTCCCTCCCCTTCTAGCCTCTCAAATATGAGAGATTCTTTTCTTTGTCATACGTAATGCTTCAACAATGTCTCTGGTATTTGGACTGCTGGTCAGATGAAATAAGGTCGCACTGTTGTCTGACAGTAAGTAGTCATTTCCTGCTGTAATTTCCAAGGGATCTCTTTCCATTTTCTTTATTAGTTGCATTTTGTAGCTACTTAGAGTTTGTATATATAGTGCTGAATTGGGACTCAGTTTATGTAACCTCCACTAAGGCCTTTTTCTACTCCAGGTTAAGGAGGTTTGTCTGCTTCGTCGCTCTCCTCTGAGTGTATAGGTGGAAAAAATAATAATAATAATAATTTAAAATGTCTTTACAGCTACTTCTTCCTTCAGGCGTTCTTCTCCTCAGCTATCCATCTTGTTCCAGCCATTAATTTCAGTCTTTACTCCCTCTGTGTGCGCTATCTGTCACTGCATGGGATGCAGTGACAGCGGCACCACATTACTGCTGCCTCATCTGTTAAGCTGGCGCTCTCCGGCCAAGTGTGTGTGTGTGTGTGTGTGTGTGTGTGTGTGTGTGTGTGTCTTCAGATATGTAAACAGTGAGCTGCTACACTCCAGACAGCTGTAAGAGGGTGAGTCAGAGTCCCATTTAGGTTGATATGGATGAGAAAACTTTGCCTTTCTCACTCTGATCTCTCTATCTTTCTACTAACAGCCATCACTGTAGAGAAACATCCATCAATACAACGAATTATACTTAAAGCTTTACTTTACATAAGGTAGCTTCAAGTAGCTTGCTGCACATGGTAAGGCATAATGTGGGAATTTTTCTTGAGTTTTCAATTTCATTTAAAAAAAAAAAAGGACTTACACTTAATGACCACTTTATTAGGTACACCTATACAGTCTGTTGCAGTTCAATTCAACAGCTCTGTTATGAATCATACCTCTCAAGTGTATACATTTCAGTTTTTGTCGACTAATAATAAGTAAAAAAATATAACTAGTTACCTTGAAGATTTAGATGATTATTACAAAAGGTAATGAACAACAGTAAGTAATAATGTAGATAATGGCTGATTGCAGCTCTTTAATATAGTGGCACATTATTATTTCTGTCTCTCTTCTACCAAATATTCACACATCCACTCAGGCGGCGCTGTGTGTGCGTGGTGTTTACCTCGGTGACGGATTCTTACGAGCTGCACTTGATGGCTGGTTGAGGTTCGATTACTGTGCTCTGTTGCTGTAATAATACTCATTACGGGCTTAACATAACGACTGTTTCTAGATCAGCATGGAGAGGATTACAGGGTGTGACAGCCTCAAGCAGAGAGAGTTCACACACATGAACACACACACACAGCACAAATGCAGCGTTTTTTTAGTACAAGCACACACAACTTTGGAAACAAATAGAGGAATTTGGTGAGAGAATGTTTACAGCTGGAGATGCAGTTATAGAGATTAGCGAGCTGCGCTGTGGAGGCCTTCATTACACACACACACACACACACACACACACACACACACACAGGAAATTTAAAAAAACAAACAT
>JAPZEB010000016.1:18092294-18107394 GCA_029783705.1 Chaetodon striatus
GACGACGTCCCCGGTTGGACAAACAGAGACAACGTGTAATCTCTGAACCTCCTGGAGGACAAAGCTGAGCTGCTGGACCCTTTAATTCACCTTTCATCTTCTTCTCTGAGTTACATCATCATTTAACAGGAGCTTAAATACAACATGTGAGAGCACCACAGACTCAGTGAAGGATTAATACCTCTGACCTCTCTGAGACTAACCCTCCAATCAGAGCGCAGTCTGCTTCATAGACTGTGCTCTGATTGGCCCTCACTTCACGTGTGCTCTCTCACACAGGAAGTGTTGGTGTTATTTTACCAGCAGTTGGGCAGGTTGAGAGTGATGCTCCCTCCGATGTCCTCTTTGAAGCACATGTATCCGATGGTGCCCAGGCTGATGTACAGGAAGGTGATGATGCCCATCCCCACGTACAGGACGGGGATGAAGGTCTGAGGCCTCTGCATCTTGTTCTCCAGAGGAAGAACCTGCACACACACACACACACACACAGACACACACCTGAATCAGTGTGTGACTGATGTTGCTCTGACATGTGATCAACACTAGAGGTAAAAACAGAGTGTCTTCATGTTCCTGTGTGTTTCTAAATGTCACTTCCTGTCTGGATCTGGACTCATGGACGTTATAACGAAGGCTGAATTTGTGCTGACATTTGGTTAAAAGGCCGAAGCTCTCTGGTTCCACACTGCACACACAGAGAGGCGCTCTGGAGGCTGCTCGCTGAATACCAACGAAGAAGATTAAAACAACACAACACAAGAGCAACAAACTGTCCTCATGTGCCCACATACTGTGTCCCTGCCGTCTGTCCCCATCACTGTCCTCAACACTATGGTAGAGCCAAAGACCTCTCTACACTGCGAGGACAATGAAGCTCCTTCCAGACGGACAGATGGACGGACGGAGACATGACTTTGAATAATGAACAGAAAAAGTCTTTTATGCAAACCATGATGATGTCATCGTGAAGCTGACCTTTGGCCTTTTGAATAATAAATGTCATCACTTCATTATTTTATCCTATTGTTTGAAACATGGTCAGAGACAGTGTATGAACTTTTGAGTTTTGTTTAGTGAGGTCACAGTGACCTTTCACCTTCGACCACTAGATTCTAATCAGTTTATTCCTCAGTCCAAGCGGACGTTTGTGCCAAAATTTAAGAAATTCCCTCGAGGTGTTCTTGAGATATTGCTTTCACAGTGATGGGATGGATGCAGCAATAAAACAAACAAACAAACAAACAAACGAACAAACATTAACACCTGCTAAAATCTGGCTGTTGTACGTGATGGGAAAAGTTCCAATCAGCATTCATTCGGTCAAATGACTCTGAGATCGTCCTGCTATTTATCTGATCAGCAGTGATTGAAACACGACTCCCCGGTGGACGCGCTAATTTTAGCTCCTTAACTGGTGAGATGCAGTGACGAGCTGTGTCATCTGTCTCCTTCATCACAACACGCACGCCGACTCTGCTGAGTCCTTATCAGACATCCTGACCCACATGATGAATCCTTACACACATTTCATGTTACACCAGATGTAAACGGTTTCAACCGCTGACGTGTTATCATGAGTCGGTCACGTACCACTCCGATCCCTTCGAAGGCGAAGACGGCCGTCCCAAAGAAGAGAGGGTAGTCTTTGAGTCTGCCCACTGCAGGTAGGTTGATGGGATACGTGATGTTCTGCAGGAAACACAGAGGAGAAACAGGAACGTTAACTCTACATCTTCATCATCATCATCATCATCTTGTTCATCTGTGACTGACTCCTTCCTGATCATCAGACAGCTGTTCCCATCTGATCAGATATCTGCTGGATCATCTGTAATCACATAACGTACCAACACCCCGAGCTGAGGGACAGCGCTCAGCGTCCTGCTGGAGCACATTAGCTGTAATGAAATAACTGAGTGTGATGAGGGTCTGTGAGCGCTGAGGAATAACTGATCGACAGAGAAGAGTCATTACTGCTGAATAAACCTGAGTGGGAGAATAAAAGGAAATGAGAGCCATCAAACTTTGTCTCTTTGTCACTCTGCAGCTGCTGACAGCGACACAGAGAAGACAGAGCACCCGGGGGACGCTACAGAAACCAATGTACAGCGACTGTGTTCACATGCTGACTAACACTCTGCTATTATCCTAAATATGACGATGTTCTGAGTCTGATACGGGTCACACAACAGATCATTCTGTCTGGATACTACTGATGATGATGACTTAATGAAGGACACGCAGAAAAGTCCATAATGTACCCCATAAAAACAGACAGGAGTCTACGATATAACAATACAATATGAAAAAGACAAGACACACACAACACTACATGATGTACAGTTCATATATAAAGACATCATTTAATAAAAGCAGCTGAGAGGAGCCACAGTGTGAGTCGGCTGAGGCAGAGAGCTGCACGTAGATCCACATATCAGACCTTGTCTTCAAGCAGAGCAGGGCAGCACAGCCACACTTACGAACACTGAAGCAGCAGTCTCATCACATTTTTAGATCACACTGTCTTTGCATGTTGCTCTCTCTACAGGAGCTCTGCAGGTGGGCAGATGTTTCCACATGAACTGAACACAGTGTTGCAGGTTGTATGCAAACATGTCTGCTCACAGCTGCAGCCTGTCTGCAGATATCTCTGACATCAGATAAATCACTGACAGTATGATGGCCGAGGTGTTTGAGCTCATCTCACACTTTAAGAGCAAGAGAAGAAGAATTCAGGAGAATCTGAATCTGAACGTCACATTTTCAAAATAAGACAGATGTGGTGTAAACATGCTGCAAGGAAGCAAAATGACAAGCGGCTCAAGCTGTTTCACTTTTCCATCTTTTGCCGTGATAAACAAATGTTAATCAGAGAATGTGCGGCTGCATGTGAACAGGAATATCACTGGAATATTTATTTTCATTGGTGTAAACAGCTCAGTAAGAATACTGTCTTGTGCAGATTAAGGGCAAACATTTTAAGGTAGCCTTGTGTAACATCTCAGTCGAGGGACTTCAGATGGAAAATATCCACTTGGCTCATTCTCATACCATTTGTATTTATTGATCTGCACTGTCCCTCCTCTTCAGCTACACTGGGACTGAAACTCAAGCCAGAATATTTTGTGTGTGTAGTCCAGTGGTGTGGTAGCAGCTGATGAGGCGGGTGTAGGACAGGTGGATGGGTGGGTATAGTCCTTTATATTCCAGTGGGTATAACCAGGCAGGAAAAAGGTGATCTACCCTCCACTCCATCAGCAACGTCAACATGGTCATCCCTATTTAATTCTTTATTGTCCTCTCAGACTTTTCTTTTTTTAGATTTGAAATCTAAAATAACGGAGACTCAAGACGAGCCACTGCTGTTCAGGTTTGACAACCTTCAGAGAAGAAGGAGCCACGCAGGTGTAAGACGACAGTTTAGTTAACGCAATGTCAAAACATGTTTTGATTTAGTGTACGGGCCACTTATTTTAACAGTTGTAAAAAGAATGTAAGAATCACTTTTGGCCTGAAACAATTCAAATTAAAGCTGTTAATAAATAACCGTTATTCATTTCCATATCATGTCAAAGCCTCGGGGAGCCTCTGGAGAGGAGCTAGAAAGCTGTACACGTGTGTCTCTGAAGCTGCAGGTTGGCCACCTCTGGGTTTGGGAGATGGAGGTGGAGCGTTTCAATCAATCAATTGATCAATATTATTTATAAAGCCTAATATCACAAATCACAATCTGCCTCAGAGGCTTTAGAGCATACGACATCCCTCCGTCCTCTGGACCCTCACAGCAGACTGAACACCAACCGTCAGGAACATTAAACTGCACCTATAGTTCAGATGATCATGTTTTATATCAGCCTTTAAATGAAGGTCAGCTGGATGGTTTTAAAACTGTCATGTGGAGTCATTAAAGATGAGATTAGAGCTGTGAGAGCCACATTAATATCTTTATATATTCTGGGGTTAAAGGAAGACAGAGGACACCACACAGCACCAGACAATAAAAGAAGACTCCAGACTTTTTCTAATTCTCTCTATTTCCCAGAATTCCTGTGAGGAGATTCATCAGCCACATGAACACCTCACAGGCCACACATGTATTTATATTTATCTCTTAGTGCTGAACCTCTGGAAGATTTCTGATGCAGGAAATTGCCTCTTCTTCTTCTTTCCCCTCCCAGGCTGTGTCTCAGCAACACGCCTGCTATCTGTCTGTGAGGGGCTGAGGCTGCATGATGAAACACTCCACAGCTGGGAACAGGTAATCTGGAGACTCTGTCGCTACCAGTTGTCCTCTTATCCATTAAGACCCACACCCCAATCAGCAGAGCACACCCACACACACACACCCACACCCACACACACACACACACACACACACACACACCGCTAGGTCCCCTCTGGTCTGTTTGTAGTTTTTAACAGTCCTTTGGTCCCGTCACCAGAGACCAAAATGAATAAAAACCCTGTTTAATAACCAGGCCTGCTTCATACTCTCCGTACAGAAACTCCACAGGCAAGATTTCATCAGCGCACACACTCGTATGAACACACACACACTGTTCTGGTCTGTTCTGTTTGTCTTCCATGGCGTTACTCCTTAGTCCGTGTGTGTGTGTGTGTGTGTGCTTGAGTGTGTTTTCCCTCCATGGTGTGGGCAGTTTGTAGTCCAAGCTGCTTGCTGCTCTGTACACTATTTTTAGTCTTTGTGTCTGCAAATGATATCCGTTGATAGATGCGTTACATTTATCTTTGTACATGATACATACAGTACAGTCTAATGAAACATGTACAGTATATGGCCATCTAGCATGTGTAGGAAAAAATATAAGAAAACAAAAATTTTAAAAAAGACTGAAAAAATAATGGTTGATGAGAGGAAAAGAAAAATGCAGCAACGCAAAGGGTGCGCCATCTAAACGACCTCCGACGCCAAGGAAAAAGAAAAGTGCTTGCGTTCCAAATTGCCGTCCATTTGCTAGGTGCTTCTGTGGAATGTTTTGTGAAGGTTCGTGTTCATCGCATGAGCGACAAAATCTGTGACATGCTCATGCCTCATCTTTGGTGGCAAAAAGCCCCCACATGGTTTTTCTTTGTAAATCCTGCGCTTCATCCGCTCAAATCAGAATGTTCAGTTTTCTGAAAATGCTGATGCCTGCTATGGTATTGCTTTTACCATAGAGAGAAGAAGAGTCATGATGCCCAACATTTCGGGCCTTCTTGCTTTTTCAGGTGCATCATCACACCATTAAGAATTTATCCTCAAATTCACGTAGGTCTACAGGTGTGGGTGCTGTAGCGCTACTGGTTGGAGGGTTTCGGTTGAACCGTAGACGAATCATTAGGAGGTCTCGCATCTTCTGTATTTTATTCCATTTATTTCTTGAATTCATTTGATTACTGATCCTCTGTGGTATCCTTGTGGATCAGTGTAACTGGTTACATTTGTATGACCATTGCCATCATCAGGGACTGTTGTTGTCTTCATCCAGAAGGAGTCAGGAGTAAAGATATCCACTGTATATCCCTATATTTCCTGTATCTACTCCACCCATCCATCTGTGCATCCAGCTTCCACACTGAGCATATCCCCAATGAGGAAAACACGGTGCAGTGTTGAAATGTAACCTTAAAGCCCCCAACTTTCATTGAAAATATATTGAGAACGTACTTTGCTCTCCACAGATTTCTGGCTCTCCTAGAGGGACCGGTTTGACAGGGAACAATAGTGCTTCAACCATGGGAGGGACCATTTTGTCCAAAAATGTGCTCCAATTTGATTGGACAGTGCAAATGGTCAATCAGTAGTTGGAGCAATCCGGTTGGACATGTTAGTCAGAAGGCCCCATCTGCAGTGGGCGGCACATTGTAGAATTGGTTGGTAGCTTTGTCAACAGCAAACGGACCTGGGTAACATCCGTTGACAATACTTCCGTTCATTGATCGCTGGGTTTGCCATTCCCGGATGCTGCGTCTCCTCCCTCACCAGTCGACCCGGTGTTTGAAAACTCTGTGACCCGTCGCGCCAGCGGGTTTGTGCTTTTGAGAAGCTCCATGGCGGAGACTCTGGCTCCTCCGCTGGAAGACTTGCTGCCTTTCTTCTGGAGCAGGGCCATGAAGTTCTCATTGCGGGAGCTCGACCTCTGACTGCTGCCTAAGGTCAGATTTCGGAGGTCACTACCGCTGGTGCTGTGCTTCACCGGGGACACCAGGCTCTGACGGCTGCCGAAGGAGTCCGTTGGCTCTTTACGTCCCAAAACCTTTCGCTTGGACCTGGGAGAAGAGAGAAGATTACTACTAAAGGTGGAGAATGGGAAGATATAACAGCATATTTAAATTCACCTCTGTTTGAATTCATACTTCGAAATTTACTCCTCAGGCCCAATGAGTCTCACTTAGATTGACACCCCTCCTTTAAGAAAATAAAAAAAATCTAAAGCATGTTACTACAGAAGGGACTCCATCCTTTCTTGTAAGAGATAAAAACATTGACTCCTGTTCTTCTTCTCCCCCCTCCTCACCTTTTTCTCTCTGCCTTTCAAGCTATTTTCAGCCTCATGCAAGGTAAAATCATGAACACTTGTTGCTTAGAGACTAGCTTTCTTGTGATTCTGTGTGTGTGTGCTTGCATCCATATGTGTGTGTATGTGTGAGAGAGAGATTCTGAGAAAAGGATAAAAAAGGGCTGCTGGTCATGCAGTAGCACACTGTACGTGTACCCGTTGCTAGGGAACCTTATGCTCCGTCCGCTTCACACCTTTTCAACAAGACAATGCGTCTTTGGTCACATGCTTTGGGTTATAATAAGCAGGCAGACAAGCTTAGTGTTGGCTGAAACCATTTGTACCATCAGAATAAGTTTACAATGGCATGGAAAGGCATCTACTGTAATATTACTGTTTGTGGATACCATATTATGGATGTAGACTGTATGTCTGACATGTGTGTTGAGGGTATGTGGGTGCATATTCAAACCTGTGAATAATAGTGAACAAGTCTTCTGTGGTGTGTGTTGCAGGTGTGCTGGCCAACAAGTCGTCATCTGTTTCCTCTGCAATGTGGAGTACCGTCTTCTCATTGGCTGTTGAATCATCTGAACAAGACAAAGTAAATAACATATTTTTAGTTTAACACATCAAATCTGTGAAGTAGTGCTGACTTTGTGGTTGTTCGGCCAAAGCCAACAATCATAATACATGTGTACTGTATGTCCCTTGCAGCGCAAGTAAATGTGAATCTGTTACATACAGAAACAGCTAATAATTATATAATAGAGATAAATGTCATCTTCACTGTTACAAACAGTGGGAACCAGCCTGTGTTGTGATTTGGTCCAATTTTAGAGCAATTTGGCTTTGATTTGCTCTGAATCTTCTCTGGCAGAATCAGGAGGTTATGTATCAAATACAGAAGATAGGAGCTCCACAGCTAAAATCAAACAGTATTTATTGGCTAATATGCACTAGGAAACACTGCAGGCTGTTCTCATGAACTGTTTGTACATATATGTATGAAAACTAATTCACTACGAATCGTACAGTATATAACCAACATAGTCATGAGCCAGTAACCCATGTAACCAGTCAAGAGTCTTATGGGATTTATACTTCAAATCAACACCGTACCTACGACGTAGGCTCTCAACGTGCCTGACGTGCACCTCCCCAGAAATGTAACTACATGTTGCGGTGATGCAGACCTCCTGTCTATTTTTGTAAGCTGAAACCATTTCACTCAGTGGAAATGATGCTTCAAATTTCTATAATTTCACAGATAAGAAACAATAAATCGTGAAGACAATAAAGCCTCCACAAAATAACATTTTAAGTCTTGTGTGTGATTTATCCTGGCTTCATATGAGTAGAGAAAATCTCTGCTTGCTGCTAGGCTAATTTATACAATGTAAAATTCCATAGGCTTGTGCTAATAATGTTAGCATGTTATATTTGTTTGGAGAAAAAGTGTTTAGCATAAGACAGTTGTTTTGTTGGTGAACCTTGTATTTTGTAAACTTACCTTTGTTAAATGTTGCTGCTGTTTCTGATTTCATATGAGTGAAGGAAAAGTCAGCTAGCAGCTAGGCTAATTCATATAAAGTAAAATGCCATAGGCTTGTGCTAAAACGTTAGCATGTTGTATTTGTGGGGAAAATGTGTCCAGATAAGACAAGTGTTGTCTGTGAATGCTGTGTACTTCTGTTTGAAATTGTTGCTATTAAGCCATGTTTAATGTGTGTTTCGCGTCTGTTTTGAATCAACTCAGCTTTACAGCACTTCACAGAAACCCCAACGACTAGTTTTTCGGAAGTGTTACTGCAGAGTGACACAGACACACAAGTATAAATGCTCACAACAGCATAGGCCATGTGTGTAGGCAACGGTGTAGGCTCTGCAGAGAGCTGACGCACAAGTATAAATCCCACTTCAAGAGGGAAGTAGTATAAAGAGCGAAAGTCCACATAAGGAGGCAGCTTGGGGTGGTAGATCAGTCAAACAAAACAGGACTTTTGCCCTGGAGACCGGTTTTCATGTCTCGTGTGAAACTAAGTGAAATTTGAGTTATTTTAAGGTAAGTCTGCACCATTCTTCTCCTAAATATAACTTATGAAACTTTGCTCTCCCAAACCTACAAATGGAAGCTGTTGGACATGTTTGGCATAAATATCAATACACTGAGTGTACAGATGGTAAGCAGAAAAGTGTGTTTTAGTGGTTTGAGTTTCTGTGGACATTTTGATCCTTTTATTTCAGTTTGGAACTGGGTCACCATTAAAATCCATTTTAACTGCCGCCATGAGCAAAGGACCAAGTTTATTAAAATCACCTTTCAAACCCACAGGGTAAAAAATGTGCACCTCAAAAGTTAAACTTTCAAAGACGTACTCCTTTTTAATGTTTTTTTTTTAAATGTTTAAAGTAAAGTTGGAGTTACAGTTTGCATGATGAAGCCAGAGAATTAATTTTTTGAATCTGTCACCCTTACCTGCCCCAATCCCAGTGCTGGCCATTTTCCCTCCCAGCTCTGTGAGGGAGGAATCCTGCAGAGATGACTGAAGTGATGACTCTTTTGAACTCTCCTCCTCTGACTTGTCATCCAAGTGGTTCTCATCTTGCTCTAGCATATCAGGTACACTAGGAGAACAGGGTAATTCTTCTGGTGGGAATGCTCCTACAGGAGACCGAAGACCCACGGGGCTGTCGGCCTGTGGGGTCTGACGTTCTGTGCTGCCATTGGTGGAGGAGTGGACCGAAGAGGGAAGAAGCAGGACATTTGGCTTCTTGGGGACTGGAGGTGGAACCTGGAAAGAAATGAGAAATGAAGTACAGCAAGAGTTCTGAGACCTGAGTACAGTAACTTAAAAATGAGTCTGTTCACAACATTGACAATCTCTAACTCTATGAACTATATTTATACTGTTTGCCTTAATGACACACTTAATGACCTTAATTGCAAGATTGCAAGGACGCCCCTAAAATGAACCATTTTCCGAGAGATGTCTCTCTCACCTTGGGTTTCTTTTTGTCTGACAGTTCTGCCAGACAGGAGATTGTCATCCTTGAGGGGAGGGTCTTGCTCTTGTCCTGTAGCTCTGGGGCCTCCTGGTTACTGCAGGGAGAGGGAAGTGAACCTCCTTCCCCAGTACGGATTTCTGGGTCGACGTCAAACTCAGGCTCCAATGCAGGGTCCTCCAGAAGAGGCTGCGGGTCTGGAAGAGGAGGGAGATCAAAGAGGGACTGGGAGTGGGGGAGGAATTGATGATCGTAGGCAGTTTGTGGAGTGGTGGTAGAATCTGGGAGACCAGAGGGACTTGTTGTTTGTGGTGGAGGTTTTTTGGGTTTGGGTTTTTTCATGACTTTGTAGATGTTACCCAGGGGCACGGGTCGGTCCACAGGTGAGGCAGGAGGTGAGTCGAGAGCTAGAGGAGAAGTGGAGGAGGGGGAAGGAGACTTGAGCAGGAGGTTTAGGGGCCGCTTGGGTAATGGGGGCTTGACGGCAACAGGTGGTTTGGGTTTTGGTAGGGTGGGTGGTGGACTGGGATCCTCGCCGAGGTCTCGGTTATGCTGTTCTTCTTCTATGGTGTCCGATGCCCCATCAGGGCAGTCCTCCAAGTCACCACGAGAGACAGAACGAAGCCGAATAGTCTTCAGCTCATTCTGAGTGACCACAGGCAGTGCCTGTGAGGAGCTGGGGCTAATTTTTCCTGGTTTTGCTGCTGTCGAGGTGTCAGAATGTCGTCTGCTGGCCTTTTGCTTTGGCTTGATTGATGACAGCTCTAGATGTGCATTACCAGGCATCTCGAAGGACAACCTAGACCTTGCAGCTGGGTCCTTGGGTGATGGTAGCGATGATTTCCTTTCTGGGATCTTCGGACGCAACTTACATCCTAATGTCATTGCTGTCCCTGTTGTCCCTACTGTCCCCTGACCTGCCATTTGACTGAGTGGAACAGTTGGGGTGGGAGTCTCTGACTGGCTGGAATAGCCACTTGATGGGGACATGAGCCCTGGGGGTTTAAAGGGCGAGGAAGCCTTGATGTCTGTTTCCATGGAGAGCTGTGAGGGTGAGGTGGCTCGGGAGGTGGAGGGAGAATCGAGCAGGGACTCAGAGCTGCCTCTGACTTTCATACATTCAATCACTGTGGTACCTGTTGCTGTGCTGGAGCCTGAAAGAGATCTGGAGAGGAAAGGAGAAAATCACTCAATGCATTTCAGGTGTTTTTTTCTAGACAAACATTAAGGAAACTTGAGAGCCAATGCTTAATAAATTCAATACGAAAACAAATAACCAGGTTAGGTCTCTCAATGATCATGTTATCAAGTAATTGTACGATAAATGGACATGACCTTGATAATTTTGCTGACCTTGATATTGCCTGTTGTGTTTACATCTGTATTTGTTTATCTAAGAATTTTACCAACATTTAAGCAATAAATAGAGGGGTGATTCCTCCTTTTTTCCCTCTCTACCCCCACCTACTTGCATGAGTCTGAAGAAAAATAACACTCTTCAAAAACGACAAAATGTAGTTTACCCGTAGCCTGCACCGTCATTTCTGAAGTGTAAAAAGCACATTACTGGTAGTTGTTAGGTTGCCAGCTTAGCTTGTGGCGAAAGATAAAAAGTCGTCCGTTTGTAGTTTTACCTTCCAACAATTCAATCTCCACTCTGTAAATCCACCAGACTGTCCGCTCCCAGGAGCAGACTGCAGCACACCAGCCAGATTATGGAGGTAACTACCTTGTCCTGGACCTTTGCTAAGCCTTTCTATTAGTCTTAATGGGCATCACTTAGATTTACGTTTGTTAAATTAGTGAAGTATTAGGTCTCAAAGTGAATAATTTTGGGCAACTCCCGTTAATCTTCTTTTTTCTTTCTCCATACCTTTTTTGTATATATTAACAGGTGTTAATGTCAATCAATCAATTTTTTTCATAAAGCCCAATATCACACATCAAAATTTGCCTCAGAAGGCTTTACAGCATACGACATCCCATATTATAAATGCATATGATATCATTATTGCAATTATTTCTGCGATAATATATCGTCCACCAAAAGCAATCATGGTTAAAGGCCAAAACCACCAACCTGGTAGATTCAAACTGGATTGAGAAACTAAGCGCCTCAAATAAAGTGTAGCTTCATTTCTTACCTGTAAGGGTCATTCTTCCACTCCCCTAGCTGCCAGTGAGTGGGGAAGGTCAGCTCTGTCTCTCCCTCCCTCTCTGGTGCCTGGATCTCCAGGCTTGGCGGTCCATCAGGGCCTCCATGGCCCAGCTCTCTCTCAGCAACAATGGGTTTGGAGGAGCTGGGCAGAAGGAAATCGGGCTGGAAGTCTGGAAAGTGGTCCCTGGGGATGTGCAGGCTTTTTGGCCGACCATCCCGGTAAAGACTGCTCTCATGATGGATTCTACCTTCGGCTTCTCCGAGGTTCTTCATGAGAGAGACGCTTCTCACCGGGGGTGGTGGCTTGCGCTTGGATTTCTTAAGTGAGATGGAGCGGGAGCGTAAGCGCAAGCGGCCATCGGCGCTGTAGTCTGAAGCTGTGACCGAGATTGTATCTGTGGTGCTGGCACTGTCTTCAGAGCTCCCTCGAGGGTAGAGAAGGGCGTAGTTCTCACCCAAACCCAGGAAGTTATGATGCTGTTGTTGTTGGTCTGTTATTGCCATAGCATTACCATTTCCTGTAGGCAGGACATTCCCGTCTGGCTGGCCTAGACCACCTTCTGTAAAGCAGAAGGAACCAGAATCCGTGGGCGTAGAAAGGGAACGCTCCCGGAACTTGAAAGCGTTTGCCGCCGCTATGGAACGTGCCGACCTCTCCCGCCCTCTCCCTGCCTCCCCAACTCCCCCACCTCCGCCTCCCCTTCCTCCGTCTGCTGCAGCCCCTTCCGTCTCGCTCCGCTTCCCCATCATCGCTGTTGCTAGTGAAATTCCTGGTATGTTATTCCCTCCTCTCCCAGAAGGGTTCGTCACAGACGTGAATGAACTGGAATGTGAGCTCACTGGCTGTCCTGAGCTCACTAACATCACCCCGTCTTGCGTCCCTCCTCCTGAATTGCCTATGATGGTGTGCTGTTTGGGTGGGACTGCCGGGCCTTTGTTGGTGCTGTATTTGTAAGGTTCGTTCCACGCTCCGGGAGAAAAAGTAGAACCCTTGGGTCCGTTCCAGGAAGCGGACGGTGTGTTTGAGCACAGCAGCCCAGAGTGGTCCATAATTCCCAGGTGAAGTTGGTCCTGGGCACTCTGCTCCAAATTGTTATCTGTAGAGGAGGAAGAGGGAGAATTATTACAACTTAACTAATCCGAACAAACTCAACTGGCCATAAAAACTCTCACAAAGAAATGAACACTCAACAGTTTCTATCTACAGCTGCCCATTTAAAGAACTATTTCACTTTATAGCAGATACACCCCCCCTCCAAAAATTAAAAGATAAGAACAGAGTTTATCACCTTTAACAGCATGTAGTTGATTGTCTTGCTTACTTCTAAAGCAATAACTCCTTTGGATATACTGCAGCTCTCTGCTTGCCAGCTATCTTATATCTGAAAAGTTGTGGACTCCTGCAGACTGTCAGCACAAAATCTTTTACAGAACTTGGCCATAGATCTCCAGGATTGATTGCATTCTTTTTACTACAAGATGTGAATGTTGGCCCGACCCTATGGCTTTAGATTAATAACTGAATGTCTACTCATTTTGGGTGTTCCTGTAATTTTGGCCCCTTATGTGATGGGTTGTTGCAGGCTGTAGATATAGCGTAAATATGCACTTCATTCTGCTATGCATCTACCTCACAGATGTGCATAGATTATTTACTATGTTTCGACTTGCGTGTAAAACATTTTGACTTGTTGACGACTAAAACTAGACGAAAACTTTAAAGGACAAAAACTACTAAAACGTTACTATTTTGTAAGCAATTTCATCCAAAGACTATTACTAAATCTAAAATAGCTGCCAAAATTAACCCTGGACTGGGTCACTGGCATGGAACAATGGCAGAAATATTGTTTTGCTTAAGTTAATCTCCATTCTTACCACAAAATCAGCTCAAATCTACTTTTTAAAATGTCAGCTACCTGCTAAGTTTAGATGTTCTGCTTTATTTCACCGGTGTGCAATTAAGGCCTGATACAGGTTAAACTGTTTACATGAACCCTTCATACCCTGCCATTGAGTATCCCTGTTGCAGTGAATAAACCAATTAAGCATGAAAAGATCCTGGCTGCCAGCAACACCATCTTTCACTGAGCAAAACCGATTACTGCAAATACAGGGGAAAGAAATGATTAACACAACATTAATCCCTCTTTGTTAAATTCAAAATTTGATGGGTGAAAAGCAGAAAGAAAAATGATTGAGACGTTTTTTGCCACAGTGACCCCTTTTAACACGGGATTACTCGAAGTATGAATATAAACATTCATCTCACAAAGCTACATTTAAGGGAATTGACACAAAAATGCAACAAGTGCTGATAAAATTAATAATTCTTCACAAAATAAAATTAAATGTTTGATCTTTTCATCTTTGTTTCACTAAAAAGTTTATTTAAATTACTAGAAGCATACAAAAAATAGCTGTCATGGTCGCATCTCTGCCTTCTTCCAAGGTATCAAATGGAAAGGTAAATGTTTTTAAAGCGCAGTTAATCACATTTCTCAGAGTCAGTGGTTAATGAGTAGAGATGTTTCATTTTGTTGTGACCTGTTTCTTTTCTGTCTTTCTTATTTGAGCAGTAACAAGATCTGCACTACAGGAACACGAGAATGAAGGAAAAACATCGGAAGGAGGGTAAGAGCTTCCCTTAATGGTGACACACACACCTGCAGGTAAGGTTGTGTCGAGGTCAGAGTGTGTCTTCCTCAGGGGGAGGTT
The DNA here is from genome assembly GCA_029783705.1 of Chaetodon striatus. Classification (NCBI taxonomy): domain Eukaryota; kingdom Metazoa; phylum Chordata; class Actinopteri; order Chaetodontiformes; family Chaetodontidae; genus Chaetodon; species Chaetodon striatus. The sequence goes on from JAPZEB010000016.1 coordinate 18,106,680, forward strand.
CTGGTGGAGGGTGTCCGTGACAGGCTCTAGGGAGCGGGGCTGGTGGGGGAAGGGGTCCCCTTGAGAGGGGGATGGGGACGGGGAGTGCTGGAGGAGGTCGACACCGTGGAACTTCCCTCCTCTCCCTTCACCTGGAGGAGAACCAGAAGAGCAGTGGGGGGTCAGTGAGAGGAAGAGCAGAGTTGTCTCACTTGACACACAGTAAATTCAATAGAACATTAAATCAGATCATGTTGTTGACATGGCAATAAAGTATTAGATTAGGACTCTTGAGAGATAGAGATGTGCGGAGATGAATTTGATTCTGTGAGCATCACTTGATTTAAAGTCGGTCTTTAAGGGTTCAGCGTTTTCAACTCACATCTTTTAAGATGGTCGAGACAAATGTGATTTAGTGTTTTTTAGAGTCAATACAGCAGGCTTGTTTCACTCCGGATAAAACTGAATTTTTTGAGAGATGGACAAAGAAGGACACAACGTGTATTAACTGCACTTAAACAACATACAGTAATGTGTCAACATTTTGATTTATGTTAAAATGGCATAGTAAGAGCCAGAAGTGGGCGACGCGAGTCTCAGACTTAAGGACTTGAGACTGACTCAACTAACAACAATAAAAGACTCGACTTTTAAGCCCCGTTTCCACTTAACACTTTTGATATGGTACCTTTGGAACCACAAGTAACTCCTCAAACATGGTACCTAGACCCTAGCG